>VWPW01003918.1:8507-174361 GCA_013389825.1 Crypturellus undulatus | reverse complement strand
CCGCCCAGTTGTCTAGTCTGTCCAGGTCCCTCTGGATGGCAGCACAGCCCTCTGGAGTATCCGCTACTCCTCCCAGTTTTGTATCATCAGCAAACTTGCTGAGGGAGCACTCTGTGCCTTCATCCAGGTTGTTGATGAATAAATTGAACAGGACTGGACCGAGGCCTGACCCCTGGGGGACACCCCAGGCATCCACAGGCCTCCAACTGCACCGCTGATCACCACCCTCTGGGCTCTGCCATCCAGCCAATTCCTAATCCACCTCAGCGTTCACTCATCTAACCCACACCTCCGGAGCTTGCCCAGGAGGATGCTGTAAGGAACAGTGTCAGAAGCCTCGCTGAAATTAAGGTAGATGACATCCACTGCTCTCCCCCCATCTACCCAGCTGATCATTCCATCATAGCAGGCTGTCAGGTTAGTCAGGCATGATTTCCCCTTGGTGAATCCATGCTACTACTTCTTGTCCTCCACGTGCTTAGTGACAACAGCCAGAATGAAGCTATTCCATCACTTTTCCAGGGATGGTGGTGTGGCCTGTAGGTCCCCAGTGCCACATGCAGCATGTGCTGACACTGCAGGCTGTCCTTATCCAGTTAATATCAGGGCTTTCAGTGAGACAGAGATTTTTACTGATTTGGTTCACAAGACCTCAGCATAATTCAGTCTAGGAGACAGAGGAAAGCACTCCGTCTATTTTAACTTGGCCTTGGCAGGAAGCATTTTCAGATCAGCTTACTGCTTCTTCTGAACACCTGTCACAGCACCTGGTCTTGATCTGTTCAACTTCTGGTTATTTGGGGACCTGACTAGAGACTTAGAAGTAAATCCCTCTCCCTCTAGAATAAGAGACAAAAAATCTTTGCAAAACAAAGTTTCCCTCACAGACCTTTAGCTGCTTCTAGATGTGGAGTTGGAATAGATGGTGATAGCTTTTAGAAATATGCTCAGTCCTGAGTCCTCAGGTATAAGCTAAGAAAAATCCAGTTAGATTCATTTGGGACTCTGGTAGCCTTGAATCTGTGCCAGCCTGGCCATCTGAGAGATGATGAGGTGGCTTTTAGTACTGCTCTCTGAAGTTTTGCTGGTAGTGTAGCAGCCCACCAACAATTAATCTTTTTCCTACATTTTTCTGATCTGCTCAGTACTTTGCCAAAATTTCTCACCTCTAGCTGATGATCTCAGAGCAGAATTGCATGCACATGCTTTAGAAAATTATTTATTACTATGTTGTTTTGGCTGTAGATGTATTTTTTCCAAAGAAGAACTAATCAGAGGTAGTTTCTCTTGCTAAATTTTTGGTCTGAAATTACACACATTCAGGCTGCCCAAAACTGCATGCTTTTTTTTTCTTTTTTTCCATGGCTGTTGAAGGTCACATATAATTTTTTTTTCCTCCCCTCAATAAATATTTCTTTTTGGTTGCCTGATCTGGAGCTCCGGAGGACTGTGAAATGAGGTCAGCAGGAGATGCTGTTTTATAGAACAGTACTGCCATGTGTAACGTCAATCAGGTTTTCTTCACTAGAGGCCGAATAAAAAAAGGCATTTATATGATTAACCAAAGAGCAGGAACTTTCACATATCCAAACACTCTTCTAGACTATGACATAAAATATGCCTAACTCTAGCACTTGCTACACATAAATTAGCAGTGTCCTCATGGAACATCTACTAAATTTCCACTGTCCAATTACCTCCATAATAAGAAACATACTTGAAAAATCTTTTAGGTAGCAAATGACTAGATTCGCCTTTTCCTTCTGTCAGTAGTAATTCTAGCATAAATATAATAATTTCTGCAATGAGGGAACATTCAGTAGTGTTCCCTCATTATGGATGGTCTTAAGCAAATTTGACACAGTTTTGCACACTGTGAGTTCTGCAACAACAGCAGTGTAAATACGTGCTAAAAAACAGACTGATACTTCCACTGGCCTCAGGGGTGCGAAGAGACATCAGAACAAGAGTCGGCGTAAACTGGAAATCTCCCTGCTCTATTGGAGAGGTCCGTGTCATGTCAGCCTCACTTAGCAAAGAGTGGTGAAAAGCATGGAAGGGTTTACATTTACATAAACATATAAATTCCTTCTAATATTGTGACAAGTGGCCTGCAGTGGTTTCAGCAGCTCGAGTGCAAGAAGCAGGCTCAGCAAGCGAAGGGAATGCAATGTGGCTACCATCATCTTTCCTCAGCCAAGTTAAATCTCCAGTCTTCCAGCAAGAACAAAAACAATCTAATAAAAATAGGAAAATGGGCTGCTGATATGTGAAACTCTTACTCTGAGACCGAAGTGGCGTTCGGTGTGGTGTTAATACGCTTGATTTAGGGCTGCAGTCTAGTCCTGCTAGATTAGCACAGCTATTTCCTCTACTGGTGCGGTGATACGCTCTACCTCACTGCCAGTTCTCGTCACTTGATCGCCGTGGGGCAGTACTGCATGGGGTGAATGAATGATCCCTCTGTTCAAAACGGCCTCTCTTATCCGCACACCTGCCAAGATGCTATTTACGAGGTGGGACCGCGCTCCCTGTTAACGCCAGGGCTTCCCTCGTTGTCTGCTCACAGGGGAACGGCAGCCGGGCAAGGCCAGGCAGCTCCTGATTACATTGGCACGGGCTGCCCGGTGTGCTCGGCTCTCTTGGCGTTCCCACCCTGCTCCCACACACGGCGAATGCCGAGCCCTGCTCCCGCGAGGGCCCGAGCTCTGTGGGTGAGTAAAACCTGTTCAGTAGAGGAGAGGCTATATATTTGCTATATATTAAAATAGGCCCAACAATAATGAATTAAGCAGAAGAGTACCAAATGGGGTGGGAATGAGTGAGCTCTAATCATGGGCTAAAATTAGGCCCTAATCCTGCATTAAGAACTATCCCAGACCACTTTCTGAATTCAAGATTGGCACCTTCACAATATAGACTATTCCCTGGCAGAGATCTGGTCTTTATGAGCATTCTGTATGAACCCCTGGTTACTAATAGGTGCTGTAAAACAGATGATGACTGTGGAGAAGTAACTCCTGAGTCTTGGAAAATCTGGCATCAACGACATTCAGATTACTGAGCACAGGCAGATTAATGTTTTTATGGAATGGCTTAAACACCCTCGATCATGTTTCAACAGAGCCAGTCTTGTTAAACTTGTTAGTTCTGGACCCATATCTTGAGGGATGTACAATGTGGACAACTCGAATGCCACTTACCTGTGAGTGAGTCGCTGAGGTATATCTGGTACCTCAACGAATTACACAGCTGCACGCCTACAAACTTCTTATACCAAGTCCTCTTTACGTATTGCTTCCCCTTGCATTCTGAATAGGCGTCCGAATTGAATGGGATTTCGGTCCAGATGGCATCCTTTCCCACTGCAGGAGAGGAAGCGAGGCATAAGTACGATATGGCATATGGAATGATGTACGACAAATATACTAAAATAAACAGAATTAAAGCCCTGATGCAGCAGAACGTGCCTTGGAGTATACCCCCACCAAACACATCAAGGATCTTAAAAAGTGGCCTAAAGCAGAGCTGGGTCAACCCTTTGGAAGCAGACAACTTCTGGAAAGCACCCTGGCAGATAAATAGCAACCTCTGAATTGTGCTCTGTTAACTCATTTGCAAAAGTGCAAAGCAGCTCATTCATTTTATGATGCTTTCTTTTCATTTAATGACCAGGCTGAAACACCACAAGGATTGTCCTCATCTGTGTACCTTGGTTTGAAGCCACTTGAGCACCACCTCACGTTGACTGTGTTGTGCTCAGGTAAACATTTAGCCTGGCGAGAATTCCTTATGATATAGATGGAAGGAGTGAAATCATGAGTGAATGCTGCTCTGTCCCACAGCTCATTTAACTGGCACAGTACAGCAACACCCCTCAAAAATTATGCTATGTCACTTCCGCAAAAAATCCTGATCAGCATTCACCATATTTGGCATAAAAAACTTACTTGAAATTGGCTCGCTCACTCTTGGGTCCGCTGGGGAAAGAAAACAAACATTCAATCAGATGATAGTGCAAATTAAACTTTCCTGATATTTCAGTGGAAAAGCATTATGATGCTTTTCCTAATATGATTTTCTGTAGTTGACATCATAAGATATAGTCTGCAAAACAAAGTTTTAGAAGCAAAATTCACTACCCTTTTTTGTATTAAAGTAAAGAAATAAATTTTCTGTGCCATTGGGTGAAACTACTGCATCACCGGGCTTTTAAAAGTGTTACTTCTAAGGCAATACCACTCAAATTAGGTTTTAGGAATATCAAGAGTATAAAACCTGCCAGTAAAATAACAGTTCTACAGCTTTCTTTCTTTTTTTGTATTTCAATTTCAATTTTTTTAATAATAAAAAGGACTCTTCTGTAATACTTGCCGAACTTTGCTATGAAAGCCCCCCAATGACAAATGGGTGCATTCAATTAAAGGAAAAAACAAAAGTAACTGCTTAATTTGTCCAAACAAAATAGGAGACAGAGAGTAAGCATGAAAATTGCATTTGGCATAAACATATTTTTCAGGTTTAACAATCTAAGTTACAAAGAGTGTATTCACGGTTTTCAAAAATGCCAGGCATAGTCTGAACTCCTCCCTGCCTAGTTCTCTGCACAGCCAAAGCTCTGATTCATCCGTGACTAAGCGCTGTGTAAGGACTATGACGATACCTGGCTAGAAGTGCAACCTGAGAATGCCCCTTTAAAGAAGCTAAACCCATATTCTGTTTTTTAAGGTGCTGGAGTACTACTGAGCAATAAGCAGATCTACTCAAAAAACATATATATCCTGCTTGTACAGAGCCAACAACTCTACTGTCGTCCTCCCTGGGCACTGGAATAGGGGAAGCAAAGGCACTCTCTGATCCTCACTTCTGAGTCAGGTACAACTTGGCAATCAAGCTGTGACCAAGCCAGCCTTGTATATTATTCTCTAATAGTTTCACAAGAAAGAGTGTCAACATTTTGAAAAAGGGCATCCCGGGACTTCAATATTTCTAAACTGCTACTTCTCAATCATTAATTTCAGTTGAACGACATACTTATTGCACAGTAGTCTTTTTGAAAAGGTGGGCAGAAGTACATATAAACATGTCAGCCCCAGAAGAACGGTTTGTTCCTCAGGACTTTTCCAGGCAGGTGAGTTGCACAGACACGGAAGTGCCCGAAATACTAATCTTAAATGACTCAGCCTTTTTTAAGCATAAGCGGACATTGATCTTTCTGTGTCCCATCTTTTCATTTTCTCCTGCAGTTTGGTCAATCTGGCTATATCCTCATGCAAAAGCGCGCCCTGATCTCAGGCTCATCTCCCAGGCATTGCCATAACTGGCTCAATAGTAAAAAGACAAGCTGAAGATAGTAAAAAACAAACCAGAAGATGCTCGATGAAGCAAGAGAGCTTAAGTATGTTATGTACTATCTAATGTCTCACTGCTTTCATATATCTCAGACAAATGGATTAAAAGTAGTGCACAAAATCAGATTCAACAGATCTGTAACAAAACTGTAACAAAAAAAGCAGTTTACAGCTGATGCTAGTGAGCAAAAATATGTGAACAAAACTTTTTACTGCATGGACTAGCAAGTCAGTCACGTATAAACCATATTCATGTCCTCTCCAAAAATGTTACTCTTTATCTTGAATAATAAAACCCATATAGAAACTGAGGGAATGTAGGAAATCAGTGGCACAGGCAAATTATTTAAATTCAGTTTTAGGATCCCATCTATAGGACCACATTGTCTGTTTATTTTGAAGGTACAAAATGTTAATTCCCTAGAGGCTGAGCACATCACTGATGATTACTAAATGATGGGCAAACCTGTGGACGTCCTTACCTGATTCAGTATTGAACGCCACAACATTGCTGCTCGGGCCTTCTCCAAGAGGGTTTCTAGGTTTCACATGGAATTCATAACTGAGGAATAAAAATAGGAAATGAAAATTTTGCAAATTAAGCATTTTTATAGGGTCTGGATCAAGCAACCAACAGCAACTGCCAGCAGACCCTCTGGTGCTCCTGGCCTCTTAGAAAAGAGCCTAAAGGCCTTGTTTGTTACGCTGAAAAAAATGAGATATTCTTTTTCCTGAGTGTATGATGCCACTCTCAATAGATAATTTCTCATTCATTTTGACACATGCTATTAATGTTTTTGCACACATGCTATTAATGTTTATTTTAATGCATCACTCATTTAAGTCTGTCTCCTCTTTCACACAATTTCAGTTCTGGTAAATTTCGTCAGAAGCAGCCTGTGAAGGAGAGACTGAGTCAAGCACAGTGCTATTTACTTGCTATTTCTTTATTCACAAGAACACAAACATCCAACTTCCTGCCAATAGTATCCTCTCCATGAGATATAAGCAATAATCTATCATATGCAGGACAGCTACATGGCATAAAAAAGATGAAGGTTTTTCACATGCTCTGGCACATGCTCTCCTCTAAAGAGATCTGGAGCGAATCAAAGGGCTATAGTCCTAAAAAATAAGACCAAACCTAGACACCATGCCGAATGAATTGAAATTCCCAGAAAAGGGTAATTAAACATCCAGCTGTAGACTCCTGAAGGATCACTTATTAGTGATAACTCAGTAGATCATGAGTGCACCATGAGGCTCTTCCCAAACAGCAATTTTCTGAAGCAAAAGCGTATCACTCTTTGCATGCTTGGAAAACAGTCTTTGCATACTCAGAAATTTGCAAACTTCTCTTGCGAGTTCCTATAGGAGACAGAATAATTTAATCCAAACTTTGGATTGCTGCTCATTGAGTCTTGGTGCCTGCAAAACTTGAACAGCCTCAGTGGATTCCTCATCATGCGGTATATCCAGGGCATTCATGAGAAAATTTTTAACTTTAAAATTCTTTAAACAAGCAAGTACCTTAAACAAGAAAAGAAAAACCTAGAAATTGTGGGAAATACTTATTATTGCAATACATTGGTATTCTGAACAGATATATTTTGGATAAATTATGGATATTTCTAAGTGAAATACTGTTTTGTTTTGGTCTTTAAAAAGTCTATTTGGAATTTTGAGCCACTCACATTATTGCAAGAGCTATTAAATAAATGAAACAATAAATTATTGATCTTGTGGTTGATCTTTTCACATGCACCAAATACCACAGGCTACTTTCCTCTGCCAGATTCCAACCAGAAACAACAGCATTGGCTGCAACAGCACAAGAACAAGTAGGAGTAAATTTTGGGTCCAAAGGAAAGTAACTAGTTGACTGAAAACTGGGAGAGAAATGATAAGTTAGAGCGATCTTATGGAGTGATAGACAAAAAATCAGGGCCTCTACATATGAAATTCCGTAAATCTGTTTTGAAAGAGAAGCGATATGCTTTCAAAGATACACAACATCCTTAGCACAGACAACCTAAACAGTTGTCTGGAATGAACTCAAAAGCAAGTAGCCAGAGTGCAAGGTTCTTGCAAACAGACAGCTGAGGTGGTAAAAACGCAAACCAAGCCCTGCTAGAGAAAGCAGCAGTTGGACTAACTTTGCGTCTTACTGTTTGCAGATATGATGCGTACAGGCTCTAAAGGATGCAGAAAAGCACTGAAATAAAATCCCTGCCTTCTCTTTGGCCATGTGGTGGCCAGAGATAGGACAAGAGGAAACAGGCACAAACTGAAGCACTGAAAGTTCCACAGGAACTTCAGGAAAAAATTTCCGGACAGTGAGGGTGACAGAGCCCTGGCACAGGCTGCCCAGAGAGGTTGTGGAGTCTCCTTCTCTGGAGATCTTCAAGACCCGCTTGGGTGCATCCCTGTGCCACGTGCTCTAGTTGGCCCTGCGTGTGCAGGGGGGTTGGACTAGATGACCTCTAGAGGTCCCTTCTAACCTTAATGATCTTATGATTCTTATATTACAGATCTAGCTGAGTACTAAAGACATGCTGTGGCTTTCTTTATAGAAAACCATATAAAACCTCCCTTGTGGTATGTCAAGTGGACGATCTGAAAAACAAAAATAAAATTGGTGCGGGGAGGAAGATTAAATACTTGCTGCAATCTTATCCTCTTCTACATAAGCCACAAGGAGGGAAAAAGCTGCTTGGAAGTTATGTAGGGCAGTTACTAAAAGAAACTAGGAAAGCTATGTAATGATTATCCCATATCTACCTCTTAGCCAGACTTGATTTTCATTAGCAACTGCTCATGAGAGACGCCAGTCTATATTCCATCTTTATATATACGCCCCTAAGACGCCAGGAACTCAATATATGCAGCAAGCTAACATCTCTTGCACCTCTAACCTAGGGAAGTCATTCTTAAAACCTGGGAGAGATCAGGCCTCCTAAATCCCCTTGAACAGTATAAGACACTAAAAGTCCTTGAGCAGATTAAATGGACTTGCCTCACAGTAATTGCTGCGCAGGACAGATTTTTCCACCATAGAAAAACAGTATTCCACATGGAGCTTTGGCTGACACAGAGGTGCCTCCATTTTTTCAAATCATGCAAAAGCAGCAAATGTAAGAACTGAGAACTGAAAATGGGCAAAGAGAGATTTTCATCATATTACTATTGGCTGGAAGAGCTTAGTTCAGCGCTGCAACTTCAGATTAATTGCTGGGGAGATGCTCCCTGCATCGGGCAGGCCCATGTCTATTGAGTTTCTTTGCAGAGAGTATGCTTGAATAACAGGGTGATCCCAACTAGTGAGGAAAACTAGATTTAACAGAAGGGAACATTTTGCTCAAAAGTTAATGATGAGCTTGCCTGGAGAGTCTTTCTCCTAGTCAGGTTCAAAGAAGGGCCAAGGAAAATGGGAGCTGCTTACCCATGAACCCTGACATTAACAGCAGTATAGTACATATTTTGCCACAAAGAGTGCACAAAAAGCAGGATTTTTTTTCTGTAATCTTTTCCTTCCTATTTTAGTAACACTGCCACTTTCACTGCAGTTTTCACCTCTTGACCCTTGCTGTTAACAGAAGCCAAGCTCTTGGCAACAGAGTTTTTCTTGTGTGTGGACAGCACATTTTCAGTGCTAAATACTAGTCTAAATATTAGACAATACTAATTAGGCAATAGGAGATAATGGTAATAATAGCATAAGCAGGTAATTATGAATCTATGTCTATACCTCTACTGAATGCTTCTACATGAAGGTATGAAGACTTACTTGTTATGGTGCCTTTGAGTAGAATTATAGCAATATTCCTTTTTTATTTCCTAACTTTTGCAAGATACATGAAAAAAAAAGCCTTTGAAGGAAACCATCTATCACACGTTATAAATACAGTTTGCTAAATGGTCCCATCCTGCACATTTCACCTTTACTTTACAGGACTTTTTTATTACATTTCCTGTTAGTTATATTCCTCCAGAGAAAGCATGGCTGGAAATTACTTTGCTGTGAGACACAATTTAATCCAAAAGAGATCACTTTTTTATGTACTCAAAAAGGAGCTGAATTCACCAAACTACTTAACCAGACAAATCACCAGAACCTAAAAGGAAGTTTTATAAGTGAGTACAGGCTTTTTGTTTACTATCAATATTTTTTCTTACTAAAAATCTTTACCAGCAGGCTGGTGGGACACATCTCCTGTTTTAAGGGCTACCTCAGTTGCCCCAAAGCTACTTGGCACATCTCTGACTAATACAGCAGGACTGCATTCTTAATATTTTCCTTTATTACCTTCCAATTGCTGCCAACACAAACATGCATAAGAACATATTTTGACTCCTTTTTGAAGGCTTGTATAGAAATTAATGTTGCAAATTTTCCTGGCCACAAGTGATATGCTTTCTGAACTTAACTGCCCTTAAACAAAACACCAGAATGAGAGGAAATGCACACCTACAGAGATACAGATATAAGAACTACCTGTTTTTGCAGATGAGTTATCAGAAACACTCCACAAAGTCAAAATGTTATCGTATCAGATGTTTGGAAGTCTTATTTTTTTTTCATTTTTAGGGGCCAGAAAATCCCCAAACTACTACTAATAAAAAGATACTAAAAAATACTGAAACATTTTCTTGTTTAAGTGTAGTCTCCAGCGTGAAAGAAAAGTAGAGAAGATCTCAAAGAACGGAGGCCTGGGTGTTCCGATGAACCCGGAAGAGGCACCTTTGAAAAGAAACATCAAAAAACAAGACACCCGTGTGACAAGTTAAATGGAGTATTATAGGTCTCACTGCTCAGATGAGAGCCTGGAAACTGGACTGTAATTGCTTTGATCAAAACAATCATTCCTGCCGTTTGGCTTTGATTAATTTCCAAGTGGAATAAATGGTGTGCTTCTGAGAAAAGTCTTAGAGTTGTTTTCAGTAGAAAAACTGCAGAATTTCTATGTGGGGATAACAGGACAATCTAACAGTTTGGTTCATATTAGGTCACTCCTTTCTCCCATTTGTCTTTGCTATTTGCATTAATGTACAAAAAATGTACAAAAATCCCTCAGCCTGCCTATGAGCAAAAGGGCCGCGATGACAAGTTGACGGCAATTTAGGTTGGAAGGGACCTTTGGAAGTTACCTGCTCATGGCAGGACCAACTTAAAGTGCATTAGATTGCTCACCATAGACAAGCTGGATCAACAAGCACAGTTACAGGGACTGCCTGGTTGAAAAATGACGGTAAAAACCAAGCAGCCTAAGACTTGACCTTGGCTAACCGGCATAGACTGGCAGTGGGGTTTGGCCACTTCACTCATTTAACAGGTGAATGACCAACTGAAAGGTGAAGTTGGCAAACACTACAGAAAAGTTTGGAGTACAGGGGGCTGAGTGAAACATGACTTTCATCTATGCTTTGAAATTCTTGGAAATAAATATGCAAAGGATAACAAAGGCTAACTGTAACATGAAGTTATGATCAATAGCTGCATATACATTACTATTAAATCACAGAAACACATGTATAAAAAACTCTTCCGGAGTTTTATCCTATTTATTACTTGTGTAAAGAGTATAAATATCAAGCTTACATAGCATAACTATACTAAAAGTTTTGGAAGATTTCAGGTGAAATTTATCAAAGGAAAATATTTAATGAAACTGACTGGAATACTAGATCCAGGATACCTGGACCCAGACAGCAGCTTCAAGAACTTTAATCAGTTAATGCATCTGTACTTTCCAGATTACTTTAACTGTCACAGAATTGCTAAGATGTAATAGTGAAATGCTGCTGTCAACCATGGTTGACAATTTTTAAGTGAAAAAGAAACCAAGAGACTTCCACACAGAGATTGCCATAGGCTGTGGAGAAGGTCAAATTGCCCAGTTCTGCACAGTCCAACACAGCACCCATACTTATAGTTTCTTCCTTTTCCTGCTAAAATCTAGTATGAAACAATCCTCCCATCTCTGCTCACCAAGTCTCACCAAGTCTTTAACCTGTCAAGGAGCATACAGGACTATATGTATGATGAATCTGCAATTCTATTACCTCCCATACTGATGTACATTGTAACAATTAAAAAAGCTGCAAAAAATCTCAAAGAATCTTACATAAACTGCACAAACATAATACACGATTTTGTTTAACTCTCACAAGTTGCTTTTTTTCCTTATGAAAGTTCATTTTCATTTCCAAATTAACACAGAGAATAGATACATTCTGCATCCTTAAAATGGTCTAATTTTCTCAGATCTTCAAAGCCTGTCCCTTAGCTCCTAACCTTTAAAAGTTACTTTGACAAAAGGCCAACTCAAAGGAAGAGGAGTGTCAAAAAAACAGCATGACCTGGCAGGCTGTGATGCACCCCACTCTTCCCTCTGCTTCTTTTGCCCCTTCCCCATTGAAGAGCTGTCTGTCTTGCTGCATCCCTGCAGAATCTGGGGAACTAACTCTCCAGCTGCTGAGCTAGGTATTAAGATAAGCTCTCAGATTTACCTCAGCAGGACAAAAGGCCTTGGACAACAGGACTGCACACTACTTTTGCCATGTACCCCATGCCATGTACCCCATGATTATACATCCAGTGAAGGCTGCCTGTCTTGAACTGTCTTGCTGCTTTAAATTTACCCATGGAGACTGAAATACCATATCCATAATCATTTTTACCCTTTTTGAGAAGTCTTTGTTTAGATCAGTCCATTTTACATCTATCATGGACTATCTTCAGTTTCGGAATCCCTGAAACTTCACAGCAGCACATGGGATTTGCATGGGATTACTGATAGCATCAGTAAAACCTGGAAAAGCTAGAGTCTCAAATTTAGCTTCTCAGCTTCCCTGGAGCGTTTTAGGGCCAAGAGGTTCTTCCTCAGCTAATCCACTGCTGCTGAGCCTCTCTCTTTCCATATACTTGCTGATACTTCTGTAAATGTTGGTCCTGTTTAAGATGGATTTCTTTTTATTTTCCAAGTTTCCAGCTGCACCTCCTCTACAGCCCTTTCCTTTCAGTCCAGTTATGGAAACTGCTTCTCAAATTTAATGTATTACTTCATGAATTTGCAGACATTTCAGAGACTCTTAATAAATTGGGCTGCATTTCATTGTTTTTTTCTCTTATTTTCAGTCAGCTGTGTCCCCAGATCCATTTTAATTCTGGTGAACAATCAGCACCTGATAAAGAGGAGACCTTTACTATTGATGTATGCCATCCATCACTACACTGACCCTGTGTGATGCCAACTGTCTTCACTTTCTTCTTTTACTTGAACTTAGAGCTTCGACCAAATAGTAACAATTTCTTGTGCTTCTGCCAAAGCTCTCAAGAGAGCTTTTGAGAGAAATTAAGAAATCCACATCTTGGAATGGAAATTTAATCAAATGCAGCCACTCAGAGAAGGACTCTACATCCTTTACTTCCTGTGCCATCAGAAAGAACATGTACAGCTATGAATTGTACTCATCAGATGTTTTCAATTTGGATTTGATGGCCTCAATAATCCAAAAAAACTTTGTCTTCCTTAGAGTAAAGGGAGGGTTGTTAAAACCATCACTCCATCAGGAAAAAAGTTGTCCCTCCAAGTTAGTCTCTGTTAGAGGCAGGTCTGATCTCAAATTTAGTTTGTTGTTGCAAAGTTCACACTCCAGAAGACAGTTTTTCTCTAGTCTTTGATCTGTTCTTGTCCACTGAAATCCTTTCATAGGATGGGTAGAATCGTTCCAAGCTGAACTTACAAAATATTTTACTGCTTCTGCATAGCTACTGCCTGCCTTATGTCCTTTCCAATGGGCCTGCTTGCTTTTACCCTACAGGAGTGTAAAAATGTCTTTCATTCGGGTCATCTGGACCTCAGTAACCAGGGCTTTACCTTCCTTCTATGTCTTTTCTACACTTAAACAATTTATCCTATTTCTGTCACCACGTGTGATGTGACCAACTTTACTGTGTAACAGGAGGGAGTCTCATCAGTAAAAACAGTACTTGCAGAGGTGCGAGTACTACCCTGTCACTTTCTGCAATAGTTTCTCATTCTTCCCTCTGCGAAAGACACTGGACACACATCAAAACAAAAACTCACCTAGGCTCAATGCAGAGTTTTATGTTTTCAATTTAACAATAATCATAACAGAAATTACTAAAAAAAAAAAAACCAAAATTACTAACAAAAATGGTAGTTTAACTGAAATGGAAAAATCCAGTTACCAAAGCTAAGAGAAAAAAAAAGCTTACAAAAAAAAAAAGCAAAACCAGAACATTCAACAACATTCTGATGCAACCAATAAGCAACACTGAAACACAGGACAAATGCATTCTTCCGTTTTCTGCATCTTACCATAGAAATGCAAGAATCTTTCTTGATGAGATTCTTTTCTATATCATTCTTTTTTTTTTTTTTTAATTAACTAACTCAGTGATAATGCTTACCTGGGTTAACTCCCCAAAATATATGCCACCAACTGTATTTCACTGACACATTTTTAATTTGCCATTTGTTTCAAGACACTGAAAGTCCCACATACAGGACATATATATCCTTTCCACAATGCAACAAAAAGGCCAAATATCTGGCAGCGGCCTAACCTGCATTTCTAATATATGAATGACCATCCATATAAATAGTCAAGGAGCCTATGCCTGTTCTGGTGAGTATCCTTAAACCTCAGAGCCAACTATACACATAAATTCTGATCCAGTGTATGAAATTAACATTTCTTTCTCCCAATTCCATTTCTGGAGAGGTCAAATCCAGAACTAAAATAAAAGTGTAAGCATCAATCTTAGGAGTAACTGAGAAAATAGCTGGCAACTGCTGGGTCAGCTACCAAGTAACTGCAAAAACTTAGCCTAGAGTTTACACTCTTCACTACTTGCTTTGCTTAATAAGTGCATCTTTCTGGGAAAGCAAATACATTCAAAGTACCTCCAATGACACCCTCATTGTGGAAACATGAGATTAGTTGCACTTACCCTCGGAAAAAATAAAAACTTTCCTGGAAACAAATAAATGTAAGTTCTCTATTTAACTTGATTGTCTGGAACCCACACAACAGAGGTTATACTAACATTTTAACAATTTTAATTAAATACAAAGAGATCTGAAACACACAGTATCCATGACTTTCTCTGAGAATGTCTATTCGTGTAATATTTTTTAAACAGTAGTCATGTACAATTTATGTACAATTGTAATTATTATGAACACTGGCTGTAGATAGCTGGCAACTGACAAGTAGATATTTAGGCAGGCTAAAGAGTGAAGAAGGTTCACACTGTTCACATAATAGTCCTTGGAGAGTGATTTAGTCAATAGGATGTCTTAAGAAATTAGCTGGAGAAAGTTGGTTGTTAAGAATCACATTGTTTCTCTTTATCCTCAAGTACAATACTTTAAAAATGATCAGAGAACTGATATGAAGAGAGTTTGATTTGAAACATATTTTCAAATTTGAAAAAATATCTATCTTTCAACTAATCCCATCTTGCAATAGAAAAGGTTTGTGTAGGATGATTAAAATTATATCCTAGATAAGGACTGGTGAATTCTATAAAGGTTTAGAGCAACTTCAGCAAACGTCTTTTAGTTTTTCATCTGCTAAACTCTTTAAGAGATATTTTTGAGAAAAAGTAGTGCACTTTCTTACATTTAGTTATTAATCTTTCTGACAAAACATGTCATTTTTGCAATCTAATGAGATCATATATACTGTTGGAAATTTTCTGAAGATTCTTGAGATGTGGAATGTGTTTTCTTATATGCTGGCTTAAAAGCAAAAACAAAGAATACCTTTTTCCTATCATAATAAGACTAAAACAAATTTGATTTATAAGCATCATTCTATTTTAAGTTAGAGACAGTTGAATTATGAATCAGTCAGATTAACTTTCAAAATTTGTATTTAATTACCTTGTGTCAGGTTTTAGGTTTTCCACAGTGGAATGGGTCTGATTTGTAGTGATAATTGACTGCTCCTTTTCACCATCACTTGCTCCATTTTCAGTTGACACAACTTCATACTCTGGAAAATTATAGTAATGAGAAACTTGCTTAAATAAAATCTCCCATTTCAGCATCATCTTCTGCTCTCTCTGTTTTTATCTGATTTCCTCTCCTGCTGTTTTAGACGTCATATGAACATCTTGTATGAACATGTCTGGAGACATTAATATTTTTAAATGGTTAGGAAAACTCCTTGGATATGCATTTCCAGATTCTGCGTGCCTAGCCCCTCATCTTTCCTCATAATACAATTACAGAAAAGAGGAAACTCAACAAACTGTCTCTGCTCAAAGGTAGATTAGGCACAAAAGTGAACACAAGAAGGACCAAGAACTTTGCAGTTTGAACAAAAAATATCAGAGATGGAAACAGAAATGTCTTACCATGTGATTAGCTTGAAACAATACGTGTTTTTTTTTTAAGATTTTTGTAGGAAACTGCCCAACAATTAACTTTGATTGTACACATAAGGCAAATTAAGGAATCTGCCAGACTGCATTTAAATAACTTCCTTTAAGTTCCTGCTCCTTTCTGTTGTCATTATATGTCTTCTCAAGGTGTATTATTTTCTTCCTCTCATACTATATGTCTTCCTTCTGCTATATAATCCCTCTTTGATCAGAATGGTCATTATAAAGAAGACCTTACACAGACCTTGCTTTCTAGTCCTGCTTTGTAACACTGGCCCCAAATATTGATCAATGAGCTTTCCTTGCATTAAATGTCTTTGAGATGCATCTTTCCTAAGTACTCTAGCATTGGTTTTAACCAGTTTGAGAATATGGAAAGAGAAACAATAGATGCACATAACGTCCTGTAATGCATTAGTCATGACAAACTGTACTTGCAGCCAGCATTCTACCATCCCAGAAGGAAAAGCTGTTTTGTTACTAAAGCATAATGTCATCAGTATTTAGTTTGAAATTTACTCCTGTTGGTATCTATAAATCAAAGCAATGTTAAATAGAAGTGGCTTTATTAGAAGCATTGCACCATCCAGCCTTCATCTTTACGTACCCAAAGTTTTTGGAAGCTAAATAAATGTTTTGTTGGCAAATTGGTTGACTGACTCAGGAAAAAGAGTGAGCCTATCCCTCCTCCCCACCCCCGCAAAAAAAAAAAAAAAATCTGGCAGCTGCCTGCATAAAACAAGAAGACTTTCAGAATTTGTGACACTTTTGAACTCTTGCTGGGATTTAAAGTCTTGAGAGTACATACATCATACCTTTATAAAGTTATAATCTTAAAGTTTCAGTGATATGAATATGCAACACTTTCCAATGAAAATCTGCATGTCATGTGCATTTTCCATGTTATCATAATTCTATATTGCTCCCCTTCCACAACTTTAGATAAAATTGTGGTAAGGTTTTTTTTAGTTATCTTTCTTTGTAGAGTACATGTTGCAATTCAAAACAATATATTTCTCAACATTACATTTATAGCTATATGATTTAACTAAATATGATGATACATATATTCTATTTAGCCAATATTTATGCATATTAAGTTATACTATGGTCACTTAGATAATACTTAGCACTAACATACTCTGGTCAAGACCAAACTACTACAAAAACTAACTAGTGTTAAGAACCTATATATATGAACATGATGCATACCAAGTCCCCCAAACACCAAAGAAGTTAGCTATTTTTTACAGCCCAGCAATGTAACTATCCAATATGTAGGGTGAACTCTTACAGTATCACCAGAGCTCTGGAATAAGCTTAGTGCATCCCTCATTTTCCATACAAGGGATTTACTGTGCGAGTCACACAGTGCATCTGGGACAAATTTGATGCTCAGAGCAACGTCCTCATGGGAGAAAATTCATGGTATTTTACGCTCTCCCCTTGTCCTCACTCTCTCCCCCACCTGTAGCCACATTAACTTTCTTTAAGAAAGACAGGCACGGGGAGATGCACTAGCTAGCAGCAATTGCAGCCTCCTCAGAAGCACCCAGCTAGTCTGGTTGGTTGGTTATGCCCATGTGTCAGTTCATTCAAAGAATTTGCAGGTTTAGCCTCCAAAGAAGAAAACAGCTTCAAAATAGAAGCTGCCAGCAGGAACCAGCTCAAACTGGAATTTCCACTCAAGAATCTCTTCTTTGTTGAAACTGGCACATAAACGAACAGGTCAGCCTGGACAACCAAATACACAGCTCAAACTGTGGCCAGTCAGTGAAATCAGTAATTTGAAAATAAGTTGCTCCTCAGGGTATGCATTTTGAGGGCAATTCAGTAAAAGTTGGCTTTCACCATTACTGCCAGCAAGCAATGACCCTCCTTTCCCTCACCAGTCCCCTGTGGCCATGCTCTTGCCCAGGTAGAGCCCCTAGCAGGCAATCTTGGCCCCTCGCCTCAATACCTCTCCTGAGAAACACACACTGAATATTGCCGAGTTGCCTTTCCTCGGGAAGAAATTCACAACTTCCCCATTTCCTCCCCCTTCCCCTCTCCAAAAGCCAGTGTGGCCTTGCTAGCTGTCAGCGAGCACATCAGGAGCATGTACTTAAAGAACATCTGCAATAAGCATTTAGCTCACCAGCGCAGTGGAAGAAAGCAGGCACCATACTGTGAGACCAAGCAGAAACAGATGCACCTATGAGCCGTTGCAAAAAGTCTAAAAAGCTCTGTTTTCTTTCTTTTTTTCTTCTTCTTTCCTCCTCCTGTCTCCATGATACTTTCAACTAATCAAGTTTTTAAACAAAATCCAGCAAGTCACAGAATTGTAATTTTTTTTTTAAATTTACAATGCTAATAGGCCCTTTGGTGTCTACAGAGAAGAGCCTTTCCACTTCTTGCTGGACTCTCAGATCCTTTCCCCTACTGTCTGCAAGTACACACCAACACACACTCTAACTGGGATAGCATACAGACGACTTGTCTGTGCAAAACCAACTTTGCACTCTTGATCACAGCCGTAGTTAGTATTTATCAGGTCTTTCTATTAAATTCTGTGTTTTACAATGTCTGATGTGACAAAAAAAACCCTTGTGCAATGTATTTGCTAAAAGTTATCGAAGGTAACCTCAAAAAAAAAAAGACTCAAAAAACCTTTTTTCGTGGTTTCCACAGTTCTTTCTATCTGAAACTGTGTGTTAAAAGGAAAAATATGATGCTCCAATTAGACAAATGAAAAAAAAAAGATGAAAAAATACAAATATAAAAATAAATAACTGAAAACTTGATTTAAGTCTGTCTAAACAAATAATGTCATACTGGTGTCAATATGAAGCAATCATTGTTTTCAGAAAATAGGACTGAATGCCATCTCTTGAATTTAGAAAGTGGTGTTGAATGGGTCAATGAGTAATTATTTGATTTTAAGAGGGTTGAAGGGGACTAGCTCCATGAAAGTATCTTCAAACCCTACAATTTAAATATTTTATTCTATACCAATTGAAGAAGAGAATAAAGATAGTATTTATGGGAAAGCTGCTGCCTTTATTTAAGACAAAATGTGGAGGGAATATTAAAGAAAATTTTCTCTTAGGGAAGCAATATTAGCATTAATCACATACTCTGCATAAGATTATTTTTTTCCTGAAAACAGTAGAGGGGTACATCAAATGTCTCAGTTGTCTGGTGGAAGAAAAGAAGGTGTAAACTTCAGGGGAGGTTAATTATCACAAATGCTGATTTCAGCTAAACAGAGTGAGGATTTCTACCTAATGACTCAGAAAAAAAAGATAGCATCGCTTACTGTATGTATCACAACATGCACTGAAAAAGGGGAATTAAACAGTATCAGAAGACAGTAGGACCTTGTTTTCATCATTAGAAATTGAACGTTGACAGTTCTAATCAGCTGTAGTACAAATGTTTTGCAATACAAATGATCGTGCTTCTGTAAGTTCATTAATATGTTCTAGAAAAACAGGTCATTCTGCTTCCAAGAAAGCATGCAGATAATCTGATCACATCAAGGTAAACTCTGGTCTGTGGAAGCTGCTGAAAAATGACAACAGCAACAAAAATATATTCCATGAATAAAAAAGGCCCTGCAGAACTGCCTGAGATGCATCTTTTTCATGTTATCTCAATGTCAATGATACAACTGTGTAAAATTCCAGTCCTAATCTGGTAGCATTTTCTTATCCTCACTGGAGTCAGTAGTAACATGGAATAAAAGAACTTGAGTACAAGACTCCCTTGAGGTAATCATATTTTATATACAACACAAATCCACTGTCATTCAAAGTAAAAAACATTGTATTCTCATAAGGCGAATAAAGAAAAACTGACCAGTAACGGTATCATTGTCTGGTTTTTCCCAGTCCAGTATGACAAAAGTTGGGCAGCCCTCGACAGTAACCACAGTGAGGTTGGTTGGAGGGTTTTGCGGAGGACGGGTAGCTTCTTCCTTGCTGCCACCTTCTTCTTGAGGGAAGTGTTCAAGGGAACTTGTGATAGAACAAGGCACATCATCGTCTTTCTTCATATACTTGACGTGAGGGGCTAAGAGCAATGGAAAAGAGGTGGTATTCAGTACAGACATGTTGACAAAACATGGATACCATTCCACCTAGCACACAACTTCCAATTCAGGTCATGAAGTAGAAAATCTGCACAAAAAAACAAAATCAACCACAAATGTTGAAGAATAAAAATACATTCAATACTCCTCCTTAAGTTTCTTGGTTACTTTTTGTTTATCATTTCTGTTTTTTTTTTCCCACTATTAATGTGTGTTAATGTGTATAATCCACATTCCCTTCTCCCTATTACCATTGGCACCACTAAAGAAATATCACTGAGTAGGCATTGGGTGGGGGCGGGATATGCACTGTTAAATAATTTGAAAGAATTATCCCTTTTCATAAAACTGGACAGAGAAATTTAACTTTACTCTTTTTGTAGTAAAGCACCACCACAATTCCATCTGCAGCTAATACAAAGAGGTGATGCCCATCACACTTTCACCAATAGGAATAACAAATTCAACCTAAAGTTATTTCACCATTAAACTTGCAGTTTTGAAAGCAAATGCCAAAATCTCAGCCAATTGTCATTGAAAATACCTTCTGAGACAAATATCTTACACTCTACATTGATATTAGGAAAAGCTGATTACTGAAGCTGTACAACTTCTCATACACACAAACAGCCACACGTATTTGCCTGCTGAACTGTAACCTGGGGAGTGGTACCAGGGATGGAAAGAGAATTTAAGTAAAATTCTTCTTTAAGTATAAAGAATATGATCACAGTTCACAAAAACGGAATTGAATCGCATGATGCTTTAGCCTTTGAAGAACAAAAGAAGATATGTAAGTTTGATATAAGACAGGTCAGTCTTCATACATTCCCCCAAGTGCAAATACTGCAACAATTGAAATCATACCTTGGTATCTTGGCTTGCCCGAAGAATCAGTTTCTGATGTAGGACTTGAGCTGAAGACAGTTGCATCAACTGTGGGAAATAAAAGTTGCAATACAATATACAGTAAGTGTGGATTATTAGTGTTAGAATTGCAGTATCTCACTATTCATTTGGCATTTTACATTATCACCCAAAAAACTCCTCTATGGTACACTTTTAGAGCCAAGTTTATTTTTTTCTTTTTCCTTTTAAAGACCCTACTTTGTCTGTGGTGCTAAGTAAACTCTTTACTTATCTACTAATATAAAGATAGTTCAATCAAAAATCAGAAGAGATGGTTTTCAACAGCTGCTGCATTCAGTTCATGCAATATATGTAAAATGCACCTTAGACCTTTTAGAATCTTTTTGCACTGCACTGGCAGTTTAGTTTGGGGCTTGGTTCATGCTCAGAAAATATATAACACTATTATGGCAATCTTCTTCTTCAGAGCATACAGCTCAAAGAATCCGAAGGAAACCAAATGCAAACATAGTGATGAATAGAAATGTACTAAAGCAGTCAAAAGTCATGACATAAATGTTACAGTAAAAAGCCATTATACTGAATACAGACTTATCATAGATATAAACACACTGCCTGACAGAATTTAGGGTTGTTACAATGAAGTCATCCAAAATCACAATTCATGAGGCAAATTTGAAGGTAGCTGACAAAATAATGTATTTTTGTTCAGAAAAAGCATTTTACATGTGCCTCCCATTTTTCATATTAGACTCCTGAAAATTTATTGTGCAATATTGTTCCTTCATGCTGTTGCCTCAGAGTGTGACTCAGCAATTGGCACATTTCAGGCCCCCTTTTTCTTCTTAAAAACTATTTCTGTCAAAATTATCTGTCATTTCTGTCCAGATTTTTGTTAACAGAAGGAAAAATACACATATATTTGAGAAGGAGGGACAGTTTTGTAATCATTTAATTGAACTTTTATCTTCTGGTCAAATGAAACAATAAACTGAGGTATCTATGTGTGAAATTTTAAGACCTCAATGGACGGGACATGCCATAAATTCACAGCAATCTTTTTTTGCAAATCTAGCATCCAGCTAGCTTTATTGATCAGCAAGGGTCACGTAAATTCAAATTATAATAAAGAGACAAGAGTTCTAGTACTACTATGAATTCAGTAGAATTAACGTTAGCATCATTTATGTCAATACACCAAAACCTACATATTTTCAAAAATTAATTCAAAGCACTCCTTCCCTTCAGCTTTTCTTTGTATGCCACTTTGATAGGATTTAGATCTTAACTTGTAGCTTACTCTTAATTTTATAGGGGACTAATTACCAACTGACCATCATGTGGTTACTACATCTTTTTTTTTTTTTCTGTCTAAATAACGGACATATCAGTCAAGCAGCTGAGTGATTATATACAACACCAAAACCATAATGAGCACTGCCAGTGACTGTCAAGTAATAATTAAATAAATTAATAATTTATGTCCTATGAAAACGAAATGCAGAATGAAACGTTCAGCGAAGGAAGTCCCTTATGTGCTTCACTGATTCAAAGTAGCCAGTGAATAGTATTGAAAGCCTACTAAGCATATAGTGGTTTCTGGAAAGGTGAAAGGGTCAGTCATACAGTCTCATTTACAAAGATGTGCATCAGAAGACAAGCAGATGAATTCTGTCAATTTACTGAAGACACAAGGTATCACTGGGTGATATCAAAATTGTCCCATACAAAGTTCTTCTTACACTAATGAAATACATAGTTCATTGATACTGTTTAGGGAAGAGAATCAGGAAAACAAAAAAGGAAAAAAAAAAGAAAAAAGAAAAAAAAGAAGAAAAAGAAACTACAGCAAAATGTAAAAAAAAGAAAATGTGATAAAAAAAACATTTGTAATGTGCTCACCATAATAATCTGGAGTTGCAGAAGCTGTTGGTGTCTTATATGGTACTCCTGTCTTCACAAGTGTTGTTGGCCCGGCATGTTTAGCTATATAGTGAAAGAAGAAGGAGGAGCTTGGGGCAACAAGGCATTCACTTTTTAAAATATTGAAGCAGCTTTTTGATTTTCTAACAGGAAATCAAAATCAGCTTTCAGAAAGCTGCTCATGGGCAAGTGGGATCATGAATTAACCAGGAAAGCATATATTTTCATTTCAGATATGGTGTTTTATGAGTACATATACAGCATTCTCCAGTTGGATTTGTCTCTATTGCCTAAATTTCTTCCTTCTGGCAAGAAAATTCTTTGCTACTTGGAGTTTCTTTTTGAAGCCTTGGTCAGTCAGAATGTGACTGGCTGTAAGGATGGGAACCATCCTGCGCAGCCGAGAGAAGGACACTGATCACCAAGATAACATCCGTTCACAGAATGCATGGCAAAAGATCGTAAGTCAGCAATTGAAACTTGTATTCTTCCACTCAAATATAGCTAAGGGTCCTTTGTTTCTGCGGTCAATATAACATATATATTAGCAAGGTAATAAGAGGAATATAGATATTGAAAAACACAGAGTTGTTAAATATTTTCTACATTAACAGTTTTAGTTCTTTAGTTCCAACATCTCTGGAGTCTTTGGAACTTCCACTAAACAACTTTAGATGTACTTCAAACAAACTTAAGAAAAATGCAATGAAGTCCAACAATTTCAATGTTAATGATATTACAGGCCTAAAAGGAAAAAAGGTCTGATCTCTTCTGTAGTAAGCACCATTAGTTTTGACAAAGCTGATGGTTAGAAGCAACATTCTGTCCCATAATTAAATATTTATTCAAAAATGATTTTAGATTACATGTCATTATTTTTGTTTATCAGCTAGTATCAACTATCAATGAAAACACGTTTCTAAGAAATACTCAATCCATGGTAAAAGATATCTTGACTGTTTCAAAACAGGTGTAGACTAGAACCACATCCACAAAAACTGAAGATATTCTCAAGCAATCACTACTAAATAGCCTGATTACTAAATCTCACTTCTTCAAAGTTGAAAACACATAATATAACCATCTTTCCTGCACAGATTATACCTAAGAACATGGTGACTGAATAGTCAGAACTTTGATAAACTAGGTCAAAAGCAAAAATGGAAGGTAGGAGCAAAAGCAGAAATTTATTAAGATTTTTGATTTAGTGAAGGGTCACAAAGATCTTGGAATTTGGGTTTTATTTTATTATTTCTTTTTCTTCATTCATACTTTTGTTGTCTGTGTATAAAGCTTTCCATAATACTCATCTAGTGGAAGAGTAAGAAAGATGCAAGTAAGAAATTATTCATGGAGTTAACGAGAAAGGGAAATAGGACAAAATTTTATGAAAGAGAAATTCCAAAAAGAACACTGAGGCAGTTTTTTTCCTGTGAAGTCTGTGGAACAGTCTCTCCAGGGAATTATTAGAAGTTCAATTACGATGTTTAAAACTAAGTTGGATAGAAACTAGGAAATACAGATTAAGGAAAATCTGCATCTGGCCCCACAAGGAAGGACCAATTTATTCCATCTTCAATATCCAGAAAGGTATGGTAGCTGCAGATCACCACATAAACTGAACTCTAGTGGGTGGGAAAAACAGAGATGAAATTTCAAAACACTGGTAGATGAGTTAGAAGCTTAATGGAGAATATTAACACAGGCTCCATTACAAGCAAAAGAACATGTATTAGGTCAATTTCTGTTGTGTGCCACACCTTAAGACTGACCACGCTTTTTATTTTTGCTATAGCTATTACTAAGAAAACACTGCCAGCTAACAGCAAGCATGGGCATGACATTTCTATCTTGGCTCTGCTGTTGAGTAAAAGTGCAGCTTGATTCAGCAGCTTTGAGGCTCCTGCGTCTGATCTGCTACCCAGAATCCTGAAGATTGCTCTTTTACCCAGGATCCTGAAGATTTTGCACAGCCAGCATAAAGACTAGTCACAGGAACAAGCTTCCTCACAAGGACATCTGCAGAAGTAGAAAGGGAAGAGCTCTCTGCAGGTGAGCAAGGAGTGAGAGGACAAAAGGAGCTGTATTCTGGTGCAGTACCCAAACAGAAAGGCAGTCTTTGCTCTCAAGAGTATCCAGAAAATATGTAAAACTCCTTCCTTTAATAGCACACAAATCTCCAATGAAACAAACCAAAAAAGGATATAAGAAATAAAGCAGAATTTTCCCAGTGGTTTACAGAGATTAAATGTGGAGCATGGAGTTTCTCTCATGATGCTAAGCATAAAAACATGATGTTTTCTGACTATCTGGAACAATGCTAACCTAGCGATTCTAATATGCAGACAAAACAGATGTGAAGATACTGAGTTTTAGCCTCAAGATCAAATGAAAATGAAAACAGAAATGTGAAAGATTCGGGATACTCTTTTCCCAATATTGAGAGGCAGAAACATTGTAGCATTTTAATGAAGCTAAACTGCGCTTTCCACATGCTCAGATCACTCCACCTCACAGCGCCGTTTGTCTTCTGAATGTTATTAACTCAAATTATTTGCAATGGTTAATGGATATGCCATACATATGGGACAGAATTCCCTTAAAAATACCAACAGGTCCTCACGAGCTGTGGGTCTGTGCTGAAGTATGATATTGGATATCTCCCATCTGACACATGCACAAAGTAAAATGCAAATTCTGTTAGTAGACTTGAAATGTTCTTAAGGTAGACCTTCTTCAAGGAAAGCTCATCATGACTTGCCTTATGTTATTTTGCCTCCGGGCATAGTTTTGACATAACCAGGTGAGAAAACAAACAGAAATTGTGAATGAGGAACAAAAGCCATAAGGCATATATATTCCAGAAACCAGCTTCTGCAGAGATGGCATTTGGTTCATGAACCTTCAGAGCAAAATTGTCCCATTTACAGCTAAGCATTTCAGCATCTCCTACAACATAACACAGGTATATTGAAGAGGGCAAGATACCTGGGCTCCCTGGTTTACCAGTCACTGTGTTTGGAGGCAGAGGCTTTCTTCGCATTGGCGTGGGCCTGGCAGGAGGAACCGGAGGACGGTGGGGGCCGGGTGATGTAGTTACTGAAGGACATCACAAAAGGGTGTTGTTAATTCTTTAACCTCGAATGACATAAAATCTGAAACCTCCTGCAAACTATTTTTCAACTTCTCAAGCATTGTTTTGTATCTGAATATCAAGGTACTTCTTCCTGAAATAAACACCATCTCAGTGTATGTGGAAGCTTTTCAGTTTCCTACTCACAAAAATCATAGTGTTGTGTACTTTCTAACAGAAAAAAAAAGTCATCTTTGGCTTGAAGCAAAAGATGAAAAAAAAGGGAAATTACAGTTAGGGATAGGTTATTCTATAGCATTCAAAAGTGAAAAACAAAGAAGTCACTGTCAGTTTGTGTGCTGACATGGCTAGAAACAGTTCTTGAGCAGAAACTCCTCAAGCAACTGGCCAGGCTGCTTTCATGCACAGCTCCAGCTAATATCTATTGAAGTTTATCTGGTAAGGTCATTTAGGTCATTTGACAGTGAAGTCTGGAAAGAGAGGCCAAGTCAGTTAATTCATAGCAGCAGAACTTTTCCTATATTTTCTAGGCAATTGCAAAGGATTGTATTATGCCAAGGAAATGCAAAGGAAAGGCTTTTTATTCCACTATTCAGCTCTGCATTTCTCTCCTTTGAAAAAATATAGTAGATATATATATATATATATAACATGTTTATACAACAAAAGGCTGTTTGTACTTAATAGAAAAAAAATCTTTAAGGGTAATTGTAATTCACATAATTCTGCCAGTGTCAACAAATCTGCAAGTTGCCTGATACTGACTTACTGTCTACATGGAATACTTCAGACCCTAGTTTACCCTATAAATAGAGTGACTGTGGGCGAGAAGGGAGCAAATCCAAAGATTTACTTGGGAAAACCTTTTCCGAAATACACCATATAAACAGTAACATCTCCATCTTTCTCTGTTCCTCTTTTCTTTTGGACTTGTACAGTCATTTATAAAACACAATGTGTTTATCCCACTATGCAAGAGAGGAAGCAATTGTTTATTGTTTATCTACTTCAAGAACATTCAGCAGTTCTGAAAATTTTAAAGGTTTATATATTTTTTTAATACTCAGATGCAGATGATTTAAAAAGAAGGTTTAAAGACCAGAAAAGGGATTTTTTTGGATATTTTGAAGTCATTAAAACCTAGATTTTACTACTCAGTACTATGATTAGTACATTCTCTCTCCCCAACGCATATTTAATGAATGGAATTGTCTGAGGTATTTATGGTGTAAAATGGGTATCCTCTGACTCATCAGCGATTTCTACTGTACTTTCTAAATGATACCACCACAATAATACATGCAAGCCAGAATATCACATTCAGTAGATTGTGGCACATGTGGATCTATTGTACTACACTCTGGAAAAACAAGAATCCCTGCTCTTCCCTTCTACTCCTTCTGCATTAGTTTGGGAGATAGTCTATGATGATATCAAATATAATTAACAATGTGCAGAGACAGAATTTGTAAGTCAAAGAATTTAGGAATTTTGTGATAATCTGTTTTCCTACTAGGATAACTGCATGGGAAACAACTTGGATTTATATACTCTCAGTATTTCTTTGTGGACAGGAAATGTATTTTGCTGACTCTCCCTCACTCTACAAGAAAGGATGGTGCACAGCCACTTGGATTAGAGTCCCAACATGACAGAGTTAATTCCTCTGTGCTCTAACATATCTTTTTCCTATCTCATAAAAGGCATAAATGCAACAGAGTTTCAGAGAACACACTTTTAAAGATTAGAAAACTCAATCAATTTATTTAAAAACAAAAGTCAAGTACTGCTTACCTTATGACAATGTGTGATTAATTCAGAATTTTGATATGCATATTAAGGTCTCATGAAGAGAACTCCAATTATAAGACTATATGAGAACACTATGAAATAACAGCAGCTAATTTCGCAAGCATATCCAACTGTCTATTATGATTAAAGTCCAAGGTATTGGCTTACTTCAAAGCTCCAAAAGCTTAACTTTAAAAATCTAATGTCATATGATGAGTAAAAGCAGATGTAGATGACCCTTGAAATTCATGTGCATAAAAATTTTTCCAAACTCTGCAAATCACAGGCTGGATTTACTTAAGTACACACCACTGTCTGACATTCAGTAACAAAAAGAAACAGAGCCATTCTTGTTCAATTTACAGTCTGGATCCAGCTACTACTAATAGTATATAGCTCTGGACTTAATCTTTGCTAAGTACAATCGTAAGATTTATTAAACTTTGAAAGATGAAACCTTTCATCAGAAATGAGCTGCCAACCTAGGCCGTTATCTTTGTGCTGATAAGGTAGAAAATTCGGTAGCGATTAGGAACAAATGGCAGTTTTTTATTGCAGTGACAGGCATAAATGTGCTTTTAAGTGTAATAGTATATTTTCACAGACAAACCTAACTAACTAAAACAGCAACTACAGCAAATCGAACAGATTTTTTTTCTTTTTTAATGCCAATAAAAAGAGCAGTTAATAGCAAGCTCTGGACTTGGTTATGTTAAGGATGCAAAGAAATTCCCTTGCAAGAACTAAAAACCTTGAAAGCCTGGTGTGCCACATGAAGACCAACCACAGTCTTATACACACAAACTTTTAATTTCACCTCAATCCTAACATTTTAATTTCCCAGTCAATTCTAACAAGTCAACAAATAAATCTTATAAGCAGAAGATGATTTTGTCATGTATTCTTTCCTTGCTATCTAGAAACTGCAAGTGTGAAAAAAAAACAGTGCTTACAATAACGTGGCTGTTTGCCCATAAAAACACAATAAATACTAGCTGTGGTAGTCACTACTATATGCAACAGTAACCATAAAATGTTCAGATTTATATCTTTTCAGTAGCATATTTAAATCAGGAGAATGTGTTCTGTTAAGGATGGTTTAATTATTTCATTTTCTTCAGTGTTGGTGTTTTCATGTATAAAAGACAATGCTTTTACCTTTCTATAACTATTAAGAATTGTCATATTTATTAATCTTACCAGAAAATGTCTTTTCCCAGGTATCACTATGTTCCATAGGTTTTTCTATTTCCACACCAATTAGTTTGACAATATCTTCAGGTGTATATACATCATCTGTGAAATTAAAGGGAAATAAATAAATATTTACATGTACAAGTAATGGAATACTTCTGTACTGGTGATACTCAAGTTCCACCTAACATTAAGTGCCAAACTCACATATATTACCATATTTTTACAGAAGTCCTAACTGTAACTGTTATCTTCCTTTTCGAAGAAAATGGTGTTTGTCTAAAGAGTCTGCGCTTTAATAATTTTAAACATTCCATGTAAAAGGAATATTTAGAAAGCATGACAAGGTGAAGAGATAAGTGAGATCAAGATTTGTGGGAAGGTAAGTACAGACATTGATTTATTTTTCCCAGTGCACAGAATAAAGTCCCCGTGATTCTTGTAAAGGGCTAAGGTTTTCTTTGCTCCCAAAATATGATGTTTGGTTAGCCTTAATATTGAATGGCTAAAGCAATTCTGAACCAAACATATTTCATAAATGGACTAGTGGAGACCAAAATAAACCACATACATAAAGTACATGGCATTAAAAAGATCAACACAACTATTCCTGGTCTAAAACAACTGTTTCACAGATATTTATAGGGCAGCCAAACTGATAAATTAATACACCTTCCCTATACAAATAAGTATAATTACTTTATAAAAACTCCATATATGCTGGACTGAGAAGACATTCTGCTATTCCGTCAGGTTTGTGGAAAATTAACCTTTGTTCTAACACTATTCAGTACATTGCTACAAAAACAGCTTATCACAACAGACTGTTTCACTCTGCAAATTACTGGTCTTGGGGAGAATGAGAGCCTATCCAATCTGAATATTAATAGCTAATCTTCATGACTTGAAAAATAAGCCAGAAATTTGCTGTATTACAAAGAAGAATATTTTTCAATTATTTTAATATTTGGCCATTCTTGCTAGGAACATATTACGGATCCAGTGACACTATATTCAAAGGAGATATAGATAGCACTGAAACTCTGCACTCCAAAAGATCATAGACTGAGCACTTCTCACAGGGGAAAATAGCAGTATAGAAGCATTTGCTTATTTGCTGCAGATTAACAGAATGGTACTTGTAATAAGCCGCAAACAGGACACAGATCGTTTGGTCCCTGCAATCAGGGGAAAGACATCTTTTCCAAATAGCTGGTTTTGATATAAATGTTGTCTTCAGACCTTGAAAGTGCCTAATGAGAACTTCAGATACAGAAAACACCAGAGTGTTAGTCACATGAATGGTGTTCAAGGAAAAGATGCATGAGAAGATCAGCATCAGCTTTAATAAGAAACCAAATCTTGTATGCTGTAGATTATACATGATATATATTTATTATATGATATGATTACTTTCCACAATAAATACCTCAAAAAATACAGCAGCACCCTGACTAAATCACCCAAATATCTATTACAAGTCTAATTTTGTTCTGCGTTTTACCATGTCTAGAGAATCTTTCCTGCAGCTAACAATGAAAAAAATGTTGTATACGTTCTGCATAAGAAAACTAATTTTTGCAGAAACTTGCAGTACCATTAGTGAGGTAGTAGTGACAACAAAGTCTAAGTTTCAAGGATAAAGTCGATTAAGCCACAGCACTTGCCTGTTGAAAATCTCTCTGAATGATTCTGTGCACTTTAAAGCCACATAAAAGTTTCCCTGTGTTTACACACAAGGTATCTGCAACTATTAAACAGCTTGCTCTGTTTATCAGAGCACTTGTTTAATGCTTACTAATGTAACTGGCTTATTATAAGCATTTCATCTTGCCATGTTCATCCAAACTTTTAATAGAACTAAGAATAGATGTATTACTTGCATGTGTGTTTATGTTTTCTTTACTTTCATCTTCTTTCCTGGAAATATTAGTGGGGCTTGGACCACCTAAAAACTAGCCACTGCAGCCTTAAAAGCAAGAATATCATTCATGGGTATATCATTTTCAGGGAGCAATTGAAAAAGGCCCCCGTGATAAGACAAAGTGAAATACCTCAATATTTGAGTTCCTCAAGAACTTTGTTATATATCCACAGTTTTAAAATTAAAAGGAATGCAGAATGTAAAGTCTGCTGTGCAGAAGAACAACTATCTGACTCACACGGGAAATGGAAATGTTGCTTAAGAATAGATCACCTGGAATTTTAGCAGATTGGGAACATTTTTATGTGGTTTAGATTAAATCCAATATTCACCACGGATGATAACATAAGTTATGTATACCAAGACAAAATAAAATGTATACTGAGAAAAGCCATTCTATTAAAATTAAATTCTTGAAAATATGGTTTAAAACACGACAGAAAACTAAAAGAAAAATCTAGTCAAAAGGATGCAGCCCGACCTTTTCTCATAGTCAAGCTTACCACCTGGCACTTCAGCTAACAGCACACTAGCCAGGAGACCAAGAAGCCTGCCAGGAAACCAGCCACAAACCCATGTGCTGCTGCTGGAAAAAACAAATTCCACAGCGTAGCATCTGGGTCCTGCAGCTGCCAAGCACGCTCTGCATGGGGTGAAATACCTCTGCACTGATGCTAATGAGTGCAACGAGGAAGACGAACCAGAGCGTATTCAACATCGCAGCAAGGAAGTTAAACAAAACAAAACAAAGTAAAACAAAAAACCCTCAAACTGGTCTCAAAATGACAGAGTAGCCATGGCTCGTCCATAGAAGTACTCTTCTTCGAAGAGAGAAAAAGTGATGCAATATCTAATGGGAAGTCTGAAAACACAGTTTCTTACAGTCCCATTAAGGATTCTGATGAGCTTAGAGATCTGGCACAGCTAAGCATAGAGAATAATGTACTAATTTCAAAATGGAATAAATAAACTACCTGCCTTTTCTCCCCTTCAGGTTGCCTGGTATCTTAAAATTTTATAATTTTTCTAAGATACCTTCTACTGAAAACCAAGCTCTTTTGCCTTTCCTCAGCTGGTAACATTTAGGGCTCTAGGCTGGTGGAATGCTCCTCTTCTCTAAATCCCTTCTGTAGACTTGGGGATTCTATTTGCCATATGTAATTGTACATTGCTTGGAAGAGATAGGTAAGATTTTGCTAAACTTGAATACTCAGTTGTCAAAATTGGTTTATGAGAGCACAGGCAGCCTTGCAGATACAGACATTACATTTTCTGCAATATTGTGACGTTCTTGCACTACGTGAAGACTTGGGGTTGCACTTACTGATCATCACGGCAAGAATATAGTGCAGACCTGAAAGAGACTGCTAAAAGCCACAGTTTACTCCCATGGTGTCATGAATATATATTGTAATTTCTGAGAAGAAAGTTGCAGGCTCACAGAAAGGTATCAGTAAGTAAACACGCAAGTTCCTTTATCAGCCAGTCCAAAGAAAGAGAGAGAATAAACAACGAAATGCCAGCCCTTGGTTAGGATTCTGGACTCTGGGTTTAACTTAAAGGTCTCACTTGGCAGGATGTAAAATCTAGATAACAGATGTCTGTCTTTGGGACATTTCTTTAAAGTAGAGAAAAAAAAAAGGCTTACATAACAGAGCAAGGAAAATACTGCCAGAAGAATCGTTTTCCAGAGCAGCCTAGGAGGAGGAACCTGCTCCCCTGTGCCTACACAGGGCAGCATGCACAGCATGGTAACAGCCTTGTGACAGCGTGGGGACATCAGCTGCTACAGCGAAGCTCTGGTTCTAGCTGACAGCTGGCATGGCACAAACCCATGCAAAGAGTGACTCTGTGGCACTCCAACTCACACATTGAAAACGAGGTTGCTTAAGTACTACTTCAGCAGTCACCTACAACAGCATTAAGCACAGTAAGCCACATTTAAAGCAATTTAAATGTCTATCACTACATTCAGATCACTGATTTAGTTAGCGTATATATATATTTTAATCTAAAACTGCCAAGATACTGTTGCATGTAAGAACAAAAACATGTAATATTGATTCTAAAATAACTATGTACGCACGCAGTTTCACAGTGTGATTTCAAAAGTTACATAGTGCTAGAGACCAGTATACATTATCCATTTTGATAAACAGATAATAAAAAGCTCACTTATAATCAGACAAGTGAATAACAGAATTTCCTCAGCACCTACTACAGAGGTTGATCATTTAACACTGTAACTCCCTCTGACATCCTGGAAATGGATAGATTTCCCAGAAACCCCAGACTAGGAAGCTCAAAGAGCACTGCCTCTAGTGAGGACGTCCACCCTCTATGTACTACAGAAAAGTACAGAAAATGCATCATTTTTTAAACAGACTATTTTTAGTCAAATCTAAATACATGAGAATCTTCTCTTCATGAGTCTTGCTAGTAAAATTGAAATATGTTGGGCTTCTCAAAGTTATCTTCAGGAATGAGTAATCCAACACAGATGGGTATTAAATTACTAAAGCTACTTCAGAAATTCTGGTCTATGGAAACATTGCACAGCTAAAAAAAAAAAAAAAAAGGTATGTGTAGAGTAAATGAGCACTTGAACACTTAAATAGTACTAGTATGACAGCACAGTTGGTAGTAGTCGGTGAAGAACCAAAAGTTTAATTTGCATATGGTCATTAATTTAAACTTGCCTTACTGATGAAGAGTTACAAATGCTGCACTTGGTAAATTCAGAGTTGTATAAAAAACCAGTATTTATATTGACATAATAAATGAATGTTGTATAAAATAAGTATGTGTATACCTCCCTCATTATGAATTAGCACTGACATTATTATTTTGATCGGTAAAATTGAAAAGGGATAAGTAATCTTTTTCATTAAAGCAAAGTAGAATTTTGAATAAATCTTTGCAATTAGGAATGTATGGTAAGTGCTCAAGTGTGTAAAACTGTGTAAATTAAAGTTACAGTTCTCACCCTGACATTCATTAACTCGAACCTTCTCAGTGCAGAAAGTATCCAAGCATCAGACAGTTTCCATATGAGTAGGTCCTGTGTTAATATAGCACCGGCACAACTACCAAGACACCTCGTCTTAAAGGCTTTCTCACCAAGCCTTACAATTTGGATTTAAACAATAAGTGATAACTATGTTCAATTTTTTTTCTCAGTACATTGCTTTGTGAAAACACATCAGTGAGGAGCAGTGGTAATAACCTGCAAGTTTACAGCGACTGAGTGCTATTATCAGCTCTTTACAACAACAAACAATGAAGTAGCTTTTCAAATAGATGCTGAGTTGGAAGTGTTTGAAACTGCAGTAATTTACCCTTATGCCCAAAATAAAGTGCAGGTGGGAAAATCTATGCTGTTTATTCATCTAACAATGCATTTATATATACAATTTGTTTCTGTCAGTATAGATTCATGTTCAATGGAGATATTAGATAAAATTATCTAAACTAAGAGTATCAATTCAAATGTGATGAAGTTATTAGAGTTTAGTTAGCCTTATAGTGTCGACTCTGTTCACGTTCTTTTTCAGAAGCAATCACAATCAAAAAAAAATCATGATGTTAGTGAAAGCTAATATTGCGAAGCCCGACTCTGCCATGTATCCCAATGAATTTATTTTACTATTCTATACAATATACAATAGTATACTGTGTAGATCTATACGTATTAGATTTATATGATTCTAACAATAGGGCTAACTCTCTAAAACTGATTGATATTTTCTGCATTCATACACAACTTGCATCAATCCTCTTAGACCCTCAGCAGTTAGAAAAACACAGAGTATCGTGGCTGGAATAGTATTACAGCACACATAGGAGCAGTTTTATAAAAAGCATTCCAATTTTTGTGACAAACAAAAAAAATATAGAATAGTGTCATGTTTGTTTTCAGAACACTCTGTAAAATTATCACAGCTGTGCTTCCTAATAACATTAAATCAGCTTAATTTGAAGCATAAATATATGTAAATACATAACAAATATATAAAATTATATAGAGATATAAATGCATGGTTTATAAAATGTATTTTAACTAGGTTGGGTATGCATTGAAGAACTATGTAGCACGACTAACAACGGGAATTACATACAGTACCTTGAACAGTTAACTTCTATGGTGAAATACAATGAAGTATTTTGAAGAGCTTAAGGTGATTTGAGGAAGTAATATTCCTGCTTTTCAGTGATAAGTTTAAAAAATATCTCACCTCTACCTGTTGCTGGGGCAATCCATTTTGGCAGTCCGGGAGTTCTTGTTCTAAATGGTGCCAGCGTGGTTCTACTAAGAGCTGCAAGGAAATAAATAAATAATCTATATATACACCATACCAACAACTCTATATTAGAAAAGAAAGAGGTATTCTGATGACATATTTATTTTTTTCCCTCATTTGGATAGGTTTTGTCTGGAGATTGATCAATGGGGGTAGACCTGCTAGAAAGCAGCTCTGCAGAGAAGGACCCGGGCATCCTGGTGAACAACAGGCTAACCCTGAGGCAGCAGTTTACCCTCGTGGCCAAGAAGGCCAGTGGATCCTGGCTGCATCAGGAGCATTGCCAGCAGGTAGAGAGAGGAGATCCTGCCCCTCTGCTCAGCTCTGGTGAGGCCGCACCTGGAGTGTTGTGTTGTGGGATGAGGAGTTACGGGAGAGAGTCCAGCGTAGGGCTACGAAGATGACGAGGGAACTAGAAACCAGAGCATCTCCCGTATGAGGAGAGGCTGAGAGACTTGGGCTTGTTCAGCCTGGAGAAGAGAAGGCTGAGAGAGGATCTCATCATTGTGTATGCAAGTATCTTAAGGGAGGATGTCAACAGGCTAGGGCCAGACTATTATTTTCATTGGCGGCAAGCGATCAGTGATAGGGCAAGAGGAAACAGGCACAAATTGAAAAGGAGAAAGTTCCATCTGAATAATTGAAAAAAAAATAGAAAAATACCTTCTTTTCCAGAAATACCTAAAAGTTTACTAAAATAAATAGAAAATTAAATTCACTTCTCCCCAACCCAGTTGTTTGAATAATCAATTATTACCAGGTCTGGTCTGTGATTTATCAGATGGCTTTGGTCTTGCAGAAGTGAGACGTGTTTTATGTGGTGCTGAAAGAAACAAACTTTAGCTTAAATACTATGCATAAAAAGAACATCAACAATGCAGTGTAATTTGCCACAACAAAGGTCCATGCACGAAGGCGAAACAGCAAAATGGACACATGAGATTTCTATGAGTTCTAATCCAAAATGCACGTTGAAAATGCTAGTTTCTTTAGTGGTCAGATGACTCCAATCATCATGCAGTCTGACCAGTTACATTCATGTTTAGGTTTAAGAAGAGGTAAAAAAAATATTTACAGCCAGTTACCCAACTGTATATGGATACAGAGTTAGCTCTGCAAGGTATCCATGGCCTTAAGACATTTAATTAGGGTCTGCAAAAACAAACAAACAAACAAAAAACCTCAAAATAAAACACCAAACGGAACCTCAAAAAAACCAAATAGATAAAAACATGAAACATTAAAATATTGCTGAACAAACAACTGGAAGCATTCAATGCAGTCACACTACAAGCTGCTAAAATGTAGTGTCAGCATCAAGATTAAAATTAGAAGCCTTCAGCTTTTACCTAGTGTTGCCTTTGACTTGCCAAATAATTTTGATTTTTTACGTGTTGTAGTACCTGTGAGAATCACATTGAAATTTGAAAATATGAAGAAGTAGATATGTCATCTCAAGCCAAATTATGGGTTTCTAACTCAGCATTTCTTTCCATAAATACAAGTAGTTGTTTCATGTTTGAAACCAATAACCATCCTAGCCATATCATATAATGTACCAGAAGAAACAATTTCCCTGCTTGAAATGTCAGAGAAAACATTTCGGTGGGGAAAAGTATGCTACCTATCTTTGACATTTATGTTTGGCATATGCTTTACAGATTTAGATTAAGCATTTGAAGGAAAAAGGCGGAAGGCAGTTACATTTATGCCTGTAACAATAAGCATCCTAGAACCCAAACCCACAGCACTACTCTTGTTTTAAAGCTTTGTATCATTTGTGAGGCAATACTGAGTAGTCTTTGGTTTTCAGGGCAATGGAACATATAGAAACAATCCAAGAGGGGAAAATGAATTTTCGTATTATGTATTTCAAATTGTTTTATAGTCCTCATGAAAAGATCATTAAGCCATAAATTGTACTGATTCTACTTCAGAGCTACAGACTCTCAATGCAATAAATTAGGAAAATGGTACCAATTACCTGTTTTTGACTGGGGAATCTCAGTTGCAAGGGGACTTTTGGGCCTTGGTGAAAGCTGGTATGTTTCATTGGGCACTGAAAATGAAGATATTACTGCTTATCAAAGGCAAATGATTACCTTTTAAATATCAGACACCTTAGATATAGACAAGAAATTCAAATTGCCTATGTGCAGACCACATACAAAAAGGGTCAGTGCTAGAAACCTGGCAGAAATTCGTGATACGGAGAAGAGGCTAGACTTCCCAAGCCTGAGCAGATAAATGTCAATAGCCAGACAACAGAAGAAAAGATGATCAACTACTGCTTTTTTTAGACGACTGCTTAGCCCTGTGCACGAAATACTTATTTCTAGAAAGAGTTGCAAACAAAATGGTTGGAAAATTAGAAACAGCAACATTGTGTACATGCGCTGCATTGTGACTAACTGTTCTGTTGATTAAAAGGCAACTACAGTCATATTGCAAAAGCAGAGGAAGAAAAGCTTTATGAAAAATAAGCTGATGTAATATTTTCATTACCCAAAGTCATTTTGGACCCATCAACAACATGAACCGTTATAAGGTTAATTGATCCCAGGTGTGTCGTCCTTGGAGCTATGAGAAATAAAACACTGTTGTGTGAGAAGTGAAATTAAAGAAGTTGGATTTCAATAAGGAGCTGTGCCCTTCATTCCCTGAAATCCTATCTGCTAAGGCAGCTTGTACAGATACGAGACAGACGCATGTTCTGAATAGTCTGGGGCACCCTTTGGGCTGCCAGGTGCAAGGCGCAAGCACTCTGCTGCTCCCCCATGCAACCCACAGTAAAAGCCTCCTGCCTCTCCCAGTCTGGGCACTCTCACTTGGATTGCTCTCAAAAAATTTCTAAAAGTTGTAGGATTTTTTATTATCTTTAAAGCATCCTTCCCTCACTGCAATGACATGATAGGTAATAGCTCTAACTCAGCTGGTTCTTTCATAAGACCTAAAATCTATTTTCATTACTTATGTCAGATCTTTCTAAATAATCCTTTAGAAAACAGATCTTGCTGCTGTTCAGTCCAATTTTCATGGTAAAATATATGCACAGTTCTTTAAAGAATAGGGTCACTGCTTAACAGTTAGGAGTCTAAGGAAAGAAAAAGGTATGGGGTGGTGATGAAATTATTCACCAACCTATAGTACTTGTCTAAAAATAAAATAAGTTAGTCTGAAGTTTAAAGATTATGAAAAATTCAAAGCTGCTTTTTACGATCATGCTGTCACTCCTTCCCTAATAATACTTTTGTTCTACCTATTAAATTTTATGAAAAGAGGTACATACCACTGCAACTCAGGGTGAGGATGAAGTCTCATACATTCTTCATTCTAACTATGCATACATAGAATCTGCTGTAGCTACTGCAAGAATCGCTGATGGGAAGGAGCTGCCTGTACTCTTAGTCTGAATTTTCCTTGAGTTGGATTCAAAACCCAAGTTTTAAGAGTATTTGAGAACCTGAAGAAAATCCTATCCATAAATTTCTGGCAGTAAGTTCCCCAAGGAGAAAAGAATTTAGTGAAGCTAGCTACAGCAAAAAAAAATTGTTAAAATAAAACAAGTTCTTCATGTTTTTAATGGTTACTACCCACCAATTAAACAAGCAACTTTTATAAACACCCACCCATCTAAATTTCTGTACTTCCTGGAGAGAATTGATACAATTCTTTGGCATCTTCTCAATTTCATTAATGTCTATTGTTCAGTGATACTGATTTCTTTATAGATAAATTTGTAGCACACAACCAGAGAACTGAATGACAAAAGAAAATATTGCTAAGGCAGTGCCACAATAACACTTTTAAGTTGCAAACTTTAAATTACCAGGTTTAGTCTGTGGTACTTCTGGCCCGACAGATGTTTTGGGTTTAGAAGGAATGAGCAGTGTTTCTTTTGGAGCTGAAAGAAAGGAGAAAGATTATCATTGTATCCTTCAGGAATCATAATCCAATGCCATGTCTAGCCCAGAATGTGCATGCCTGAAATGCCTGTAAAAAAAGACAATAACAATTCCTTGGGTTTCTGGAACCTGAAACAAAATAATTGTCCAAAGCACAGGAAGTTCTAATACTGTGTCAAAGGATGACTTGAGTTAGTAGCTACAATTCTTGTTCTTCTGAAAAATTATAATGAAAAATGAGACCACTCAGTATGGTTGGAGAACTGAGAAATACAGCTTCTGGATAGAGAGGAGCTGCAATGCAATTTCTGCATTACTTCTACAACAGAGCTGAGAGTCTTCTGTATTAGGAGACATGCATGTGACTGAGCAGAATGAAGGACAGTAGAATGATGTTACACAAAGTAACATACCAGAGCATGTTGTCCAGAAATTTCATTTTCAATTGAAAACTGAAATTTTCATTGAAAAATGAAAAATATCGGCATCTGAACTTTAAGGAAACTTATTTACCCATTGTTGCCCTTGTCTGCTCAGTGGTAGTAGAAGATTTTGTAATAAGTGGTTGTGGGGTTGTTTGATGTATCGCTGTTAAGGAGAAAACGTGAAGAGTCTTAGAATGTCAAACTCTAATGGAAACAAAGGAGCATTCACACAGTTTCTAAAACTTTGAAGATATCTCATCCAATATTAAAAGAAATTGTTGGCAGAGGTTTACAAACAAAAATGGGAATAGACATATTTCAAATAGAAATTTAACATTTGAAAACTATTCTGGTTTTATTATAGGTGACTATTTTGGTTGCTAGGCATACAAACACATTTCAACAAGCTCTGCTGCATTTTTTTGGCAAGACAATGCGCACAGAGAAGCCTATTGGATTTGGTAACCCTCAAACTCCGCATGCCTCAAATTACTACATTTGACTCATCATTTAATCTATATAATGGAAAGGAGGAAAAAATTTATTAATGCCCTAATAAAAACCCTCCTATTATATTCAGCATAGTTTTAAAATATTTTGGATTCACTAGCTTCAGTGAGATACATCTGATTTGACACAAAATCAGCTATGAATAATGCTCCTGAAAAGCATGAGAACTGAGACTAGATGAAAAGATTGATTAAACAGAAATAGACAAAATTACAGGAATGACTCCATTACCAGGTTTGGTGTGTGGCAATCTTGGCTTGGCAGGTGCTTTGGGTTTGATAGGAATTAACTGTTTTTCTGTTGGAGCTGAAAAGAAAGAAAACAAACCAGCACCCAGAACAATAAATGCCAAGGTATTTGGAAGGAAAACCAACAATCAAGCAACTTGTCACACTGTATTCATAGTACACAAAGAACATAAGTTTGACCTTATCTACAGTAAGGCAAATTATGCAAGGGTAGAGCTAAAAAAATCAATCGGTTGGAATTTCTGCAAAGAAAGAAAAAGAAATTAAGTGACATGGACAGGATTTTCAAAATTAGATACAAATGTGTAGCTTTGGATGAAGTACTGAAGAATATTGCCACAAACAGAATAAAGTAATGACATTAATGGCCTGCATCTTGCACATATGTGAATATCTGAGGACAGTATTTTTTACAGTGGACCTTTCAGATTAGACCTGTTCTACAAATTAACTTTCTAATTCTTTTGTGCAAACTAATCACTACTGGCATCTCCACTCCTCAGTTATAATTCTTGCCATGCAGTATCATCTACTGGAAAAGGTATCTTAGCATTTACAGGGAACACTTGCGAGTCTGTGATCCTCAACAGTGTAAAAAGATCCTCAAAAAAAGAAAGAAATAATCGTCAAATTCTTTTAACCAATACATTCTTCATAACTGTTGTTCTGAAGAATCATTTTCTGCATTTGACTGATGCAGCTGGTAGATCCAAATGTGACAGACAGGATGTAGAACGTGTACAAACTTACATAAATATATCTCAAGATCAGGATCTAAGGATCAAGGAAATATATATTAAACTGTTAATAGGATAAAAAGTATTTTTATTTTCCTATTTCTGAAAGAGAAAAAGCATAGTTATTTGTTATAGCTACTGGTTATTGTGTGAATATTAACACGACAGTAATATTCCATTAATGATACCATTTTATTCTTAGAAAATTATGGCCAGGGTTTGCCTCTGAAATTCTGGCAGAGAATCGATTACTAACAAAAATTGATGGACAATCTATTGACTCCTACTGGTCAATACTACTTGGATTCATTAAGCAACCCACATCTGGGTCAGATGTGAAAATTACGTTAAGAAGTAAGAATTATGAAGGTGATGTTTCAGCTACTTATGCAACTTTTCCCAACAGGAATGACTAGAAGTTAACAGAGCAAATGGTCATAAGACTTGTTTTTTGATTTAAAGGGCCACATAGCTAGTCTATTTTGGCATATATTATATTGTACTTGAGATTTTTTCATTTTCTTGCAATTTTCTATTGGATGAAAACATGCAATAGGATCAGAAACCAGTGAGAAATACATTTCAGCACAAACTCCCCAGTGATCATTTTTTGAGGAACAAAGCAACAAAAGATATTTGTGTCACAGTATCGATATTTCAGATGCATAATTCACAGGAATCATTATCTGCTCTTTAAATATAAATGTCTTTTTTAATGAAAAATATATAACAGCTCCAGGAATTGGGTCATCTCCTAGGAGATGGAGAAGGATAGCTGAAAGGATACCCTCCGAGAAGGATAGCTGGAAAATGAGGAAACAAACTTCCAAAAGTGGATCCACACATGCATTATCTTTACCTCGTCCAAAGGACAACCAGGTATCTAGACGCAGAGCAACACTTCCTTATTAGTTTTCAATAGCATTTAACAAATTCCTTCTAGGAATTTCTTGTCTAATAAGAATGGAAAAAAATAAGTAATTATTAATGAAATACACATGATTACCCGGTGTTGCCTTTGTTCTTTCAGGAATATGAGGAATCATAGTGGTAACTGGCTCATGGAAGGGTGGAATGATTTCTGTTGGAAAAAAAGGGATAAATCCTCAGAAAAATGAAGAGACACTTCCTCCTCCCCCTGTCCTCCCTCCACAACAGTTCAGCACCATACTATATCCATCAGGAGTATTTTAAAACAGGAATTTGTGCTCGCAAATTTATGTTCAAGAGAGTTTCAATTTTTGTTTTTAATATCCAGATACTTGGGAAAAAAAATAACCTCAGTGAAATCACTGTTGTCTTGCATAGATTTGTCAGATGTATTCAAATTAGAACAACCCCATGATACAAAGAGATTCCTCAGTCTCATTTGACTGAAAAGCGCTGCAACAGCTCTAAGAGGCTTCTCTCATAAGGGCTTCAAAGACATGCTGTAAACAACAAAAGCATGTTTTATAAACACAAGCTGTGAACACTTTTCTGGATTTGATTTAAACATACAGGTGAATACTATCTGTTTTTCTGCAATACCAGCATAATACCAAAACCTCTTAAACTGTTCTAGTTTCCTTCAGAGACATTACTTAAATCAACACTGCTGAGGTTTCCTGCATTAGAATGGCAAAGAGGTAACAACAGCTTTACTGGAAAGCTTTACTGCTGTTGCTAAATTAGCCACCTTAGGCTTGACAAAAGACAAAATAATTTACCAGGTTTGGTATATGAAGCATCTGGGATGGGTGCTGCTTTAGGTTTAAAGGGAGTATGTTGCAGGTCTTTAGGAGCTGAAAGAAAAGAGCAATTATAAGGGGTTCATACTCTTCAGAACTCAGACAGGTTTATTGCGAAGGCACTGCATACTTTGTGCCTGCAAGGAAGAAACTATTTTTTTTTATGTGAGTGATTGCAAAATTTATTCAGAATATTCTGTATTCAGAATACAGAAGTTTAAAAGGAATAAATGGCCACGAATGAAAAAAAAATGTATGGAGAAGCAATAAGGTAAGCAAAATCTTATCTGAATACAACAAAAATGGAAAGAACATAGGCAGTGATAGCTGTGGTGTTTCCATCTGTATTTCAGAGTTGTTAGCTGCAATCTAGACACAAATGCTCCTGTAAGAATCAAAGAAATTGCAGTGTTCATGGGAATGAAAGAGCTATTATCTGCAAAGACAGCTAAGAATCTTTTGGTACCTGGAAAAGAGTAGAGCTGAGCTGAGTAAGTTTAAAAAACAAACAAAGAAAAGAAAAAAAAAAGATGACATGAGAAACAGAAGATGAATTTGGTCCAAGGAGTAGAAGGAAAGATAATAATGATCAGCTCAAGGTCACGCTTTTACCTATTGTTGCCTTTGGTTTTTCAACTGTAAATGTTACAGGTGCCAAAACTGCATAAAAACAAGAACATGCACAGAATTAGTGATAAATATCATCAAAAGACTAGAAAATCTCCCTTTTACTTGAGCAATTTCTTTCCAAATGTGAATGCATACTCTAAGGTCCCTTTTAAATATTTGTTGGTGGAATCAATTAATACACACTCATTCTAAAGGAGGGTCCGACTGATGTCTTCCAAACCATGAGGAATGACAGACATTGGCAGTTCAACTAACAAGTGAACTATGAAGTCTATTTTAAGGGTCAAATTCCATTACCAGAGCATACTTGATTAGATATATGAGTGGTATGAGTTTCAGAGGTTTATAGTCACATATGAAGACCCGCAAGGATGATTTTGATAGGCACAAAACAGATGCAGTTTCTTCCAAGAACATTGTTGCAACATTTGTATATAGTTTACACAGATATGCAGATTATTCATCAATGACAACTGTCATGTTGTATATATGAAAAGCACACTCATACAACTCTGAAACTCAGCCATTAAAAATATAAACGTGTTCAATCTTTAAACATATATTTAATCTTCGTTAAAAAAAACTGTTTGTTTGTTAAATGTTACTCTTTAACTGAGGAAAGGCAACCCAAAGGAAAATATGACTATTCAAGGACAACAAAATAGCAATATATTTACCAGGTTTTGTCTGTGATATATCTGGACTTGGGGATGCTTTAGGCTTGGAGGACACTCGTCGACTCTCTTTTGGACCTGGAAAGATAAGCAAAGCTTTGAGGACAATATTTAGGATGATGATTAAATATAGAGCTTCTGATCTTCCTGACTCATTCTCTGCAAAGAAAAAAAAATGTTTTTTAGGATTTTTTTCAATTTGAAAGTAATCAGAAAGAAATTTCATGTCAATGGGATCAATAATATTTTAGTGCATAGGCTAAAAATAAAGAAACTGCAGCATTGTAGTGCTGGATTAACTCTCCATCCCTCTGTCAAACAGAGTTTGTAATTTGCTGTAGTTCACAGAACTGGTCGAGATTGGAAGGGATCTCTGGAGATCATCTAATCCAACCCTCCCTGCTCAAGCAGGATCACACAGAGCACGTGGCACAGGATCACGTCCAGGTAGGTTATGAATATCTCATGGGAAGCAGACTCCACAACCTCTCTGTTCCATTGCACTGTCACCCTCACAGCATTTTTTCCTCAAATTCAGGTAGAGATTCCTGTACTTCAGTTTATGGCCATTCCCTCTTGTCCTGTCCTGGCCACCACTGAAATGAGTCTCTTCCCTCCTCTCCATACCACTTAAGCTGCTACACACTGCTAAGATCCCCTCTCAGCCTTCTCTTCTTCAAGCTTAACAGGCCCAGCTCTCTCAGTCTCTCCTCACAGGGGAAGATGCTCCAGTCCCCTGATCATCTTTGTAGCTCACGTTATTGACAGGTATAACTACCTAGCCATATTATCTTCTTTCATGGCAGCTATAGAGTAGAATTTCACTATAATACTAAAATAGTGGCTATTCATCACATACCTCAACAATATTAACTATGTTCAGTATGATTTCACGCACTAAAGGGCAAAGTAACAACAAACTTACTTGCTCTGGTTGGAGGAACACGTGGAGTAGGTGATGATTTGGGTTTGAAAGGGCCACGACGTGTCTCTCTAGGAGCTGAAAGAAATAACTTGGGTTACATGGTACCAGCATTTTCCTAGCCACTGCCACCAATAACCCAACCGACCAATACAAACACAGATCAGAGACTTGAACCAAAGGTATTTTTGTGTAGTGTTATATGAAAGTGCTAGAAAGGAAAAGTTTCTCAGGAACATAAACATCCTATAGAGAAAAGAAACAATCTGCTTGAGAAACCATAAGCTAGTATGTGAGAGAATTTCTGGTTCTGTTTAGCATGAAGGAAAAAGAAAAGCATAATTTCAAATATAAAGTCACTGCATGATAACAAAGGCTATACTGGAATGATTTGTAATATCAAACAAGCAATAAAACTGTCCTATTTGAATAGGTCCCATAATCAAGGATACATACTACCCAATTATCACTGAACTGATTCTATTTTAAGAGCAGAACTGAGGTTTACTTGGAACAGAGCAATTTTCAGACCCTCCTTGAAAGACTGAATGGTTTACTGAAAATGGATGAGGACGGAAGTGGAAAAAGGAAATTTGCATTATGCAGCCTCTATTCACCCAGACTACATGACTACCTAACATGGTGCTCTCTCTCATACATGACTGAGAATGTGTAAGTTAGGATCTCATTTTGATCTACCCTCTACCTTTTATAATTAAATTTTGAGGGAAATTAGCCTATGCTCAGTGCATAAAAGCTTGGAAAATACAAGGATCTGCCTCAATTCTTATCATGAAAGACCACATACAGGCACAGAAAAAGAAAGGTGACAAATCTTCACAGGACTACACATACTGATTGGGTTGAAAGGGAAAGAGAGAATGAATAAGAAAGTATCATTACCTACTGTTGTCTTTGGTTTCTCAGTTCTAAACATAATTGGATCCAGGACTGCATAAAAGTAATAAAAAACAAAAACCAACTAGTTATGATTAAAAAAAAACGAAATATTACAATCACTATTTCCACAGGGACAATGCTATCCCTATTGCAACCAGTGAGCCATGGTGGCTCCTCCTTGAAATTCAATACATGACAGAGTATTGTGCAACTTGGAAATGTCTCCAGCTCAAAGAAAAACTCAACACAGAGCACAAATATAAATCTGGAGCCCAAGGAAATTGTGGGTGGTTTTTCCTTTCAGCTTTGTATACTTTCCTGGTTTATTTCAAAGATTTGATTCAAAAGCCAGGTGCAGATTTATGAGGAGAGAAAGGAATCTTAGTGAGTTGCCATCTTCTGCCCATTTTCCACAGCAGCACCACCCAAAGTTGCATATACCTTGGGTACTTCATGCCATTGCTAGTATATATTGTACAACTTCCTCCATTGTTCATTAGTCCAGTGTTGTACATTTGACTGAACTCTGTAGGCAACATTATAGAAAGCAAAACACATTCTCAAATCCCTGAACATTGGAAGGGCCCAGTTTGAGGAACACAGGAGAAACCTCTTTCTTTGCAATGGCACTGCTTTTCTTTTTCACATTCCCCAAACATCCAAATTCAAACAGAAAAGCTGTAGTTTCACTGAAGTCTTTGCTATTGCAGATTGACTTTGCACAGAAAATTACCACTTCAGCAGTGATTTATAATGTGAAAAAGAACCCAAGATAGAGTGTCTAAAATCACTAGGTTGCTTACAGATTCCACATGCAATACTGGATCCTATGCTTCAAAGGATGCTTCAACAAACACACTCAAAGCAATTTAAGTGATTGTGGAGCTCCTCGATCACACTTGCATTTGTAAAACACACATATCAGTATGATAAGATAAAGACACAATGTATTTACCAGGTTTTGTTTGTGGCACCTCTGAGCTTGGTGAAGTTTTAGGTTTGGAGGGAACACGGTGCGTTTCTTTTGGAACTGAAAGAAAAAAAAAAGACTATTAAAATTGCTCAAGAATCTGAGACTGACAGAAGGCATAACATTTAAAGAGAACACATGCCTTGCAAACCCCTGGAGACACAAAAAGCTTATGTGAGTAATGGAGTATGAATGTCTGGTACGCAAAGAGATGGTGCTGATGGAGAGTCTCTGTAACAGGACCAAATAAAGCAAGGCCAGGATGGATGGCTGACTTGGAGACTAGTATAACAGATGAAACATATTGCAGAAATGGAATATAAAGAAACATGGTCAAAGTAAGATTGTGGAGCTTCCATCTGCTTTACAGGAAAAAAAATGTGTGAGGAAAACCAACAAAATGAATAAGAATTGTTAGTGCAAAATAATGAAAGAAACCTTAAAGGAGGACTACATTTAATGGTAAAAAATTATGACAATGGAGAACAATAAGCATATACTTATGTATGTGCTGGTTGTCTGCCAAGAAGAAAAACTAAATGAGGTGACCTCTGTAATTAATACTTTTACCTATTGCTGTTTTTGGTTCATCAGTTCTAAATGTTACTGATTCCAGGACTGTATGGAAAACAAAGCATAAAAGCTATTATGAGAATTAAAGAGATTAGTTCCACTTAAAATTAGTATTATGCATATAATAATTGAACTATAAATTATATATTGCCCTGTACAAAGCAATTACATTAAACAGTATAACTCAGACAATTAGGGACTAAGAAGTATAAGATGAAACATCTCCACACTCCTCGATACTCCCAACTATTATCCAATTATTTACCAATCCTTTTCTCAGAAAACGGCTCTTGGGGAACACAAAACTCTGCCCTCAGTGATGCATTTCTGGATGCAGTTTACATATATGATTGTACTTGCTTGTTTCAGATGCTGTGCTATTAAGGAGCCTTACAGAGTGTTGTGCTACATGACTGTGTACATTAGCTCTGGACTGCCATGAATTTAAAAATAAAATAGAATATTTTCATAAGGATGTAAAATTAATGCTGTTTCCTTGCATTTCCCTCATTAGAAACAGAGAGACAGAAGAAATGGCTTCCCTTTTTTATGTCAATTCTTCTGTAAGGGTGATATTCAAAGAATTGTTATAATTTTTTGTTATTTGGAAATTTGAAGACTATCACAAGAAGGTAAGTGGTTGATGTTGAAAATAAAGTTCTGTATCTTACAGATTCCTGAAGAAACAATTGATAAGTGTTTTGTTTTAAACACAGAGCAGTCCAAACATGCAACATTTGCAATACAAATCTCTCCTTTGTGAAGGGCAGCCTATGGTAGTAATAAAGAAAAATGGCCACAGAAGTAAGAATATTCAAAGAATATATGCACTGAGTTCATGAAGAGCTACATTTTAAGTTGTAGTTTGGAACCAACATTTGGTAATCAACTGCCAGCATTCAATTATGCCAGGATTATGAGAGAACAAGGTTTTGGACTGTTTTAAACATGAAAATCACATGATTAATAGTTATCATTAAGTTTCAAAGCTATTGCTCCAGGTCACAAATTCAAGTATCTTCAGCAAAGTGATTATCAAGGATTTTTTCACACTTACCAAAAGAGGACATATCTAGACATTAGATACACTAGTAATTTTCTATTATTACAAAAAAAAAAAAATTCTGAGTAACACAGAGCACTGAGTCATTTTTTTCCTACGTATCAGTGAATTCAACTCAACTCATGTTTAAAGACATAGTTAATGAAAATCCAGTATTTTGGAATACTGCATAGATAACTATTAATACCATAATACCATAAATATTAATAGACAAATAATATATATTTGCTTGTTAAATAACAAATAGTAGCTCTCCGCTCAGTCTCCATTGCTCCAGAAAGCAATGATGCCACAGGATGAAACAACTGTGACTTGAAAAGGAAGCATCACGTTTACCCTGACAATACCAAGCAGTACACAAAGAACTCCACCATCTAAGTAGCTATAATACAAACTTCAGCTACAAGGAATTGACTCTATTTGCCATTATTTTCTGAGTCAAACAACATTATTCTCTTTCTACTGACACAAGCTAGCAGACATTTATTCTTTCACATAAATGTCTTACTAGTCGAGCCCATGTCAAACAAATCACTGAATACACAGCAGAACAGAACCCTGAGATGTTTTAAGTGGTTTAAATAAATATTGTTGCTTAGAAATACATTTCAAACCATTATAAATCATATTAGAAATAATCACACAAAATAGTTTACCACCTGTGGCATGTGGGATATGAAGTTTGGGTGAAGTTTTAGGTTTAGAAGGAATACGGTGAGTCTCTTCTGGAGCTGGAAGAGAAAAAGTGGGTTTGAAGTTGGTTAAATTCTACAGCAATCAAGGCCTGACAACAGGTTTAACACACAAACACAGAAGCTTCACACCTGCAATGGAGAAAAGAATTCTTTTTTTCAGGCAGTAGCACAGACAGAGGCAGCTAGGAAAAAACAGAATACTGGCTGTGTATTTATGTCAGTCTCAGCAGAGGACTGGAACTTTGGTCGTCCTTGGAGCTCTGATTTTCTTTCCCTTCCTTTTTTTTTTATATTTTAATAAAAAGTTGGATTTGAATTGCTAGCACAGACAGAAATAATTATGACAAAGGTTATTCAGAGCTGCCAGCCTTGTTTTCGCAGAAAGGAGACATTCCATCCATGAAGACACCCTTATGCCAAACGATCATGAATATTAAGCAAAAGAATAATCTAGAAGAAAAACAAAGTTTGATGAAAGAACCCTATGGCATAAGGTGATAGCTTCAGCGTGATTTTCTGTGATGAGAAAAGCAAACACGACAGCTTGCTAAGGAAATATCATTACCTATCGTTGACCCTGGTGATTCAATTCTAAATGTAATGGGTTCCGAGACTGTAACAGAAACAGTTCGACACAGTGAGTACAAAACACACGTCAAGTAATTTCAAGTTACTCCACTGGTTAAGAATAAAAGCAACTGCTGACAGTATAGCACAGTAATGTGGATTACCAAATTATTCTTTTTTTTTAGTTATAGTTTATATATTTGATAACAGTTGAGTGAAAAATATATATATGAAAAAGGACAAAACCCTAGAAAGATTAAGGGACATTAAGGGTCATTAAGTATATACTGCTTCTCTCACAGGGAGTAAAGGTGTCAAGATATACAGGGATCCCACAGGGAGGTATGCTACTACTCTAAATTGCCATACTGACCATGGCAAAACAGCTGAATTTTATCTCTAAGGTAAGCAATGAAACTAAGGACTAAAATACTGCTATTGGTACAGCTGTAGCAGTATTAAAAAAAAAAAAAAAGAAGAAAAGAAAAGAAAGTCAGAAAGCCTCCAAGCTTCCTCCTGTTATATCCTAATAAAATTTGTATCATCAAGCCAATGTAGCATTACTCTTATGTCTTCACAAGCTATGCTATTATGCTATGGGGATTTTCTTCAGTGCTATTGCAAAAAGCCAAAAATCAGACTTAACGTGCGGTTCTGGCTGAGGGGATGTTTTAGTCTGGATAGGAATGAACCGTGTTTCAGTTGGAGCTGGGAAGAACAAAACAAAATGCTAGCACACAACAAAAATCTAAACCTTCCCACTTTCTCCTTCCCCAAAGTTTTGGGGTAATTACTGCCCCGATCCTAGAATGAGAAGAAAGAAAAGAAAGTGATACTGTTCAGCACTGACAATCTGACAAAATCCAGGAACTTTAAATCTATCTTCATTCAGTCAAGTTAAAGGCTTTGAAATATTAGTAGATTTGGATATAAAAAATATGACTTGGAAAAAAATCCAGCAAATTAATTTTGTAAGAAACAAACATTTTTTGAAATACAGAATTAAATTCTACATCTCTGCCAAATATTTTCTGAAGAAATTTGTTTTCCCTCTCTTAGTATAAACAATATCACCCCATAATAACCACTACCTTGCTGCCTCCAAGCAAAAAAATCTGAAGTTTTCTACTTTTTGACTTTCTAAAGCAACAGTATGCCTCATAGTTGCACAAGAAATGCCATTACCAACTTCATGTTGCAAAGGTGTTGTTTGAGGTGTTTTAGTCTTAGAAGATGAGGGCTTCCAGTGTACGTATTGTGATTCACTGGATACTGGAAGAAAAAACATCTTTGTAAACATCAACATTTAAGCACTGGCTATAGCAAATGGTGTCCAATAGAAGACACACATCACATTTGGAAATGATGAAATGAAGACTAGAAAGTGATTTTCAGCTTGCATCAATGAATAAATGTGGGGAAAAAATGATAATATGTGTTTATTTTATGAAATATCTAGTAGGATATGGGCAAAACTGTCTAGGTAGAATCATTGAAGAAACAGATGAAAGTTGGATGTTCTTCTGGAGAAACATTAACTGCTAAATGTTTAGTCAAAAGAAAAGGAAGCTAAAAGATGAGGCTAAGAAAGCAGTTATTTACTGCTGCTTTTGCCAATCAAAGTCATTAGAAGAGTTTTCAAAGTAGTTTCTATAGTAGAACTCACTGCAAATGGAAAAAAAAAGGAGCCCAGCTGATTAGAATCAAATCATTTTACCTAATCAATTTAACCAAATCATTTAGAGACAATCTTTCCTGATGAAGCATTATATTTGCTTTTGGCTGCACCCCTGTTCTAAAGAGAAAACTTGGAAGCGCCTGAAAGGCTAAAGATCGGAAATCATGTTAAAGCTCTTCCCAGAAGACAATTTGCAGAGCAAATGCAAACAATGTCTCAAATCTTCATTCAAATTGCTTCTCCTGAACTTCATTTAATTTACAAAAATGGACTGTGATGAATTCAGTATAAGAATGATATACAAATGACATTACATGCAAAAGAGAAGTTGTAAAATTATATATTTTAAAATATTATTTTATGTTTACCCAGTCTTTTGATACATTTTTAATTTCCAACATGGGCTAACCTAATTTCAGCAATGCACTGCAAGGAAACTAGAAAATATGGCAGAGCTGTAGCCTTTGGTTCCTCAGCTCATGTATAAGAAAATGGATAGGATCACGACACACAACAAGGGTGCTCTGCTGTACAATTATTCTGAAACACTGCACCTTTGATGCTGTATCATCATTATCTCTCGCACTGACAGATTTCAGCAAGTGAGGACAAATATAATTCACTTTTCCCTATCAGTTATCTTCGAAGCCATGATGTTAAGAAACAGTTCTCAATTTAACAGGTTTTTAGTTTAACCTAGTCAGCAAAGCTATGCTGAGGAATCTGGGAGGATGGGCTTTCCACGGAAAGGCTTGTCTGTGGAACTACTACACATCCAGGGAACACGTTTTCTTGTTCAAATGCCATGAAGTATTACCTCAAAAATATTGTGTATCTTAAAATAAAGTGGAAGTGGAGCCTCTTTGGATATAATATCCTAATGTTAACACTATTATAATTCTTTATAATAATTCTTATATTCTTTCTATTGCATTATAATGCAAGAGGTTAGCACTGGGAATAGTCCCAACCTATGAATTCAAGCCAAATTTTACAAAGACTAGACTGAAATTTTGAAGTCTGAAGCCAATAGTTCTGAAGATTTAATTAAAAATCAAGCCTTGAGTAAAATCTCAATGAGAAGAGAAGGCAGAGAGGGGACCTGATCCGTGTCTATAAGTGCCTCAAGGGAGGCAGTGAGGAGGATGGGGCTGGCCTCGTTTCACTGGTGGTCACTGACAGAACCGGAGGAAATGGCCACAAACTGAAGCATCAAAAGTTCCACGGGAACTTAAGGAAGAACTTCTTGACAGTGAGGGTGACAGAGCCCTGGCACAGGCTGCCCAGAGAGGTTCTGGAGTCTCCTTCTCTGGAGATCTTCAAGACCCGCTTGGATGCAGCCCTGTGCCACGTGCTCTAGGTGGTCCTGTGTGTGCAGGGGCGTTGGACTAGATGACTTCTAGAGGTCCCTTCCAACCTTAGGCATTCTGTGATTCTATGATTCTATGATCTAGAATAGCCACAAAACATGTCAGCTTTTAATCTGGAGCTGAATCTGTTCAGGGCTACTGGTATCATCCAGTAATAAAACAATACAAAATCCCACATCCCAGTAGCCACTGAGGACACAATGCCTTTGAAGAGAATACTGTTCTGTGCAAAGTCCAAAGACTCCCTTAATAAATAATAATTATTTATTTTGATGTTTATAATCATAAACATTACGATTATGAATCATAAACATTAAGTTGTATGGTAATAGCACCATACAATTTAAACCCACTTCAATTATGGCATTGTTGTTAAAAGGAACACTGGTTTGAGGGTTCTGCACGAAGGAAAAGGTGATTCTTCATTATGAACTGGTTAATTTGATATCAGAATTAGCTAGTTTGATTTATGATACTAGCACTTTGCTAATTCCTCATAAACCAACATGTTAGATCCTTCTAAAGTTTCAACAACAGCACAATTAATACTTTAGGACTGAAGGAGAGAATGTAGGGAGGATGGGGCCAAACTCTTCTCCATGGTGGCCAATGACAGGACACGGTGTATTGGCTGCAATTGAAACACAGGAAGTTCAACCTCCATGTGAGGAAGAACTTCTTTCCTGTGAGGGTGCCAGAGCCCTGGAACAGGCTGCCCAGAGAAGTTGTGAAGTCTCCTTCCCTGGAGATCTTCCAAACCTGCCTGGATGCCACCCTGTGCCATGTGCTCTGGGTGTCCCTGCTGGAGCAGGGTGGTTGGACTACATGATCTCTAGAGGTCCCTTCCAACGTCAACCATTTTGTGATTCTGTGGCACTGAAGTGGGGCATAAATGATATTGGGATCTGGACTGGTATCTTCTGTATCTGAGGTGCCTGGCCAGAGTAGAAAAAGCACTGAATCCATGTTTAGTGATCAGAAAGGAAAATATGACAGATTCTAGATTCTACTTTACTAACAGGAATAAACATTTTTTCATTCTTAATTGGTGAACACAAGTAAAATGTCTTGAAAAATAGCATAACAAGATATGAAAACAGGGGAGCAGCACTTTTTGAAGACTGTTTTTAAGATACAGCTTCAGTGCAATGAAAATCCATTCCTACGAAAAGATGGCAAAATGAAAAATATTGGACAGAATTGAGGACCACAAAATAAATTTTCATCTAAGAAGCAGAACCGAACTCTATGATTAGCTATCATAACAGAGTTATATGATGTTCCTTTTAAAAGATGGTAAAATTATTGAGAGAAATTAAAAAGGGCATTAAAAATCAGCCAGGAAAAAAGATTAGTCAGAATTACCAGTTGTAGTCTGCAGATGTTCAAGAGAATGGGGAATCAGAGTACTGAGTGGCAATGGCACATATTTCCTGGTCACTGTTGGAATAAATGATGTTAGCATATCTGATTTATCTCAGGTGTAGCTACAAATCCCGAAAAGTTACTCAACTATCTGTATTTTCACTTTTTTTTTTTTAGGATTAACACTCTACGAGAATACTTTGAAATCTACACAAGCAATAACACTTCTGAAATACTTGTTTGCCCTGTCATATCCCTGCCTCCAACATTTCTTGTCTCCCTACACTAGTTTTCCAATCATCTGCTCTGTTTAAGAAAAATCTAAACATAATTACACAACCAAAATATAGTAGTGAGATACTAAATCACAGAAAGTAAAACCAAAGGAAGATCCAATGAGCAGGATTTCTTTCTTTTTTTGTTTCTTTTTTTTCTTTTTAAATCGGAAAGTACATTTGCCACTGGAAAAAAACACTCACAAACATGGTAACATAAACTTTTACATCAAAAAGGTTAAACCTGCAAAGGAGTGAGATTAATCTTGTCCTCGCTGAACTGAACAACATAATTCCCTTTTAATTCAACTGTACACGTTTAGGAAAGCCTGCAGTATTCTCAGCCATTTTTATAAATCTGTTCCCATATTAAATCCCATCAACTATTTTCCGTTTCCAAGTTCCTAATTTGGTATTTTAGTAGCACAAGAAGCCACAGATCTTTTATTATGACAAATGTAGCATGTGAGAAAGTGGGAAAATAACCAGAAGAAAAAAAAGATCTATTTCAGGATGCATTTCATCCCTTACATTAGTTCTTTTATGCTTATTCCAACAGGATATGCGTATATGTATGTATTTATTTTGTGATTTCAGCACAGCTGTCATATGTCTGGTTCTATCGCCAAAACCACCATGAATTTTCACTTGCTATTTCAGACTTGCCACAGTTTTTTAATATTACCCAGTCATAAATCAACTGCTAAGTATGTCTGCTAACAGATATACATTATTATGCTCATGTAGCTGTGTCTTTACTGCTAGTTTATTCCTTCTGAATAGATTAAATGATACTTAATCACATTTTAGGCACAGGGCCTAAAATGTACTGGGCTACGCAGAATTCTAGAGAAACAAATACACAGCTAAATAATATCATTTTTACCAGACAAAATGAAATAAAAATCACACGAACAGTAGAGCTATCAGTCTATATGCTTCAAAGGTACCTCAGAAGTATTCAGCGAGCTGACTAGAACCATTGAAAAAAAAAAAAAACACCAAGACCATACTTTCAGTTGTTGAGTTTGGACTACATAAGAATGAAAACAAAGAAAACAGTGTTTCTAATTGTTGATATTATCAGATGAATAAAAAGATGGAAAAAAGATGACCAGTAATCATTACCCTCTGCAGTCTTTGGATGTTCAAATGTATATGGATTCTCAGTAGTGACTGACACGGGAACGGTTGCTGTTGAAATAAAGAACATTTTCTTGAGAGGGGTATAGGTGCATCTGCATCTATTTCCCAGCTTCTGATAAGGCTCAGCTGCTCTTGTTTCCCAGTGAAAATTCACCTCCTCCCCACGACTCACATAAAAGCACTGAGTACATAAAAATATTACTGAATATTTCAACATTAACTGTTCTGTGCAACCTTTGCTGCTCTCTAAAGATAAAAAGTATATCTTTATCAGAGAAACACTGATGGGAGAGGAACTTTCAGAGTCTTCAGGCTCCTCTCTGTTTCCTTGACTCTAACTTTTTTGCTCCTTATGGCTGTAGACAGCTTAAGAGACTGTCCCATAGAAATAATTTTTCCTTGGTATTCTTTCTGTTATCTATAAACTTTCTATATTTTTTAAATAAGTTTCATGCAGAGTGATACAAGGGTAAGATCTGAAAGATGTCAAGTTTAAATAATTGCAAAACCAAGAAAAAGGCAGCCTAGCACAATCTTGGTACGTTATCTGGTGCTATAGGTTATTAGAGTTAGAAAACTTCCCATCTCTCTTCAGAGAAATAAATTAGGTATGAACAGAAATGTCTCCAAAGGCAATGAAAAGATAAAGAGACTTTGAGCAGCAAAGTTCGTAAAATTATTTAGTATTAACATGACTTTAAAGTGCAATCCATTTTGAATCCTAAATATATCTACAATCAGTAAGGAACCAGTACATTTATTGAAGTTTTCTGACTTTACATCGCTTGTTGATTTGCTGTTTTGACTCTTCTCTAAGAAGACTTCTTACAGTTGGACTTGAGGATCTGGAAGGTCTTTTCCAACCATAATGATTCTATGATTCTATTATTCTCAGTTGTATTGTTTTATTACCTATGACTCCTGATATTCTCTCTCATCATGATACAAATTTTAATTCAGAAAGAAAAATGATTGATGCATGTAGCATTTGTGCGTTAAACACATACAGTACTGATAATCTGTAACACTGAAATTCATAAAAATGTCAAGACTCAATTACACTTATGTTGAGGCAGTTATAACTTCTGAATACAATAAGATTTGGGAGCTAAAACTTCCACAACTCTGTTGGTTTAGATACAAAATTAAATCATTAATAAAAAAGCTCTGTTTTATTGCATGAAGGTTTATGATGAGAGAGGGGAGTTGTGTTTAATTTTAAGACGTTTAATAGAATGAATAGAAAACTGACATATTTCACTCAGAATTTCAATTCCTTCCTCATTTATTTATTGGCACTTTTTTATAGTTAATGATTAGTCTATTTAATGCTATTGGTACTTCTCTAAGAAAGCAAAAGACTATAAGACATAACATTTTCAGGACTAATAAGTGAAAGAACGCAGTAATTACCCTGCGTTGTCACAGGCTCTTCTGGGTGCAGAAAGACCTTAGGTTTGGTAGGAGAAGTTTTACTGGGAACTGAAAAGTTGGAAAAAAAAAAAAAGTCCAACAGAGAAGAATTATTATTTTTTTCTATGTCCTCTGAGAAACAGTTGCCTAAATTCCTATTTAGTGGGTCGGTATGTCTCTTGCCACAACAATCCCTTTTAAAAGCCGTGTTGTTCTCTGACAAAGAATAGCTCACATGAGATGACAGCATGGTTCTGTTAAAACAAAAAACAGTCCAACCTACTCAGTGAGATCAAATCTTGCTCCTAAACATAGAAAACTGGTATTAGGTGTGGTCAACGGGTGAATAATAAGAGTACACAAAATCAACTATTGAAAACAAAAAGTATGTTGTACAAAATCTTGTTCTTGCCAAATTATTTTCTGAACAGCCACTTATGGAAAAACCTGACATGGAAGAACATGACAAGGAGTAGCCTTTGGAATGATGCTTAGTTATCAACTAGAGACTATTTGTCTGCACTGGGCAACACTGAGTACCAAGTGCAGCATAAGTGCATGCAGACACAGTTCAACACCACATTTGGGTAGTAATGCAGTAGAGAGGAAATGCAGCAATAAGCACACTAACCTACAAGCTGCCAACCTGAAACATTCTACCAGAACTAACTCGAGACCAGACATTCACCTGGAAGTACACTTCTGATAAATCTCAAATTACTCAAAAACAACTTTGCTTGTTTTTCAACATAAAATTCAACAGTGATATTCTCTCAATTCTAAGAAAATTCTGAAATTCTCCAGTAATTACTTCTTCTCAGGTCGTCCTTAAAAAAAAAATCATTAACAAATACAGCATTTTCACTTCGTTTGGACTTTTATAAGTAAAAGGTAGAGCCTGGAGATTTTTTTTCCCATCAGAAAAATTATGTGATAGGAATAAGCCTGGAAAAAATAAATACTTTTCATTTCCTCTGACACTTTGAAAGTCTAAATAAAGTTTCTGCATAGTGTAAGAGGACTTTTACATTGGAAAGACACTGGAATACAGAATAGAGATCTGGACCTTTGATCATTTTATCACCGAGGAAAACGCAGGCTTTCCCCATGCATTGCATATTTTATGCCTTGTAAAGGAATTTCTGAGTCAGGGTATCCAAATCCATCCTAACAGAACAAATGCGGGATTCATAGATGCCTACACAGAAAAGCCTTTACAAGTTTCATGATGAGTAGAAAGTGATTCTTAGGATCTCTGGATCCTAAGCTGGAATGACCAACAAAACCACTAACAGAGAAAGGAAAGACTGGAGGTAAATGTACAAATCCAGAATCACATTGCCGTCCTCTGGAGTTATGCAGAAACCCAAAACTGCCCATTCATTGTGGAAACATTACAGTGTACACTATTGACTTTGGCAGTTCAGAGGTGCAAAACAATTTCATTCAATAGTTCCCAAATAAGTCACTTTCTCTGTTATTTAAGAGAGACCTGCAGGATTCAGATCTATATTCAGACATAGGTATCTAGAGAGAGTAATTTTTCTACTAATATTACAGTGAATTTCTACACAGAAAGTGTCTTTGAAGCTGTAGTTATAATGAAAGCCTTAAAAAGAAAACAAAAATACTAATTTGAGGTAGTTCCAAGACATAAACACCATTTAGTTAACAAGTTTCAGAGGGAATAATTTACTCTTTTTTATGAGCAAGACTTCAGGTGGTGATGGGTTTACGGTTGGACTTGATGATCTTGAAGGCATTTTCCAACCATAATGATTCTATGATTCTATGAAAGTATTTTGTATGGAACCTGTAAAGAATTTAATAATAGTCTGATCTCTTCTAGGATACATTAGCATTTTCTTATAATACACAGTTATGAATTTCTAAGTTTCGTAACTTGATTATAAACCCTTGGATACTAGTGATATCTTTGAGGCACTATTCTTCAGTTACAGGTAAAGCCAGATGCCTTTTAACCTCTAACACACATTATCTTCCAGCACACATCCAGCTTCAACACTGGTACAATATACAATTTCATTGCAATCATTAAATATATCTTTACTAAATTCCAGGCCAGAATTTTACCCTTTTTCTATGTTTTCAGATAAGTCTATATATGTCCTAATGAACACTGAATCAATACAAGTATCATGGTACTGGGTCCTAATATTTCCAATTAGCAAAGCAAGAGAATTTTCTTTTCTAGGCTCTGTGCCAAACTAAGTTCAGAAAACTTGTTATTTTTAAATGAAATGGACATAAACAATTTGTTTCAACCCAAAGTCATGCAATTAGGTGGCAAAAACCTAAAGTTTAAAGTTTTCCTGCATTTGTTTGGTTCAGTACAAAAATAATATTCCTCAAAAAGCACAGTCCCCTCATTGCCTATCTTCCTCATGACTGAGAGTGCTAAGCTTCATGCAGAACAAATTTAAACAAATGTATATTAAACTGCTTAAGTGATAAAATATAGCCAGTAATTACCAGGTTTGATACGTGGTTTTTTGGTTCTGGCAGATGGTGTAGGTTTAGAAGGAGAAGGTGTAGGTTTTGCTTCCTTAGGAGCTAGAAGAAATATACTGGGTTATAAGATTATCCTTCTCATTGTCTCTTACAGGAAAGAATCACACAGTTCAAGCCTGAAGTGAATGGCTGCTGAGAACAAATCTGTGAAAAGGCTTCTCAAAAATTTACCCCAGTTAAAAAAAAGGCTTGTTCTTCACTTTAAAATTTAGTAAATAAATTTAAAATATCTATCAATACTTGATCACTGCAGCAAAATGTTTCTCTCATTAAACTAGCAAATCCATTCTCAAGAGACGCTTAAGAGGCAAAACGATAATTCCATCTAATTTTTGAGCTTTTTCGTATCAATTTTAAGCCATTGCCAAAAAAAAAAAAAAAAAAAGCTAAAACCTGCAGAAAAATGCCTGTCATTTTCATTTTGCTGAAGAAATTATCTGGCAGGAAGAGTAAAAAGTATAAAGAGGAGTTGCTTCACAGCTGTATTCCCTGTGTTGTTTAAAAACAATAAAAATAGTGCTGTTTTAGATAGTAAATAATATACAAGTATCAGCTACCAGTTCTAGAAAAATGTTTTTCTTTTTTTTTTTCCTTACGTTTGCATGGGCTGAAGCTAGTAATATAACTGTTACAGTTAATATAACAGTTAATCTGATATCCGATGATGCATAATGTCACTGTTAGATGGATTAACAAGTAATTTTTTTCTTTTATATAAAGCATTAGGATGAGACTGCTTTTCAAGGAAAAATTTTCTTAGCAGTAGACACAGTGGAAAAGCATATGACATTTATGGAAAGAACAGGCTAGAATAAGATATATGAAGTGACTGAGAAGGATTTTTCAAGCCAAAAGGATACTTGTGAAGGCTTCATAGAAAAGCAAAATAAAAACATCCACCTAGTACCATAGAAATCCTTCATGGATAGTTTTAAGATTAATGTCCGCAATACTAACCTTACACTTAGTCTTTCACTAGTTTTTCTGATGGGTTTCTGATGATTTTCTGACTGTATAATTGTTGTTGATGTAGTAAAACTTCCCCTCCCATGCGAGCCAAAACTAGGAAAGTCATTCATTAAGCGGAAAACTTCAAATTATTTTTTTCCTAATTTGAGAAGCATATACTGGGAGTTGCTCTGCCTTCCCAACTTTCTTTTCTTATAAAACTAAAATGGATTACAAACATAAAAAGCCATGTGATAAAATCTCAGAGGTCTAATTGTGTCTTGGACTACAATGAAGAGTGACAGACAGCTACGGAAACATTCATTACCTAGTGTTGCTTTTGGTTGTTCACTGGTCTGAGATGTTTTAGGTGTGCTATGCTCAAAAAGCGATGGCTTAGGGGCTAGAAAACAAACAAACAAACACATCAAGCATAATGGAATGGATCAGTAGAGGTATCAACACTAAGCTAAAAGTGGTATGATTCCAATAGTCTACTTTTCTTCCTTTTTTGTCTTTTAAAAGAGACTAGATAAACTTGAAATTAAGTCTTACTTTTCTGTGTAACACCTACTTTCTTTTTAGTTTTGCTTCTTATGATATTATGCATTGCATATTTATGGCTATATGCGGGAAACTGCTCTGAGGCGCTTTTACCATTTTTATATCATCTGAAATTTCTTAATGTACTGCTGGATTCAGTCACCAAACTTAATGCAATAAGTTTATTTTAAATTATAGGAGAATGAGAAGAAAGGACAGATGACTGCTTTGAGTGAAGAAAAATTACCCTCCATATCAAATACCAGAGAATCTATACCAAAAAGGCAACTTCTAAATGCCTTTCTTTTTTTTTGGAAAGCTTAAATGAGAGCCTGCAGTCAATCATAAGGCATACATAAGACATCAAAGGCAACTCCTGCTGCTTACTGAACAACCTGTAAATGAAATATGAGACTAGAGACATTCTGAGGTTGTATAAACCCACACCGTAAAACCTACTTGTTCAGTCCCCAAATCATTAAGGGAGGTAAATTCACCTCTCCTAACCCCAAATCAAAAGAGAATAAAATTACTACAGGGATGTGTTTTTGAACAAATAGCAGAAAAAAACCAACAAACAAAAACAAACAAGCAAAAAAATAACAAAAAATCCCACATACTTGAGGACAATCTTCCCACGATCAATGATCAATGTTTCTCCTTCTCAACAATCACGTGTCTAATATTGCAATCTGAATCAACAAAGTGCTGTAACTAGCAAATATTGCTTGCTTGCTATATTATATTTGTATGGAAGTGGGAAATGGGGACCAGCCAAAGAGGTTACCAAAATTATTCACATATATTGTTTATACAATCACACCAAAAAACAAACAAACAACAAACAAACAAACACACATTCTGTTGCCCTGATGTATTTTCCCTGCCCCTCCTTTCAATGAGGCTATGAAACGGGGCATCTTGTTTATATTCTACCAGCCCACCCATATGCATAAATATGATGAGCTTAATGACTACAGCTCTTTGCACAACATCAAATGACTGATCTTAGAATAATAACATAAGTTCGTCAAGATGCTCATGTCTTCTATAGTTCCTATAGTTCCTATCCATTTCAGGAAACGTTTCTAGTTATTTTTAGTGAACATCTGTTTCAGTATACTGACTTCTACAAATGATGTGCACAATTACCAGGTTTCACATGCCGTACTTCTGGGGTAACAGATGGTTTCAGTTTAGAAGGAGTAAGTGGTGTTTCTTTTGGAACTGAAAAAAAGAGCTCAGTTGCAATCAAAAATTATTTAAGAAATCTTTCCCACAACAAAAAACACATGCCACAAGTTCATACTGAAGAAGAGATAATGTGATGTGGGATGAGAAAGCCATCTGAGGAGATCAGAATTTGAGGTGAGGGATGGAGATGATACTTAATTGCTGTGCATTGATTGGGAAAAAAAAAAGCACTTAATGCCCCCCAAAAAACTAGAATTTCCACTAAGAGACTTCTAAAAAGCAAGTGAGCAAGAGAGAGTGCATGTGTGTGCATGAGAGAGTAAGCGCTGATAAAAGGATGGAGTTTCTCATGCAAGTTATGGAGAAGCAAGTTTTACTGCTCTGAGGACAGTAAAATTCTCCTGAATTAGATTCCCATACAGGGACATATCAAGAACTACGAGCGTCTAATGACAATGGAAAACGAAGAATCTATAACTGGGAAAAAGAGCAATTATAAATGTGAAATGATCTGCTGGAAGAAACGCATTCATGTGGGATGAAGTGCTCAAAACAAACACGGAGCTTTTGACTGTGCGAGAACAACATTACCTAATGTTACCCTTGGCCACTGAAAAGGACGAGAACTTTTAGGTGTGAAAGATTCCAGAATGGATTCACTTGTTGCTGTTGGAAGAAATGGTTACAGTCATAAGACATAAAAGCTAATGGAAGAAAATGTTGCTTCATAAGCAAAAACAAATTAGTTTGTACAGGAAAAACAGAACTGTTTCTCTAATTCTTGGTGTCTTTTCAATATATCAATTCGCGTGTTAGATATGAATTTGTATTTTTGAAATGCACCGAGATTTAGTGACTATAAATCATAGTACTTGTGATAAGCAGATATTCTGGATACTCATTCGTTCTGGATACTCTAGTTTGGACCTGAATGGTACTTGGCCAAGTAACAGATTCTAAGCTGCCGACATTACTTTCAGTTTTAGTCCATCATGTAAGGAAGATGGTGTGGTGTAATGTGTAGAAATTTAACAAAATGTTGAATAACCAGTAAGATATTAACACAACACAATACTTGAACTAGAAGCTGAAACCTGATCCAACAAAGGTTTCAATCTGAAAAAAATCAAGTATCTGTAAACGTTAATCAATTTAAAGCACTTAAAGATACATCTCTTCCTTAATACTTTAAACCAAACTACAACAGTTGAATGCAGTCTGCACCATTCATTGGAGTACTTTAACTAGTACTTCTGGACACAAAGTCCTGTTTTCTCACAGTTATCTATGTAGCATATTTTTCAAAATGTCAATGGAAAAATCAGATGACTATGAGTTGTCATATGTACTGGAAGTGTGATAAGGCACTAATGTCAACCATCCATAGCAAGCTAATTTCCAAAAACAGGTGTTAGGGTCCAAGCCCCAATGCACACTGAAATTAAAGAGTATGAAAGCAGTCATTTCACTGAATCTTAGAGCAGGGTCTGAGCATCTGAATAATAACAGCTAGAGAGTAATTATTGTACCTGGTCCAGGATCTGCTATTTCAGGCCTACTAGGTGTCTCAGGGCTTGGTAGAACAGGCTGAATATCATCAAAAGCTATAAAAAAACAGGTCACAGTATCTACAATTATTATTTCTAGATATAGTTTTGCATTCTTATAATGCACCTAATCTGCAATGCAGTGGCCCACACACAATAACTATATCTTATGTTGACAATAGAGCAGTACTGGTTTTAACATAGGAGCTAAAGCTAGTGGTTAAAATAATAACTGAAGCTAATTTTGTAGCCAAGTAAAGCTCATATTGCTTTAGACAACATGCTTCACACAACACAGAAAGCACAGAAAATATATAGAATTTCTGACACAATTATAGATGAAAAGCACTCAAAAGAGCCGTGGAAAATAATATAATCTAAATAACTAAAAAATACTGCAAATATATTTTTGAAAGAAGACAGTCAAGTGGTATACAGATACAGTGGTATCTGTAAAGATTTTGTTAGTTTTAATGATGTATAATCTGTGTGCAAAACAAAGGTAAAAACATCATTTAACTTAAGAAAGAGGTTTAATATAGTTGCAGTAGAGTACATATGCATATGTATATGTGTATATATCTATGCATCCAAAAAAGTATAATAAAGTCTAAAGATGCTTTATTAGCCTAGAAGAAATATTTTTAAGATTATTAGTATGCTTTAAACATCATTCACCAGACTTGCTTCATCTAAGTACAACTCAAAATTGCCTTAATAGCTTCTCTTCGAGGAAATAAATGAAAAATAGTCCTAGATGAGTATTAAGCACAAGATGGCTTTGCTCATGCAAAAAAAGGAAAAGAGGAGGAGTGGGGAGAATTATCTGTCTGTCTGTGTTGCTGAACATGATTCAAGAGGAAGAATAGCATGTCAGATGACAAAAACGTCTGGGATGAATAAGATGATTATTCTCCCCAAATTGCTATAAAAAAAAGTTAGCGGCAGGAGTCAATTGCTTTGTGTGCATATAGAGGCAAAAAAACTTTTGCTGTAAACTGCATCTGAGACCTAGATATACCTAAATACTTCATATATATATATATATATATATATATAATATACCTAAGATAGCATGCCTAAAATATACACTAATGTGAAATTTTACAATTTCTGTCTGCAACACTTGATGTGTTTCAGTTTACCAGAAGTAGAACACTTTTTGAGTTGCAGCTTTTAATTCACTATACATTCTATAATTTGTTCTTCAAACTAAATACGACTGACACATTCTATTCTTGAAATAACAAAAATTAACTTTCAGTAGACTCTGAAGTGTGAGAAGGTAAGAGAAGAAGTTTATAAAAACACTGTTCAAATATTCGCTGTTGAGCTTAGGATAATTTTTCTTAACATTCACAGATTTGTCTTCATAAAAAACATAAAATTCTTATAAGAAGCATTCCAAGGGGAAATAATAGCATAACTCCATCACAAACACACACACACACGAAAGCTTAGTAATGGAGGAAGCCATACAGCATGACTGACAAAAAAAAACAACCAAACAAAAACACCAAATCAGTGGCAAATATTCCAACCAAAATGTATGCTTATAGCTGACAATCAATTTCATCTAGGTAGCTGTCTGGTGTATTAAAACAACCCAAAGTGATCTGCATTCTGGCAGTTTTCCTATCGGACCTTATGACACAGCCAGTCTATTACAATACAGATATTGAGTTTTACTGCTAAACATTGGAGATGAATTAGCATTTTGGGCAACATCAAGCTGTCAAACACCCTGTAAATATAAGGCCTTTGATGCAAAAACAAATACTTAGCTGCAGATATAAGACAAATACAATTTACCAGTCTTTATTTTTGGTATTTCTGCAGATGCAGATATTTGTGAAGGGGAAGTAATATGAAGAGAGTCCTCTGAAGCTGGAACACACAAAAAAAATTGTGATATGTTACTTAAAAGTTACAAAGATAATGATAATATAATCTGAACCTGAAAAATGAATAAGTTTAAACCCATTATTAAGTAATTGGTGTCTTCAGACAAGAATAATTTCAAATGTACATGAAATGCATCTGGTGCAAATAATGAAAAAGATTGCTAAAGGAATTATGGAAAGATACTCAGAGATGTCAGAAAATGTGGCTGAGAAGAAAGAAAGAAAAAAAACAGATGAAAACAAACAGAAAATGATCTGAAAAGAGATGTGAAAGGCAGCAGAAGACCTGCCTGGGTCTATCAGCACAGGATGTGAGGTAAAAGAAATACCTATTTTCAAAATAAACACCGTCTAAAAACAGAAGTGGGAGAAGTATATAACACTGGATAGCATATTTGATATAAGCTTTGAAAACATATTGTTGCACACTAGAAAGAAAGATCCTAGAAGTATTAATATATGCAAAAACTGTAACTTCAGTGCTGTTTTTCAGTGGGCAGGGGTAGCCCCACAGCAGCCAAAGCTGGAAGTGGATGAGCTTGGCTGCATGGACCCACCCCAAAAGGGAATCTCTAGGCTTGTAAATGGAACAACTGTTAGTCCTGAGGCAGAAGAGACTTTTTGTATTGCTGCATAAGAGATTCAAAACATGGGAGTGGGCTCAGCTGAGCACAGAAAAATTCTGCCAAAGTAACCAAGGGAAGGGAAGGGAAACACAGGCTACAAATGTATCGCAGCTCTGTCCATTCCCGGTGAAGAAGTGGAGGGCGATCCCAGGCCTGGTCTTGGCATTGCTATGGTCAGGCATGGAAACCAGCTTGAGAAACCGTGTTACTACCGGGCTTGCAAGCAACTTGCATTACTGGTTTGCAACACTCCAAAAGTCCAGAGTTGGTGCTAGATATGTCTTTTTCTGGCAGTGTCTCTCAAGCCACTGACCACTAACACAACTAACACAATATTCTTAGAGTTATTTAACTGGGGGTTCAATGATTCTTCAGCTGCAGCCAAGTGGCCAAATGTCTGCTTTGTCCAAGTTCTCCTTCCAGCTTCCATAAGACCCCACGTAAGATTTGGGATTCAAGAGGAGAGTTGGTAGGGGCCTCCTTCACATTCAAGCAACAACAAATGCTCGATACTTCCTTCCTTCAGAATCAAGGGATAAACTGTGCATTATGATACCTATTACTGCTGTTATTACTATTATTATTTTGGCAAAGAACAGACTGGATCTGGCTCATTGTTTTCCAGAATACATGGAAATGTCAATTCCTCCTTTAGCAGAAAAAAGAAATGGCTGATGCCCTGTAAGAGAGCTTTGAGACAACTATGCCACATACAAGACTAATAGATACCAAAATCTGCTGCATTGTAAAATCTTATTTTAGAAAGATATTTCAAAAAAACAAATCCCATCATCTGCAGACAGCACAAAGCAAAATATTGTGTGATTTGTTCTTTCCATGAGCTCGGTCCCTACAGAAGATGATTTTCAAGTGATAGAAAAAAGCTTCAAATGACAGAATCATCTAACTAGTTAGGCAAGTGGTTCTGCAAGCCAAGGTGCATTAAAAATCCTAGGTATTGTTCAGAGCAGGTGAAAATGATGTCAAATGATGTAAAAGCAGAAGAAAAAAAGAAACGATTGTATTTACCCTCCACTGTTCCTTGGGTTGTCAGGTAGGTTGAAGGAGATTTTAGTTTTGGTCTCCGAGTAGCTAAGATCAAACCAGAAAACTGCCTTCAAACACTCGAGATGGACAGTCATTGTTAAAAACATTGCCAGTGTAGTTTTAAATAAACGAAGCCCATATTTCATTCAGTTTTTAAACAAAAATATTTCCAGTCATTATTATCCCATTTCTTTAAATCACTGTAGATCAGCTGAGTTAATGCAGAATTAAAATAGTTTCAGTGAACTAGGATTACAGAGCAGTAAATCATGGGTTTGAGATGTCTAGTAACAGTACTTCTGTGTAGTCTTTTATAAGGGACTTACCACATGCTCATCGATTTATGCATCATCACCAAGAGCAAAAAAAGGCTTTGACGCAATATTAAATACTCTTCGTATGAAAGTATTGACAAAATGACAGATGATGATGGAATCGCTATTTACCCATTACTTGTGTCCTTGTGGTTTCCAGAGAGGGAAAAGATGTGGACTCCAGGACTGGTCTTAGGAGAGCTAAGAGCAGAGATGGAAACTATCTTGAGATACTAATGCACTCTTTCTTTGGATATAAAGGCATCATTTTAAACACATTCAAACACATCATTATTTAGTTTGCAGTTTCCTACCTGAAAAATGATTTAGTATTTTTTTTGTCACTCAATATCTACCTTACCCCTCCCACAAAAAAAAAAAAGTTAAAAAAAAAAGAGCCAGTAGGTAAAAACTATAGCTCTGCAAAACCCATGAAGTTCTCCTTATATATGTAAGTCAAAAGATTTAAATGAATATCAATTAACAACAAAAAGTTAGAATCCTATAGACAAGAAGAACAGTCATGATGCTGCTCTTCAAATGCAATAAATGATAGATTGTAAAATCCACTGTGTAGTGTCAAACAAATAATTTCAAGCAATAAATGGAGAATTAAGCAATGAATATGCAGTCAGAACTTTACCCTGCACGAAAGCTACTGTGAAGTTTTGGAAAGGATATATTTTATTTGAACTGAAAATAATCAACTTGTTGAGATTTCTATATTCTTCATAACCCTTAAAAATCTCAACTTTTAGACTCATAAAAATGTGTGCTTGGAGAAATGGAAAGAGCAGCCTCTAGGCAGAATAATGCATGCAGGTAGACTTAACCTGGGATTTCAGTAAGATCTGAGCTATCTTTTAGAACGAGATAAAAGTAATTTTAAAAGTACTTTCTTAACCAAAATCTGTAAGAATCCCTAATGAAATGATATCTCCTTAGTTCACAAGAAAGATTTCTACCCTGGAAGTACTCTAGATAAACAGAGTTGGGCACACTGCTAAGCATGACCTAAAATGAGAATCACATTTATTTTTCAGAAGCTAATGAACATAGGCATGAAAATGACAAGAGTGAAATGGAAGGATCACAGTAAAAATCTGTTTATCTGTTTCAAGTGTTTAAGAACATCCTATTCAAAAAAAGAGAAGAATTTGATAAAAGCAGAGAATAGGTTATGAACACAAGGAGAAGATAGGTCAAACAGTGGAAAAAGGAATCAAAATATAGCAAGTCCTATCATGCGTATAAGAATGCAGGATAGGAAAAGAGAAAGATCACCAACTGGATGAACCTGGGAAGAAAAGATTTCAAACTTGCAATTCCTAAGTGTGTGTTTCTCTGTGGCTTTGGGCTACTTATTCTCCTATCTGTATTTATTTTCTTCATTGAAAAATGGGAGTAATTAGAGCTCCACAAATTTGTTATTACCTAGCCTGTGTTTGCATCTTCACGATAACTGAGTTGAAGAATTGTTAAATGTAACAGTTGGCAAATATAAAAGTGCAACTAGTTGTTAAGTGTACAAGGGGATAATATAGTACATTTGCAAATATCTATATGGGACTGCAGAGGAAGACAAAAGCAGAAAAGAAAATTCTTGCATTTCACATTAAACCTAGTCTATAGAGAAAGGAAAAAAAAAGTAAAAAATCTGACTGGGTTCCCTGGGCTACATAAAGAAGGTTGAAAAACCTTTTATCTCCCCAAATAAATATATCCTTTTTCTTCCTCGAATACACATGGACAAAAAATTGCTGAGAGATTTAAAAAAAAAAAATTAAACTTGGGCTTGTAACTTTGCTATTTTTCATCTCACTAACAAGAGCTTGTCCTTCTGAGCTAGTGTCAGAGTCCTCCTTTAAGTGAAAGATAGGAAAAATAAAGAAAAATATTCCATTGTTGCCCGGATACCATGACACACCATCCAATACAAGGTATGCTGTTAGAGACTTTGTAAATGGAAAGGCAAGCAGATATTGAATGGTTAAGAGTCATCTCTGTGATTTGCAATAAAGATATGAAGCATGATATGACACCTACAGTCTCCAATAGCCTGTGTTAGACAGAACTCTAATCTAAGAATGTTTTTTTTTCATTTTCTGGAGTGGAAATTACATCCACTCCAGAATAGCTCATCCACATGAGCATACATCCACATGAAATAGCTCAAGTTGTTATAAAAGACTGCATACTTTTGGCACTTTGTATAGAAAATGCTTTCCAGTTGTTTATCAAGAAAAGACTGACACAAAACAGTTATTTAAGAGGCTTTTCATTTAGACTTGGAAGCAAATGTGCCTGAAGGTGTTCACAGCAGCAAAAAATAAGAAGTGATAATGTGATGAAAACTGTAATATAATCAGATCTTTTTTATTCATCACTTTCTCACTCTTCCAAGAAGAGGAGTCTAATTGTGCAGTTAAATGAAAAACGGAAATCTTGAAATAGGCAATCTTTGCACAAGTGATAACACTGCAGCTTTTTTCCCTTCCCTATCTACCCAACACACACACACACAGGTAAAACCAGAAGAGAACCAGAATTCCTCATCTGGTTGCTCCACAAACAATTAACTGCATATGATGAATGTTCTCTTCTCATACCAAACATACGCCTAGAAGACATATCATTATTATCATATTCAGTCCCTTTCTTTCAACTCTCCTTAAAATCTGGGAATATCTTTGCATGTGGCATTTTTCTTTGCATAGGTTTTATTAAAATGATGACTGCTAGACTAGATCATACATAATCTTCTCCATTCTTTCAAAACCTATAACTGTTGGGAAATGGATCCATCTGGCTTGAAGCAGCTCAGCATAACTTGCTTTATAGGCAAAGTATGTAGAACAAAGAGCTGAACTTGAATGTCCTATTATGCTAAAACATAGAATACCATACTCAACTTTTCTCTTAAGGCCCTTACTCATAAATCATCACTTCAATGGAAGATAGCTAGTGATTACAATCATTGAAGAAGAAACGCATAAAACTTGAGTAGTCTCAATTTTCTTGATTTTAATCAAGAAATGTTAGTTGGAAACTGCAAGTTTTGCAAGTAAAAGTGTAGTGGGTTTCTGAGAGTAAGGGAGTAGTGGCAACAATTTGCAATATCGCCGATTTAGATGCAATTTTCTGCAGTGAACCTCTCCGAAATGTGAGACAGTGACAGAAGCAGAAGCTTGAGCACTGATTTAGGTTCGTTTGTTCTTTTTTGTAACCCAAGCTGGAAAGTTTTATCACTATGTTCTGGAAAGAGAAAGTAAAGAAACCAAAAGAATATATACTAGCAAAGAACATGAAAATTACATATATTTTAAGTATTTATCATGTACTGATAATCTAGATGTAATCATGTGAGTAATCTAGATGTCCAGCAAATACCATAATCTCCCTAGTTTAGCTTTACTGGAGTCAGGTATAACACGTTTCAAGAGCGTTTGAAAGCATCACATCTAACTTAAAAGTGTCAGCTCAAGATCTATTTGTTAACAATATTTTAATTAACATGTTTTGCAGCTTAATTTTAAAAGTTGCAGTTAAGCAATACGATAGTGCTTATTAAAAAAAATATTTCTAGTAATGTTGGCCTGGAACCTACATTGCCTCACTTAATGGCAGCAAAGCAAAATATCTAACTTAGATGAGGTAAATGTTTTATTATCTATTTTGTATTATCTATAGCAATGGCAATGTTTTTGGCTGTTGCTTGATTTCATATTGCACTAATATGTATTGGAGTTTCCATCAAATTCCAAGCAATTAACAAAATATTTGACAGAGTACTTTGATTCCAGCATAAAAAAGAATAACTCACAGATTACAACATGCATCTATAGTCCTTGAAAAAAAATCCAGTTAAAAAGAGAACTAAGTTTTTGAACAAATACCCTTACCAGATATGGTTGGTGGAATTTCTAGTGTGCTAGAGGTTTTGAACCTCAGAGAGACATGCTGTGCTTCATTTTAGTAGTTTGAGCTATCTCACAGGGACCACGCACACAGAATGTAAAGGAACTTCAAGCACCACATTACATTCAACTCTTTGTTCGCCAAGAACAGAAGAAGACAAAGGCAACATTTGGCTTGAAAATCAACAGTGAGATGATTGAAATAAGTCTACTGTACCATACTACTGTTAGCTACTGTAAGCTATGAGCAACTTAAATGCTCCATACTGACAAAATTCTTATCAGTTTATGTTGGTATGGGATTTGAGAAAATTCCTAATCTGTATAAGGATGAAATTCAAGGTCTTGTAATAATGTGTAATCAATAAAATATATAATAAAAAAATTAAAAACATAGCCTAACCAAACTAATTCAGTTATTTCTTGACTTTCCTGTATGATTAGTACCACAACTATGAGTAATTTAGCAATGCCCATCAAGTTTCCTGGAATAACGCTATACAGGTCTGAACTCAAAAAATATCAGATTAGTTCGGTGGATTAGAGGAAGTAACATGTCATAAAAAAAGTCAATATAGCACTGAGAGAGAAGCGGAAATTTTAAATCATATGAATATGATTAGTATGATTATAATTTATAGCACAATTAAAATAGTATGTTTATAATATATCAGCTTTTATTATGGGTATTTCTGAAGGCAGAACTGGTTGGGGTATTGAAGTAACACGATGAAAACCACGGAAAGCTGAAAAACGAACAAAGAAAAGCCCTCAATCTTTATTATTTGTAAACTCTGGAAAAATAAACATTATAGAGTAGCAGTATCCTCATTCACTGGACAGAGTTTACATTTTATATTAAATGCCATGGCTCTTAATTCAGAAGGAATCTTCAATTTAAATTTCTACATATACGCAATCTAAAAGAGATGCATGTATTGTCTAGGATATGAAGGAATGCACGTGTACTTACTAACAGCAAATACTAAAAAATTCCTAATAAAAATCCTGCAAAGCATCTAAAATATGGCTAAAAAGGACTAGGGAGGTAAGAAGTGAAGAGTGAGTTAAAGACCTAGATATAAACTTTAAAACCAGACAGCCAAAGAAAAAACTGATTACTAATCCTACAGTAACATAATCTAACATTTTCAACTACTGTCTTTGGAAGGCCTCCCTGAAAACAAGTATTTTATGAGGAGCAGAACTAATTCAGACCAGTTTCCTTTGCATGCTGACTGGCTGACTAGTTACTTTCCAAGAAAAGCACAGAATTACTGAGTTCCTCCTTGTGGGAACATATCTAAGGGACAGAGGCTTTCCGATGGGAAGCGACTATGAAGAGCTGAGCTAAAGAAGATAGTGGATACTCCCTGATCTGGAGGAATGTGATCCTGGAAGGTCCCTGAACGGCAAGCATGAGGAAGTTGGGCAAGACGGAGCTGTAATTAGCTTGTCAGTGTGAAAGAAGGACTTGTCCACAGACCAGTGATGTGAACGCGTGACCGCTATCCACAACCAACCAAGTGCGGTAGAAGATGCGTGGACAGTAGCACGTAACCCCTCATAGTGTCCGCGTATATGTGGCTGAAGAGCTTAGGGAAATGTGCTAGGTATATAGAGTGCTGTAACACGGAATAAAGCGATTTCTGCTTGACTCATTGAAGCCTTCAGGAGTCGTGTCTGGCATCCCGCACCTCCTCTTTTTTTTTTTTTTTTCTTAAGACTTCAAAACTGAAATGCCTATAAAAATTCTCAGGTGAAAAGAAACTGTCTTTAAATTGTCTTAAATCTTTAAATTGTCTTAGCAAATTCCTTTGCAATTGACAGACATTGTCAAAGTTAACGGAGAGGAAGCATTAGACATGAATAGGCGCTTAGAGGAATTGCATAGTCACCTCTCCCTAGGGAATCAAGGTAAGGAAGGACCATGAGCCATATTATTCAGACAAAGTACAGGGGAACACATCAGCAGATGGAAGAACCACCATACAAAAAAGTGGCCTTTCTAATAGATTACTACCTCTCTAGAGCATTCACGGGTAAGTTTGCGCTATGCTTACAGAACTGATGTATTCTTAGATGCAATCTAACCATGGCTGAAAAGTTCACTGGCTGTTCTGGTTAGTTTTGTTAAAAAATGGGCACCTTACATTAGTTTAGTCAACCCAATCAGGGACATGAGGTAAAAGTGGCCAAAATAATCAAGAGCTCACTACTGATCCTGTTATATCTGTAGGACTTTAGTTTCAACAATCAACAATTAGGCGATTTAAGTGTAGCTTAACTTTTCCTTGCACTATTTTTTTTCCTTGAAAAGAGAAACACTACTATAATATCTTATAAGGCAGGCTAAAGTCTGTTATGATCAAGCACAACTACATAGACTTGTAAATATAGTAGGAATGCAGATCAAAACTAGAAAATATATTATTTTGGAGTATCACATAAAATTTCCTAAATTAGTCTGGTATTTAATAGAACAAATAAATTACAATTGTTCTGTAACTCGTCTGATTCATGTTAAATACCAAAGGCACTTTGAAATCTCTGTGAGAATTCCTAACTAAAATTCTAATTAAAATCACATCTGCAAGTATTACCAGGTATAGCTGATGGCATTTGTTGGATGCCAGGTGTTTTACATCTTGAAGAAACAGGCTTTTTTTCGTCAAAAGCTGAAAGAAAATCTGGAGTTAAAACGAACAGGGACTTTAGAGCCACCAAGCCAGCACAACATTTGGATAGCATGTGTGGGCAGTTCAAGGCAACACCAGTATGAGATCAAGCAAGATGTCAGCAGTCTTGATGATCAGCTGTGAAATGAGGTGTTATATAAACACTGATGCTGATGTGAGGTGAAGCAAGGTGATAGCAAAAGTTTGTTTTTCTAATGTGAGGCAGATTTCTTCCCACTGGCCTAATTATTTTCATTTATTTATTTATTTATTTATTTAAAATATTTGAAGAAAGAAAAGAAGCCAGACTTGAATTTTATATTATTTTCTATGTTTGAATGAATCTTTGTGTTATCCACAGCAAACAGAAGTGATGGAAAGGCATGGAAAAGCTAATGGAATTACATGCTATTTACCCATAACTGTCCCTCTGGTTTTCATGGAGGGAAGAGATGTGGATTTCAGGACAGGTTCCTGGGTAGCTAAAAATGAAATATAAAAACAGTCTTGAAACAGTGATGTCAACAGTGATCTTTGTTGGCAAACTGGAACACCTATATTTATTTTATACTTAAAAATAAATGTACAATAAGTGATACTATAGTTTGTTCACTGTGTCTTCTTATGGAAAGTGGGACATATGTAGCACCTAAAATTGAAGCATTAATGACAAGGCTAGCTATCTACAACTTATTTTTAAATTCTGTTCAAGAGCAACAAAAGAAAGCCATCATCTTCTCCCATACACTTTGGTTTGGATGTTCCAAATAAATCTTTTAAACAAGAGGTTGCAAATGTTTGACTTTATTTTCATACTGCATACCATCATATTAAAAATTAAGCATAAAGTGATGAATCAGTCCATAAATGCCTTTCTTATGCAAGTGACCTAAAGCAGTATCACAGAATCAAGGAATTAGAGCATAATTTATGTTGCAAGGGAAATCCAGTACAAGTTGTTGGAGAAAATCCTAACAAATGAAGGTTCACAGAGCAGCTTAAAAAGATGAATTTGAAATGGCATGAAATCTCACATTTCAGCTTTAGAAAGGGGAAAATAAAAGAAGCATTAAATTCATACAAAGATCATTAGCGTTAACCTGGCCACACTATATATGTGCTTAATATGAGTTCTGAGAAAGACGAAATGTTGAGAAATGTCCAAATGTAGAAGATGAAGGAGATCTCTTTCAGGAGCAGTTAAAAAAAATAAAATAAAATATATGGTCCTTGTATTGAGGAAACATCATTATCATTTATCCAGCTGCACTTTACCTGAGACAAATGTTAAAGGTTGCAAAGGTGTTTGAACATTTACAGTAAGAAAAAAAATGCACTTTAAACCTGTCAAATCACAATTATAGCTTTGAGGAAAAGCTCAGTGAAATCATGCTCCAGAAAGAGAGTAATAAGTAAGTGTGGCAGAAGGACAGTTCTATACTTTGTTTAGAATAACTGTTCCATACTAATTGCTAGTAGTTTCACTGATTTCAAGGGATTGCTGATACAACCCTTATGCATTTTGCCTAAGGCAGTTGGTGCAGGGGTAGTTATGAATGTAAATCAGTTAAGTATTGAACAAGAAACTTCATGTTCAGTCAAAAATACAAATATACAGCAACAACATAGAACATCTCTACCCTCCATTTTTTTCCAGATAATTTTATATGTAATTTGAAATTACCGAAAATGTAAGAAAAAATAATGCTAATATTCCATCATATTGAGTGTGTCATAATTGTAAAAGTCTACCATTTTGCACATTATCCCAGATGCAACAGCGAATAGACCACTTTTTCCTTTAATTATGTTAACTCCATAACAAAAATAAATAAATAAATAACAACTAACAATACAACCAAATTCATACTGACATTTCTTGTTAGAATTCCTAGTAGTAATAAAATTACTTTTCCAAGAAATGTCATTACCAGATTTTGTTGTTGTCATTTCTGGAATACCAGGTATTGTGGATCTCGAAGAAACTGGCTGTGTTTCATCAGTAGCTGAAAAGCAAATCTGAGTTTAAGAATTTGCAGCAACACCAGAGAAGCTGAAAAAACATACTACTCTGCTGACAGAAACTGTGCTGCAAAAGGAAACACTGATGCAAATAGAATCAAAATAATAAATTGCCTGAAATTCAAGTAAAGGTTAACCGGCATAAGGACAACCAAGCTGCTGATTCATAAAGCACAAGTTAAATTAGATCTGACATTTTTATGTCTCCTAAGTACCCAGGTTGTAGAATTCTCCTCCTCCTGGTAATTTATGGATAGAAAATCCTTGAGTAAGAACTTAACTTACACAAAACCTTTAGTGATAACACACAACAGTATGTCCCTCAGTCATTCTGTCTGGACAGAGTGTTTTCTAGTTACTAAAAGGAATGATTGATGTGAAAGTATCAGACAGCAAATGGTTTTTTTTTTTTTTTGAGATACTGATTTCTAATCTTATTACTGTCCAGTGCGGTGATGAGAAGGCAATGGAAACTATAATGTAAATATATGCTATTTACCCTATTACTACCTCTCTGTTTTCCAGGTAGGAAAGAGGCTTCAGTGTCTCTGAAAAGCTAACGGCCATGACACAGCTAACAAAATACAGTCCTGAGATACTGAGGCAGACAGTCTTAACACGTGTGGTATCAAAATGCCATCTTGAGCATAGTCCATATTTAGTTCATATTTAGTCATATACATATTGATACAGTTGTGTGTATCTACATGTGCAAACGACCTGTAGCTTCACAAGAGGTGTAAGAAGAACAAAAAGGTGAGGAGCGAGATACATCGCATGAAAAAGCTCAGAAAAGGTTTGAGAAACTTGAAAAGCAAAAGAAAAAGCAATTAGGGAAGTGTTTTATGAAACACTTGTTAAGCGGGCAGCTTTTTGAAGCTGTTAAAACAACATTCCCATAGATAACATCCTTAAACAACAAAATAGAGAGTGGATGTTGGCTCCTACAACAAGTAGTTAGTGTAACTGTATTTGATGATATCAAACTTCATTAATTACACAGATAGTATAAAAATGAAATATGGAATAGGTCCAAAACTTATCTCATGATTAACCATCCATTTTTTTTTTTGTAACAGTTATGGTATCCTGGAGCTTGGAGGAGCAAATAGTTCTAGCTCAGCACTATTAACAGCTGCACGAAAAATGTAAATAAATCTGAGACTGTGACACATCTGAGATGTATCTGCATACTGATGCCTTTCGGTTTTGTTTTATGCAGACTGAGGAACACAGATCATTTGATCTTCCTATAAGCTGTGCTTTCTAGACTTCTAATCACTTTTACTGGCATCTTCTGAACCACTCTGAGTTTGGTGTTTTTCTGGAGCACAGTAATCTGAAGCTTTCTAAAAGTTCAGCAGAGCTGAAGGATTTCCTCATGTACCTGGCAGACTGTTCTACTGTTACATTTCAGTATGGCACTTTATTTGCTGGCAACAGCACAGCGATGCTGACTCATAGTCAAGCTTTTGATTCACTATAACAAAACGCTCCTTTCCTAAAAGATAATGGTTCTCCATCATGCACTCATACAATTAGTTACTCTTGCCTAAGCAAAATCACTGCTCTTGAGAAACAGCATCTTATTCTCTACATAGCAGCACATCTTCCAGCTTGGAGTCATTTATCAATTTAGCAAGCATCAGTTTCATTCTATCATCCAGGTCATTAATAAAACTATTGCCTAATACTGGCCCAATGACTATTCCCTTTAAACAAAATCCAGCTTAATATATCTTTCCATTTTGACATTCAACTATTTGCAGCTACTATCATATCATGTTCATCTTTCAGTATTTTCATGCTCCCTGGTTCATAAAAATACTCTGTGAAACACAAAAATAGATCTAGTAATGTTATTTAAAGTTAACTTCTGTGGTTTCTCCTCTATCCCAAAAGTTCTGCTATAACCTCCCCTAGCCCAAACCCAACTGGTACGATTTTCTTTATGAATTCTTTCTAAAGTAATGATGTGATAACAATTAATAATCATTTTTATCAGAATGTCTAAGGGCAATAATGATGGCAAAATTTTCAAGAAACATCACAAAGATTGGTATATTTCACAACATGGTTCTTACAGGCCTTAAAAATCTCATTCTAGTTTTTTTACCATTAAAAATAATCTTATGTCTAAAATCTTTGGAATCAGAATTGTAATTTAACAAAATAAACAAGTTACTGGCAGTATATGCCTATCTATACTTATAGGAACTATCTGAAAAGTTATTCAGAAGTGGCTGATATAAAAGGTTTAATAAGAAGCCTGCTTCATGCATTTGGCAGCCAACATAAGTAAGTCTCTTCCAGATGAAAGACAATGCGAAAATGGCCAAAATATTTATGGAATCTATCCTGCTTTTCCAGCTGTTACCATAAAGGGCAAAGGCATGGATTTTGGAGTTGGTTTCTGGATAGCAATTACTAACAAGAAAAGTTTAAGACATTAAGGAAGGCTAATTCCAGAAGATGGGGTTTCAAAAACACAGGGTCGTCTTTCCTGATGATACTTAATAAATTCATGTCATACTTTGAGGACTTATTTTCCCTCAACTGCCACAATATCAACTTGATGTAAGTAATATTATGAAAGGCCATATTTTTGGGAGGAAAGTCACTTTAAAAATCCATTAAGCTTTTGTAATAGTATTTTAATGAAAACACAAATGCCAAAAAATCAGACTAAATCAGATCACTAAAACTGTTCCTTCCTTTAGAAAACAAAGGAGACAATGCAGACAGGATAGGAGAAGCACAACTTCTTCTATGGATAGTGGCATACAGACCATCGAAGAGCAGGAATTTGCAATATTGTTTCTCTCGATGTTAGGGACATTCATGACTGAGTAAAGGCAAAGGACAAGTAATAAGAAGTCTAGATAGCCTCACTCTACAAAAAGAGGAATGATGAGCTACTTCTGAGAAAACATGCCACAGAGCGGCAAGGCCATGCAAGACCCGTTGCTAGAAGTTTTCTATCAAATGAACGGTCAAATAATTTCCAAGCCCAGCCAGTCACTTATTTTGATTTTCCTGAAATGACCTCAAGACAAATAGTGTTCTCCATCTTAAGCGGAAAGGGAAATGCTGTATTCATGCAGAGGCAGGACAACCATCAGTATCATCCATGAGTACTAACACAGCTGCATCATGTTTGTGTTCACTGTGAATTTTGTAATAAACAAAAGACTTTTCCAAATGTAATGAAAAACTAAAAGAACAACGAATAAAGTTTAACAAATAGGAATAGGGAAAAATATGTATGCTGTGATAAACTAACCTCCAGCTACCAAAAGTTTCTATGACCATTTTCCCAATTTAGCTTTTTGTAGTGAGACATAAAAACTTGTAAGGGTTTTTGAACAGTTACTGTAAGATAGAAACACATAATTTTCTTTTGTTAGGATTTTAGATCACACTGCCCCTCAGGCACATTGCTAATGAATTCACATTTTCTGTGGCTACATTTACAAAGTTGCATTTAAGGAATACAACAAAAACAAATTCAAGCACCTGTCTATTTAATATGTTTTAAAATTATTAAAAATCAAAATTAGCAGCACTGAGCTGCAACATATATCTTGAAAGGGCCAAAGAGTGTACAGCTGTTTTGAAAGAGAAAGAGTTCAAGGTCTGATAACACCACTGCTTTGTATCATGAGTAGCTACTCATCCCTGCATACAGTAGATAAACACACAGATTTCAAAGCAGTTCAACTACCTCTTCTACTAATTCTGCACAAATAAAGTGAGAGCAGAAAAGTGTAAAGAAGTGCAAACAAGGGGCTAAGAAAGGCCTAAGTTCATATTATATTCTTTGATATACATATTCTACTTTAAAGACCTAGATCAGAGAAATACATGCTGTTTTCAAAGTATTGAACAGCTTATGCTGCCTAGCATTTTTGAACCTAGGCACTTAAAGACCAAATCCTTCCCAAGACTACAAATATTATGTCCATAATAAACAAGTGCACTCCTCTGTTTTCCTTGTAATTTGTGGGTGCTCAACTATTTTATAAATAAGGATATTTGAGTCAGGTCTTAAGAAAAGTCTCTGGCATGCAAGAGTTATATGGCATTAAATATTTTTTTCAATTAAGTTAATGGTCATTGTCTTTGAAATATGGAAGAATGCTCTTGTAAACATACTAAAAGATGAAAAACTAATCATTTAATCAATTATAATACAGTACTAAATGCAATACTGAAAACTTTGTGAATGATGTGCTTATTGAGTTAATTTTTTGTTTTCTTCAGTTCATTTATTCCAGAATGAGTCCCTGTAAGCAAGCTGAACAAGCAAAATAGGTACAGTAACTCTCAAAATAGACAATGCCTAGGTCTGCTTTGTGTCATTTATGGAATGGTAGACATTTTATACATTTTGAAATCTTGTAGAAGCAGGCCATGTTTCACCAAAAGCTGAAAGGAAAATCTGGGTTAAAAATGCTGTAGCAACAAAGTGGAATATCAGTGGAATATCACAAAAAATCTGCTAATTGAAATGAAGCTATGAAGACAGTATCAGCAATATGACAGATGCCCTGAAAGTCAGCTGTGAAATGAGTGTTTCATGACTGCAGTGATGTTTGTTTAATTATTCTTTACTAGACAGAATTCTTAGCATGCAAGAATTTTACATTATTTCTCCATTTTGGAATAGGAACAGCAGCTCGAGGAAAGAAAACAAACAAAACAAAAGCAAAAACAAAAAAATCCCTGAGCAGCAAGAGATGAGTATATGTTCTTCTAGCCATCAATCAATAAGCCAGTACCAGAAAGAGACTTTCTATGGTGGACAGAAAGAAAGTATTCTGGAGGCATTAAGAAACAAAACACAACAGAGAAAATTAAAGCTAAAACACAGATAAAATGGAATATCAATATGGAATAACTGCAGTGTTTTAAAAAAAACCAAAACTGCATGTTGTATTCTGCAAAAGAAAGTAGAGAAGTGACATAAAAAATGGATGATGAAAAACAGCATGAAATGCTATATTAATGGAACAGAAGCTAAGGCAAGCTTCTCAGAGACTTCAGTGATCACTGATGAAAAGCAGCTCAAATTCTCCATTATTCTATTTCTTCCAAAATGCAGCAATACCGAGACCACAGTTTAAAATAATAACAAATGTGAACTATTGATTGCTACCCATACTAGTTCCTGGTAAATTAAGTTTTTTGGAAACCAAAAATAAATATCTTTTCCACTCAATGGTATTTTCAGCTGAGGAAAAAACACATAAATAAACCCAAGATTCAGCCGCCGCCTCCTATTGTAATGAGGAACATGATGGAAAAAGGCAATGGAGAGAACGAGCCTTCACAGTTTCTCCAAATTAGCTTTTTACTCAGAAATTGGGGGAGTTTTATGCTTTGTTGTCTCAGCTAAATAATCAAACATCATATTTTAAATCTGGTCACCAGAAAGGGAAGCATTGATATAATGATGAAACAACGTATCACATGCTTACGCTGTCATGCACAGAAAAACAGTCAAAACCTCACAGCAGTCTTCTATCTGACTAGTTATAACCAGATGGGATGGCAATGCTTATATACCAAAGCACAATTCCACTTTAAAACAAAAAAAAGAACAAACAGACAAACCAAAAATGACATATAGACAAGGAGAAAAACCATAGATGAGTAAAAGAAAAATGTAAAAATTATTTATTAATGCCAAAATAGTATATAGAGCAGTCTTTTGCAACGTTGCTTTCTCTGGAAAGTACTTTAAGAAGTTACAACAGAAAGCAAATAATCAACTAACAAATCTCTTTAAAAACTACCTGCTATCTGGAGGTACAGATTCCTCCACTCTCCTGCAAACGACTACCATTATCCTGAAAACCCTAAATTTATCGAGCCATACAACTTCTTCTCAACTGCTGAATTCTGCCTTGCTCCTTACTCACTAATAAGACACTACTGTGACGCAGGCACCTGCTTGAGGCTAGAATGGCTAGATATTGGAAGATATTACAATTAATTTAAAGCATTAAAAACAAATGAAATACCATTGCACTGAGATCATTAAGAAGCCATAAGAAAAATGAACACTGAAAAACTACTATTTCAATAGCAAGAAATATCACAGATAGGAAATAAAACAAATATCATTTACCAGTCTCTGTTTCTGACATTTCTGCAGATGCAGAGGTTTGGAAAGTGGAAGGAACATGAAGAAAGTCAGGTGAAGCTGAAAAAAAAATTGTACTGTATTATTTAAAAGACATATGAACTATCACAACATGGTGTTATGCCACAGATTGAGTGGCTTGCTGCCCCAGTAACAAAGTGTAGGAATGCAAAAACACATCTGCTAAATAAGCAGAATCTAAAACCAAAAAAAGGCTTTTGTGCTAATATACATCAAAACACATACAAGTGATGCCAATTGGAACTATCTCAAGTATGATGGAAAAAAAATCCCATTAGGATAGTAAAAATGTAAGACTGAAAAGCTGAAAAATACCTAACAAAGGGAAGCAACTAGAAAGCAACTTAGAAGATGATCATTCTCAATATCTCTGGAAAGGATAAAGAAAATAGAAGAATGAAAAAGAGTGGAAAAAAACAAACAAATAAATAAACAAAACAGAAGAGTGAAAAAATGAGAAAAGTAAAAAGTAGCTTTCACCAGGCAGGCGAAGAGAAAGAAATATTCCCCAGCTCCAGTAACCCTGACAAAATTTACAGAATTTGTTCTGATTATGAGCCTTTCTGGTTTCCTCACTAAAAAAGATGACAGTTGAGGAAAGTCTTCTAAGAGTAAAGGCTCTTGTAAAGGCTCTGATGTACATGCACTGCTGAGCTGATGTGAAGGCAAGCTTGCTCCAGACAAAAACACCAAAACTGCAAGATGTCTACATGGGCTTCATTACACTTTCAACTTGCACCCACCTTCAACTCACTAGGCTTAGTACTCTGTTCATGTCAACACTTCACTTCTACCTTGTGAGCTGGCCAACTGACCAATTACTTTGTAGCATGAGCAGTTACTCGTCCCTGCACACAGTGGGTAACCAAACAGATTTCAAAGCCTTGAAGGCCTGCAAACATGGAAACAGCAAAGCCGCAAGTATCTCCAGCCACTTCTATCAGGTGCAGGAGCCAACATTTTAAGTGAATATGGCTTTTCATTCACAGCACTTGCACTCTGCATATGTTCTTCACTCCAACACTGGCCCAAATGAAATAACAGCTTGACTACAAGCACTGCAGCACCTCTTGGTATAATTCCTGCCATGCATCAGCCAAGATACATCCCAACAGGACCTGGCCGACAGCAGCGTGAGGTGCCAAAGCTGAAAGGAGGCCGTGTGCTTACAATCCTAGCGTGACCTCAGAGGCTTAGGACAGCAGTGCGGCCCCTCCCCAAAGTGGACGAAGGGAAAGGATGAGGACGAAAGACGTGGGGAATGGCAACTAAGGCAAGGTTACATTCTCGATGCAAGCTGACCTTCCCTCTCTGCAGAAAATGCCTCTCGAGCTTTGGGAAAAGCATGGGCTCAAACAACAGAATCGCATCGTGAGCATGGCACGTGTTGCTGCAGGCCGAGGTGCACCGCCACATCTCGATACTCTCCTCAGCAGATGACAATGATGCCGAGTGACTGGGGGGCAGCGAGGCAAGGTGGCGTGGAGAAGAGGAGTGGGAGAGAGAGGAGAAAAGTCAAAACAAGGTTGGATGCTGGACAGGCCTCCAAGGCTTCCAGAAACATGGCTCCCAGCAACTCAGTGCTATTTTTGAATGGGCTGAGGTAGCCCCACAACAGAGAAAGTTGGAAATGGATGAAGTCCACACTGTGGATCCACCCCAAAAGGGAATCTCAAAGCTTGCAAATGGAACAACTTCTAATATCGAGGCAGAAGGGACCGAACACATTTGTATTGCCGCTTCAGAACATGGGAACAGGCTCAACTCCGCACAGAGAAGTGCTGCCAAAGTAACCAAAAGCAGGAAATCACAGGCTACGAACCCATTGCGGCTCTGGCTGTCTCCAGCGAAGCAGTGGAGGGAGATTCCAGGCCTGGTCTCAGTGTTGCTACAGTCAGACATGGAAACTGTCTTGAGAAACTATCTTACAACACCCCAAAGCCCAGAGTTCATGCAAGATGTGTCTTTTTCTGGCAATGTCTCACAAGTCACTGACCAACACACGTATCAGCTACTTTTATTCTGATTTCAAGTAGGAAAAATGCACAACTCAAGACATTAAGCAGTAGGGAAGTCTGCTTTTTGTGTACTCATTCTCACTGCACCTCTTGGCTAACAGAATGGGGCTCTAGTTCTAAGAAGGGCGACAACATTGCTGGTGGAATTTTTCAAACCTGCACAAAGACGATGTTGTTGGTAATAATGAACAATGTCTACTAATTTCTTTGATATATCTGCATATTCTTGGCCTTTATAAACAGCAAACACTCAGTTCAGTGTTCAATGAGTCAGTGAGAAGCCAGTGACTGTTTTTTTTCCCATGGATAAAACCTAGCAAAAACCTGCTAAGAACAATGGGAAAAGCTCTTCTCAACTCATGACAGGTTTTTGCATCCAATGTACAAGAGAAGCTCATGTGACACTTGAGCACCTTGTCCAAATGTATCAAACAGTAACAGACCTAAGTATATCATTCTGGCTCCACCAGAAAAATGAAGGATATAACCTCACAGGATGATCTACAAAAATTCCTATGAGCATAAGAAAAGCTACTCATGTTGTATTATTTTGATATTTAATTCCCAATTTCCCAAATGTGGAGGTGGCTAGCATCAGTCCCTTGCTATGTCTTTGGAAGCTGCCTAAATGTCAGGAGGAGAGATATCATTACCAGCTGAGGTGGGTAGCATTTCTGGCAAGCCAGATGTTTTGGATCTTGAAGAAAGAGGCTTCATTTCATCTAAATGTGAAAAAATAATCTTGTGTTAAAATGCTTGTTTACTTCACAGCTATTGTGAGTAGCACAGGACTCTCTAGACAAAAGTTACATTTCTGAAATGAAATTATTAAAATGGAAAGTTGCTTGCAAGACAGCTGAGAAGTATGATGTCCCATGTATTGTTAGGCTGTTATGAAATTCAGTGTGGAAACCATGGGATTTAATTACTTGTATTAAAGAGAATGCATACTACTTAAAAATTTAAGTGTATTAATAATTACATAGAGCAAGAAAAGAGCTCCTTGATGTAGGAGACAAGTCAATGAGCCAGCCTATATAAGTCTAGACAAAACCACCTTTTCAGCTGATTATTACACGATAATATATGTTCAGCCCTTCATTCCCTCCACTGCTAACTTCTCTTACTACATGGAAAAATCTGATGCAGATCCACAGTTGGGAACTTAAGCAGTATAAACAAAAAACAAACAAACAGAAAAACAACAAAAAAACCCAAACCCCACAGCCAACTAACACATACCCCTACCCCCAAAACGCTATAAAGATGAGCAGTTGATAAACCAGTTAATGATGACAATGAGTGGTGTGAATTACTAGTATGGTGACAACTAAAGCAAGAGAAAATGCTCCAAAAATAGCAGCGAAGACAAGAAAAACAAAGAAAACTTCAACTTATCAGTTTTACCCATGGCTGTTCCTAAGAAATGAGGTTCTGTGGTAATTACAGGCGCGGATGATTCCAATTCAGTAGTACCTCTAGCTGTAGGGAAAAGAAGTATACAAACTTGATAAGCAGCTTCTTGTAAATAACTGAATGAAGATCTGGAAGTCATCTGGTGCTGTTTTGTAGATCTCCTTAGGAGGGAAAATGATTTTACAAATTGTACGTTATTTTTTCTGAATATTTTTAATACTCTCAGCAGCTACTTGTCTGAAGATGTTACCTTCCTTTCCCACATGTAGAAATGTTTATAAAGGGATTGAAAAGTGATGCTTTGAAAAAGTATTAAGCCTGACCTCAGGAGTTAAAAAGATGCTATTATAGAATTTGAAGAACAAATAGACAGGGTAACCCCAATTCAGGCAGTATGGAAAAATTATCTGAAGTTATAAACATGGAAACAGCACCCAAAAAAACAAACCAAACCAAAACATACTTCTGAAATAACTACTGTAATTTACCAGTGTCTGATATTTCTGGAGTTGCAAAAGTTTGAGGAGTAGAAGTAACATGAAGAAAGTCATGTGAAGCTGGAAAATAAAAACAAAAATCACGCTATATTATATTGAAATGATAAGAACCATGATGCAAAAGCATCATCTTCTTTTAATGAGCTGAAAAAACTCACAGCTAGTGTTTAACACGCTATATTCTGCAAAAAAGTACACCAAAGACTGCAGTAACAGTTTACTTACTTAGTAGATGTGACTTAATTTTTCCCCCAAAGAATGCATTAACAAAAAGATACAGAATGTTACTAATAGCCACAACTGTCAGAAGAATCACAAAAAGAAGAGAAAAAAAGTTTTTTTTTTTTTTTTTTAAAGAGGAAGACAAAGCAGCTCAGAGAAGGAGGAGAATAAATCAAAAACAATAAATTAGAAGACTGGGACTATCTGCAAATTTTGTCTAGAAACCAAGGGTCCTGCAGTAGAATAGCCTGGTGCTGAAATTGAAGAAGAAGAAAGAATGACAAAGCAGGAACTGTACTAAATGAAACACATAAACTGTTTTCAGTCATATGTGTGAATGACTAACATCTCTGATCAATCTTGCACTTAATGATGGATTTCCTTCAAAAATGATTTTTTAAAAAAAAACATGAGCATCAAACATTACATTATTGGCATGCTATTGCAAAGAAATCTTTCCAACTGGCTCTCATCTTAGGTATTTTTTTTTCTTTTGGACGACTGTCAGTGGCCCATGTTAAATATCCAACTCTCATGGGGAATGTTTCCTGAACTATAAATACAAGTAACAAAAACATCAGAGAATGTTTTCTAGGGCCAAACAAGTCCATGCCTGAATTTTCAATGAGATATTTTTATGGTACCAGTTACCAAATCTGGCTTTTTAGAAGTAAGTAGACCTATAGAGAAAGACAAAAAGTAAAGCTATTTTTAAAGGGTGTTGGAATATCATCAGTTTCCATTTATATCTTAAGTTTATCTCCAAACACTTCAGTTGATTTCCATTTATCCAGTTGAGTTCCATTTATCTCTGAGCACTTCAGCTGATCAGGATGTTCCATTTACAAAACTTCAGTATGGACAGTGATATTTAGATTTAGCATTTCCTATATATTAGTTACATTTCTAAGCTAAGATTTGCATGCTGGAGTCAAAACTATTAAGTAAAAAATTTCATACAAAATGTCATACAGAAACATGTCATTTGATATAGCAATTCCAAATCTACAGTTATTCTTCATTTATGTCAAACTGAAAAAAACACTGTGTCTCTTTGGAAAATTCCTGAGTGTCAAGAGAGTTAATCTCATGAGAAATCATTACCGAATTTGGTTGGTTGCACTTCTGTGGTGCCAGATGCTTTGGATCTTGATGAAATAGGCTGTGTTTCATCAAAAGCTGAAAAAAGAATCTGAGCTTAAAATGCTGAGAAGCTTGAGAGTGAATGGATAGCACCAAACTGCTTAGTGAAGGCTGTGCCACTCAAGGTGATGCTCAAAGCAAAGCTAAGCAAGATGGCCTGAAGATCAGCTTGGAGAGAACTGTATGATGACAACAGAGACGGTGGCTCATGATGCAGTCTACTGGCCTTGAAACTGATATCCACATGCCTGAAAGTTCTCAACAGCAAGAAATTACACCTTACTACATTTTATAGGGTATGAAACATAGCGATTGGAAAACAAATGAGCTGATGATGAGATATGACAGCACCCTCTTTTAGCAGTCAGTATTTAAGTCAGTGATGAAAATATTTTTCAAATGATCACACAGACACAAAATGGTTGAACAAGCAGCTCTGTGCAAGTGTGGGGAGCCAAGACTCTTAAGCAGATCTTACAATTATCTTTTGCCAATGTGAGTGATACTAATATGATGGAAGAGAAATCATGTAAATAATGTGCTGATTACCCATTTGCATGTCTTTGGTTTCCACAGGAGGGTGAGATAGGGATTTCAAGGCTGGACTCTGAGTAGCTAAGAGCAAACACGAAAAAAACCTTAAGGTATCAACGCATGCAATTGTTATGGAATATAGTTTTAGCTGAAAATACCAAAATTTCTTGTGGTTTGAAACTTCCTTCAACTTTTGATTCTATTCAAACTATGGCCTACACTAATCAGCTTTGATGCACCCTACTTCTTAAGCAGCTTTTCTCCACAACAAAGCAGCTACAACCCAGTACATTCAATCTTCATAGCTCTCAATCTCTATATAAAGCTGTTATTATTACAGTACGTGCAATTATTTTAGAGAAAAGTTTAATGGGGAAAGGTGAACAACACATAAAGTCAGTGAATTGAAGTGAATAAAAAGCATCTTCTGTTTGTTATGGTGTAAAGAAGACCTTTGACTTCCAAGTATGGATAACCTGAAGTGTGCTTTGGTGAAAACGGGGACTCAAAAGGAAAAAGAAATGGGCATCATCACCTAAAGGCCAACATAAACAAATTTCCACAAAGGGAAGGTTTTACGATAAAAATGAATCCTATTAAAATTCAACTGTCTATAGAGGAAAGTATGTACCACTCTTTCGAGGAAAAGTACATGCATTTACCACTTATTCCTATTTAGGTTATAATAAACTTAAAAGAGAAAATTACTTCTATTTTTCTAAATGCTTTTTAATAAGGCATGATTTTTTGAGAAGCAATAAAACCCAGAATTTTAAAACTGTATTTCTCTGAATGCTTAAGATTTAGAGAAAAAAATTTCAAACACCTAGATGCAAGGTTCATTTTTAATGTATACACTGTAAATATAAGCTGAGCAGGCATTTTTTCTTATGTTGACTTTGCTTTCCCATCTAACTTCAATCATGTTCACTGCATTAATAAATATGATTTCAGAGAAGAAAATAATGCAAGCAAAAGCCATATGAGTCACAGCATTTGACAACAAGAACTCTCATTAATCCCACCTAGACACAGTGAGAACTATGGGAGATCTCCAAAATGCATCAGAACACACTGTAGCCATCTTCACAAAACTATTTTTTCAAAAAGGTATGTACACGAAGTACACTGACCACCCAGAAGTTTATAAATTAAAATCTCTCCATTTGATATAATCTAGATACAAAAATAAATATGAAAAAGTAATCTGGGGTACTACAACAGAGTACAAGTCAGTCACAATCTTCTGAAACTCAATTTGCTTTCTCTGATTATTTTAGGAGCTAACACCTTCTAGCTATCACTAATCTAAAGATTCTTTACCAGAGACAGCTTTTAAAAAGCTGTAACAAAACAGGCCTAAAATGACGTTTGCCAGCAAGAATAATTCAGATACTATACTGAGGAGGAACGCTATATTATTAGGACTATTACAAGCATTGTTTATTTGAATTATAATGGGAGTTCCCCCATGTCCTTCGTCAGAAGAAAGGAATGGAATCACAAGCCAAGCACTTAAGATTCATGAGAATCTTAGAAGTTGCAGTATTCTAAATTAATAATTCTGATGTTTTAATGACATAAAAAGGCTGCAATCGAAGCATGCAGAAGCACAGTGCAGAGAAATTACCTAGGTATTGACCCCCTTCTCATGGATTGCCCCTGACTTCAGCACTGCCTTCTGTGGGAGCCCAGCTGGTGTAGCTGGCCTGACTGCAGGGCCCAGCCTTACACCATTAAATCTCACTTTTTGCTAAGTGAACTATTCAATAGGAACAGAAAACAAAACAGAACAAATCCACCATGAAATACTCAAATAAAACATGACTTTTACCGTAACTATTGTTATATTTTTACTACCAAGACACAGGTAAAATTTTTATAACCCAGCAGAAAGCAAAGATATTTCCTATTTCAAATGGTAATCAGGTTTTCAGCTGCATTTCTATCAAATATATTCTTAAATCACTAAATATCTTTCTCCCTCGGTGTTGACTCCAGCTGTTTAACCAGCCATCTTTTACTACAGTGGAAACACAGAGATAACACCATCCTCTCAAGCATAGGCAAGAGCTGTCAAAAATTAAAATAAATTATGAACAAGCTATGCAGATAATTTGCAGCTTCCACTTGATCCAAATACACACTTTAAGAAATAAGATCCTGGAATGATTTCAAAATCTGTCAGACTGTGTTAAATAAATATATGTGGTCTAAATAAAACAGCACTACCATGTTGTAACTTCTTAAACAGCATTCACTGAAATATAAGCCCATATTGACTCCAGGTCACTCACAAGTTAACTATACCTAACACTAATTAAGCGGTGAAAACAAAGTCATAATCCATAGTGGCACAAGTAGAAACTATTTTGGAAGGAGGAGGACTGCAGTAACTTTTCAAATGGGAGGCATTTTTAAAGTGTCCCAAAGGTTATCATCAGACACCTCGTGAATCCAGAATTAAGCAAACATTGAATACATAAACCACATCAGCCTATATAAATTATGGCCTCATCCAAATAAACAAATATTTAGCAAACTGCATGAAAATCCTCTGAATTAATGATGAAGGGAACAGAACCCAATCTCTGAGGCAGACAGAGGAACCACCAAGAAAATTTCAAAACCAAGAGTGCAGATTTTAGCTAAGTATAAGTTGCCATCATCATAGATGAAGGGCAACCTGTTTACTCTCACTAACATTTTTTCTTTAAATCAAGCATTAATCTGGAGCATCATGTAATTACAATAGAAAAAAAAAAGACTGAATAAAGGAAAACATTAAAAATTTTGTGAAGAAATGAGTGACAGCTATCATATTTTACATATAGAACTGTATTATGGCAGTTGAAGTGTTATGACTTACCAGCCACAGAACTAACAAAAGAATCAAATAATATTACACTGAAGTTTACTCAAATTTACAAACAAAGTTATTACCAAGTTCTCTCAGTGGACTTTTTGGAGCATCATATATTCTGGATCCAGGATGATGTTGCTGTATTTCATTAGAAGCTATGACAAAAGAAATAACCAAGGCTTTATTTGATGAAGAAAAATACAAGACATAGCATGGAGCTATATTCTGGCGTAAACCCTTCATCACTGAAACAAACAACATTTAAAATGAAAAAAAAAAGAATTCCAATATAGAAAAAAATCCTATAAATTCATCATTTAAGATGTGTGAAATATAAATCAAACCTCCATTTTCTCTAATCACAATATAAGAACCATTGAGCAGAGAAAATTGGTAGAGAAAATTGTTAGTAAACATCCAACAGCAGCGATGTCCATCTAGGCTATAATTAAAACAAATTCATTTTAATTCATTTTAATTAAATTTCATATTTTCACTTTGAAACGGATGGTACAAAACGAGGAAGGTGGACCTTGCTTAAAGTAAATAAATAAATAAAAGACTAAAGATTAGACTGAAATCAATGGGGGAAAAAAAAGCCACTATTACCACCTAATATTCACTGGGGATTTTGAAGAGAGGGGGGAGATGTTTTAGCTTTAGTAAATTCCGGAAACCTGCTTGTAACAGTAAGTGAAAACAAGACAAAAGTGAGAGTATGACATTGACATGAATCAACAGGAGTATTTAAAAATGTACTCATGAAAAAGCATTGAATTTCCTCTTCATGTGGTGTATCTATGTTTGAATGCTGATAACTGCTTACAATCTTTTTCATTATCAAACATCATCCCATAATTGTGTTACTTGGGCTTTAGAAAAATATAACCAAAGCAAAAAAAAAAAAAAAAAAAATCTAAAGCTTAGGTTCATATTCATAATTTTGAATGGTTTTGAGGTTACATTACAGACAGCTAAATCAACACCGGAGGATTCAGAATTCTGAATGCAAGAAAACTGTGGATACTGCCACAATCCACTAAATGAATAATATTAATAAAATTTCTTACAAAAATAAAAAATCTTTCATTATAAGAATGCTCTATGAAAAAGAAATCACTACATCCTCCCTGTTTTTCTTTTCCTCTAGGACAAATAGAGGGATCATAACCCACGCACTATCATACTTTCCTTTTACATCACTTTTCATGTTGCCTAAATAAAGTTGTCACTAAAAAAAAACCCCAAAACCAAAGCATTCATTATTTCAATTCAGTCACTGAGATTCCTGCAACTGACATTATCAGTCATTCAAATCACCTAGAAAAGATAAGGAATATTAATTAAAATTAAAAACGACAAAAAAGATTGAATCACCCCCTCTGAGAGGAATGATCATGCATATGAAGACCACAGATCTGTCTGAGCTAGATGCATTATGCATTACACTTCATATACATAATGAGTTCCTGGAAATTCCACGTGAACCAGTTAGAACTTCCCCTGGAGCAGCTCACTACTGAGGTGATGGAGCAAATAGTTGAAATTCTGCTGGAGAGGAAAAAAGTTTGTAGAGAAAGTAAAAAGCAGTAAAATTAGTTACCCAGTATGCTTTGAGTTTGCGTTGATTCTGGTTTAGGTGTTGATTTAAATTCCTCAGGTCCGTTGTATTCCTCAGTTTCAGCTAGAAAAAAGAACTTTGATTTAATTCTGAACTCCTCTGAGCTTTTGCTCACAGGAGTGAGCCCACAGCCCGCTGTTTTTCTTTAACATAGTTTTATGCAGTGGCTTCATTATCATTAATTTGATTGCTCATTTTGGTTTCAGTTGTGAAGTTCATATGTTTTGCATTTATTTTGTTGCATTTTGTTTTTTTTTACATAGTCTATATGAAAATATATGTTGCAAAGAGTAACTCTAACATCAGCAGCTCAAACTGCTTATATGAAAGCGTCCCAAATTTGTTAAAAAAAAAACCTGTAATTTCACAAATGTAAACACAAATATTTTTCCTGGCTTCTTTTTTTTTTTTTTTTTTTTTTTTTTTAATCTTTCTAATGAAAAAAATAGCAGGTTAAGAAGAAAAGATTCACTTATAATACCTTAGCTTTTCTCTTAGCTCTAGTAATAATAATACAAAACAAGAAAATACGCTTTTTGGGTTTTTTCTTCCTTCTATTTCTAAATCAAACCACAGGCAGTTTATTAAACAATCAGCCAACATTCCCAAACTGAATCATAACTATATTTTAATAAGCTACATCAGAAATATACTTTTTCAGTTGTTACACACCTACACTTTGTTTTATGTTGTTACACTTAATTTCTAACACATACAAGACAAGACCTTTTTTTTTAATGGCATTCGGTTGGAAGCCTCATATGACTTAATCAGTCATAAAGAAAAAGCAATTAATATATGTCAGACAGCAAAATGTAAAAGATTACTGGACAGGGCTTGCATGTGATACGAGCATTAATTCCCTTCACAGAGCAAATAACAATATTTAGCGCATGTTGAGTTCTAGGGGAGACCTTTAATGCTAATGGTGAGTTTCAATATAAGTTTTAGTATTCTATTTTAATAAAAAGATCACTTTCATTTTGAGCTACAATAGAAGGAGTTATTTTTGCTTTTCCAATATGCTTTCTTCGTACTTTTTCCACAATGTACTATGCATACATAGTACAATTCTGAATTCTGAATACTAAGACAGTCACTACTAATGTTATAAAAATAAGATTTTCTGTTTTGGATTATTTTCAGTGGCTCAAAAGCTGAAATCACCATACATGCTGCATTATTAGGACCCAATTCAACTTCTGTTAAGCCAATGACAGTACTGCTACTAGCAGCAATGAAACAGGGATTCAGTTCTATAGAGAAGGTAAAGCAAATTATCTCTACAAAATTTTTTGGAGAAAATTCATCCAAAAGAGGTCTAGAAACATAAAGAATGAACCTGTCCTCCTCAGCAGTACTCATACTGCTGAGTACTCATGAGTACTCGGATATACTGAGTACTATACTCAATATATCTCATTGCTGAGATATAACCATGATGAGGTATAACCATGAAAAAAAACACATCATCAAAAACAAGCATTTAGAACTCATTAAGCTCTTTTTCTTAGGGGTCAGCTGGTTCACTGCTCATATGAAGTATGCGCCCTGGACACATGCCTACAGCTGGGATAAAAGAAACCAGACTCTGCTGTTCTTGCACATAGTGTTGTAGAGATGAAGTAAAGAAACAGCAGACTTTTCCCTAAAAGAGATACAGGAAACAAATACTTTAGGCACTGGAAGCTAAATTACAGGAAAAGACTAATCTACCCTGAGAAGCCCCTGACTTTTCCAGGGCAGCAGGTTTTATGCTCTCCTGGGCTGGTTCAAAGGTGGTTCCTGAGGAAAAGGTTAACATAACCACACAAAGTAAGGTGGTTTACTGTTACAGCATGGAATATGGAAAGTGTTTAGGCAACATTTATTATTTTTCTCCTAACTTCTCTTGACAGTGAAATCTCAGTGAATTCAAGCTCCTCTTTTTCTCCTCTGCTGGAACCGCCATATTCATATGGAAACAGTAATCGCGCTCAGACCAACCCGAGCACAGTGTGAAGCTGTCCAAAGGCAAGCTGGAGCCAGCACAGGAGAAATAGAGCTTGGGAAGCAGGGCAGTAAAGATTGCTCCTTACTGAACATTAGACCTGTCTTGGATTCACAGCTGATACTTTTCATTTAGAACCTCTTGTCTGCTTCACAAATCTACTACTGATGCATTTTTGGCACAGTCCTTTTCACACAGAAATAACCTGCCCTTAAAAAAAAAGAGTTTTTCCATGCCCTAGACAAATGAACTGATATTTTTACTGTTGGCCAGCTTCAAATTCCCTGTGAAGTTAATAAAATGCCTACACTTGATTCTAATGAGAGAAAAGTATAGTAGCAGTTTGAAGACCGTTAGACAGTATTTTAAACAATAAAAAAAAGGCCATTACAAATTGATGCTGTTGTGTTAAGGGTAAATTGCTCTTATTCTTAAGTGGAAAATATTGTAGCAATCCTGGCAAAAATGAAGCCAGGATTTTGCTCTCTAAAAAGTCTTTCCATGGTAATTTATGCCAAGGGAGGAGAGGACTGAAAATAAAGAAATGTTGGGATGCCTTTTTGACAAATAGACCAAAAAAAAAAAAAAAAAAAAAAAAAAAAGAGCCACATCACATCTCAAAACTCACCCTTCAGCCAAAAACGGAGGACTGTCAGAGCAGTCCAGATCATGGAGCCTTTCAGCTAGCTGAAATCCAGACACAAATTACACACAAACTTCAGCTACATGAGGCTCCCTCTAAAGCAGCATTCTGTTGTCACTTTTGGCAAAGCAAATAATTAGTGCCTTATCCGAAATGAATCAAGATGATTTTCAAATGGGTAAAACTAAATGAAAAGGCCCTCCTGCAAATCTCAATTAATTGTGCCTCAATATTGCCTGTCTCTTAAACATAAGCTTTGCAAAAGACTCAGAATCATTTCTGAAACTCTTCTTAGATGCTTATACTTGTATATATATCTCATTTGTCATTAAAAAGACGGTACTTGCCAACTATCATACCTACTGAGATGCTATCCAACTTCATAAAAATGTAATTCCATGTTGTATCAATTTGACAAACGCATAACACTGAATACGAACCTAGGATCAATTTCTGTGTTCCTCTCCTGTGTATGTGAACAGTATGCGAGAGAGGTAAGGAATACATTGCATTCAGAAGTAAATTCAAACGGAACACCATGTTGTCCTCACCCGCACTTCCAAAATAGAGTCGAAACTGTAACTATTCAGCTTAATCTCACTTAGACATTTTGCAAAATCAAAGTTCTTATTCCTAATTTCCTCCTTTATGTATTTTATGAAAGTCAGAAGTTCAAGGCACATCAGAGGGAGGAGACTTTTCTTTCCCTATATTTTAATAGTTTTAAGGAATCTTGCACCTCACAAAGGTATAGTTCTAATTCCAAGCATTTTTACCAACTTAGCCATTGGACCATTCGGATATCTGCTCCAAAATAAGGTTCAGATCCCAGATACCACTCTGTGCTACTAATTCAGCTACATTATGCTTCTGCCTTCCAACTCCTGCCCACAACTGCAGATTAAATAACATAAAGACTGGCTTAAGTTTAGTTTTCTGTATTATTTGGCAAAGATATTCAATAAGGTTTCTAAAAACAGAATTCTCATTACCTGGCAGGGCCTGAGGGGAGATTTCTTGAACTTCTGGTGTTTTGGATTCAGCTGGCCATGGTTGAGTTTCATTTTTAGCTAAAGAGACAAAGAGGTTAGAGAGTAATAGCAAAGCTGCATCGGTTCTGTTCTACTACAGATTTATTTCTGTCTCGCTTCAGTTTGCCAAAGTAAACCAACACGGATAAATGTGGAAAGCTTCACATTTTAAAATCAATGAACCTCTCCACACCTCGTACAAGCATCTGTCTAACTATCTTAAACAAGCATGCATTTTGTTATTGTTCTGTTCAGATTAAGATTCTTTCAAAATAACATTTACAGCAAGGAATTTAATGCCATCAGAATCATTAGTTTCACAGTGCAAAATGGCTTTCAGAGTTCTTTATCTGTCTAGTATTTCAGCATTAACAATAATAATGCTTTTCAGAATTCAAAGATTCAATACAGAATGACATATTTAAACAAATTTCCAAATACACCAATGATGCCCTAATTATCCTTCACATTATATCTATCTATCTTACATAGCTATCTATTATGTCATCAATTACGATAACAGGACAACAGCCTGCTAGTCCAAAGCCTGCTGTATTTATATAAAAGCAGCAGTGGCCATCATGGGATTTAATTTGTGCAAAGCAATTTAACATGTTTGGAATACAGAGGAATAGTAATGCTTTGGTAGTGGATCTAGGGAAAATTAATTAACTTTGACTTGAATAATGGCTGATTTTTGTTCACTGAGGAATAAGGCAATTGATAGTGAGTCATGAACTCTCTTCTGTTCTTTTAGAATAATCATTTTTAAAAATTACCAAATTTTAAACTAAGTAAACAGAAAATAACTACTAAAGAATTACTTACAGAATTCAACAAATATGAAATCCCTTGGGGCATTATTTTGACTTTTCTAAAGTTGCAATACATCATAAGGTCAGAACTTCACACTCAGTATATGTTTTACTGTATTTTATTATAGTCATACATTGTTCTCAGACATCAGTGAAGGATTTGTATGTCCTTTATTTATATTTTATATATATATATTTGGACCATATGGAAGAAAATTTACTTCTTTTTGTTAATTATTTTATATATTTCTATTATTTGTCAGAATAATTTTGCTTTTCAAGTAAAATGATTCTTGCCCATTTTATACTCCTCCAAAATTCATCACTCCCCTGAGTATACACCCATGTACTTGATGTTCTCTGTTGTGGAACACATAGTAAACAGTGCAACACAAGACAGAGCATCACTTGTCTACCCTGATTATTTTCAGAAAGTTGTTTGTGCTTCTCTACCACACAGAGTGCCTCCAAACTGCCATCACATCACCTGCTCTGACAAATCAAGACATCTACATTTAGGAATGCAAGTTCTGCACTCAGTCATCTCAGGGGAGTTGAGACTACCTTTGCATTTTCCCCGTCTTGTGCTCCTTCATGTTCTACTATTTTTACTGCATGCACTACTGAACGTTACGGCCTGTTTTAAAACACAACATTGTTTTCTTGCAGAGAGGTATAATTTTACTGATGGAAAATGAAAAGGAACAAAGAAGCTCTAGACATGATAGTCAAAAACTAAAATAAAGATTTCATAATATAGCATTCTAAAAGTGGTATTACAGATTTGTCAAAATATGGTTTACTGACGTTTAACAGCACCTTTTTTGTTACCTGCACATCACATACATATTAAAACTCGCTGACAATAACAACCTGCATGTTTGTTACCTCTTGTTGTTCAAAGAAGTGTGAGTTACCAAGCTAGCAGTGCAACGAATACAGTTATCACAATTCACTAATGCTCAATAATTCAATAATGTAAATACTGTGATTAAGTTTTCCTATTTAGCTTTATTTTTCAGTAGCCACAGTTGATTCATACAGCCTTTGCTTGTCAAATGCTAGCAAATACCACCTCACTCCAGATAATGATTTTTAAGGAATTCAGCCTTATTTACACATCCAAGTACCATGTACCTCTACTCTGACACACACATACTGTCTTAACAGGACCAAATACTGCAAAAGAAACCAGTCTCAGAATGTGTCATGGCCACCAAGGAAGCAAACAAAGCAGAAATAGAAAGGAAAAAACAAAATCAACCCACTTTTTAAGGTATTTTAAAGTATGTGATTTTTTACCATGTCTTCTAATGTCAAACTAACCATTAATTAATTAAGTGCAAGAAGAAAGATAAAAGATGAAGAAAAGCAACTACTCTCCCTACATATACATTTTCACCATTCCCCTTCTGATACTGCTCATGAACAATGTGAGCTTAATTTACATCTGCTTACCAATCGTTTTCTTAGATGCTTGAGATAGGTCGTCTATTGTCAGAGGAGGAGGAAGTTTCTGCTGAGTTTCATTGAGACCTGGAACAATAAGGTGCACTACACAGAGAGGTGAGTGAGCCATGCATTCAGGAAGGGACAAACAGCACACAGTCTGCACTCCTATATAGACGGGCAACTACTGTTGAACCATCAGGAGTTTAGACTCAGTATCTAGGAAACTAGTTAGTTTTATTTAGTAATTATTAATCCCATTTGATGCTATTTCCCCTTTATAACGGTGCCCTGCCATCATTTCATTACTAAGCAAAAAATAAAACAGTTAGTTAAATAGTAGAGTGCATGACCCTGGAATACTACTGTGTCACGGATGCTGGTGTGCTCAGAACACCAACCATAATGTTTATAACTATTTGTTTAAGTTTGGTCAATATACTTAAACTCACATCAAGTAGCTTATGTCAAATTCCATCTATGCAAAGTATTTCCATATGAAATGGAATCTAGGAATAAATTTCTCACGAGATGCATGATGCAATGAGCTTTTCTTACTACTCTCCAGGCAGAACAGTAGATGACCAGACTAGAGATATATATTGACCCATTTTTCCTTTCTAAACCAGTGCTGCATGTTCCTGCAGGTCACGTTAGAACAGAAAGCATGGAACTGAATGGCTTCAGGGAAACAGTAATGCCCTGAGACATGTAACATACATTACTAGAGCCTAATTACCAGTACAGGTTAGTCTGTGTAGATGGTATCTTACCAATTTAAAATTTAAATGCAGAATCTCTGATCTCAATAAGATCTTTGCCACAGAACTTTACTTGAGGTATGAAAGAATTTCTTAGCTCAAACAGCAACAGTGTCTTCCTCAAAATTTTATGACAATAAGGTTATCCCATTTCCCTTAGGCTGCATCATCCCTGAATCATCTGTACCACCATAAATTGTAAGAAATATAGTCTGAAGTAAAATGCAAAATGTCACTTGCTATGTAAGGAAATAAATGTCAAGAACAAGAAAATCAAAGATATTTACACAGAGGATAAAAAAAAACAATAAAAATATTTTCTAGTCACCTAATATTGCTCCTGGCAGAGAAGAAATATCTGAAGACTTTGGCAGTGTCCGATTTTGAATAACTGTAGAAACAATACACAGCATATTAGAAAATCATTTAAAAATGTGATTGTGGGAAGCAAAACCACACAGAGACAAGCCTCAGCATTCTGAAAGCCTTCCCTCAATTTAATACATAGAGATGAGAACACCATCAGCACATTTTCTAATATCTAATTTACCTTAAAACTGCAAACTGTGGGTTTCTTTTCTACATCATTTCTTAACTGTGCATCTCTTTTTTCCCTTAGCATATCAGGTTGATGCCCTCAGTGAAATATGACATTCTCTGCATATACTAACACCTAGTGATCTCAAATCCAACATATTTCCGTGCCATTCGTGTGCCTTCAAAATAGATGCTTCTTTTCATATCTGAATATTGTTATTCACAGGTGGGAAAACAGCAGATCTGGACAACCCAATTGAACAAAAACGCACAAGCAGAATTCGAACCAACTAGAATCCAGTTCAGTAGTTCAGCAAGTCATTTCTAAACTGCAGTTTAATATCTCATTTTATTAACACAGATGGATAAGAGCTTACTAGTATTTTTAACTGTATAAAATTATGTTTTGTAAGCTCCTGCTTATTTTAAAAGGTCTCATAACATTCTCATCAATCAGAATATTGTACTTTCCATTAAATTTAAGTGCTTGCTTTACTCTTGCAGAGCATATGAATCAATTGAAAAAAAAAATACACAGAATTACCTTGTTTGATTATCGTGACAGGGACTAACTTCTTATTATCTCTTAGAGTAAGCTGAAGAAAGACAGAGAAGAAGCAAAAAAAGAAAAAGGTAAAAAAAAAAAGCATTGAGATAACTGCCATAATAGTAATTGAACTTTCCTAGTAACAAAAACAGAGGGCTCCAGTCCAATTGCTCGCCTGCCCCAAGTTAACACTGGATATGGCTCTGGCCCCAGTCACTGTGCTATTGCTTCAACTCCCATGGGCCAGTATAGTAATAAAGCATTTTATCTCCTTCATTTGGCTCAAGCAAGTTATTTTGCTTTATAAAAACACAATATTTGATGGTTTAGGAATCCCCAGTTCTTTTTTCTTTTAAGAACCTCTTGAGCACTCACTGGGGAATAGGCCAAAAAAACAAGAGACATCATTGACATTTAAATAGCATAAAACATCTGAAACGCATGCAGTTACAACTTTGGTTACAAGATAAAATTTTACTCTCAGAAACAGTATTTTTATAAGACAAACTATTCCAGAAACAGGTGTACATTTGTAAACCATCTTCACTCTTGGGTGCATGGTTTGCTTAAAGTAAATTAATTCAGAGTTATCTTACTCGGTGAAACTGCTTCCATACTGGCCAGCCACTCGCTTTCTTCTCACATTTTCACTGTAAAATATTTGCAGCGTTCTGCTGTTCACTTGTCTATGGCCCAGATTAGTTTGTGTCCAAATGTTAGTCTTTACCTGTGTTCTGACTGCCTCAACGATAAAGAGCACGTAAGCAGACCTCCACTTATCAGAATGAAGAAAATGGCAAATCTCTAAAATTGTATTTGAGTACTGACTACCATATGCAGATATTAGAACCAACTTTCAAAAGACCAGTAACACAATGACTGGAAGGTGAGCAGGAAAAAGTTAATGCCATTAGCATAGGAAAACTACATACGTCACAAAGTAGAAATTTTTAGTCAAATCTAAGTTACAAGAGTGACAAGAACTCAACAATTTCCTTTCTGCACTAAATGAAGTCCAAGGCAGAACTAGCTAATGTTTCTTTCACACATTATTGTATCTGGTCTACTTCATATACAAGAAGATTTGTAGTGGAAGACACATGTTTTAATATTTTTGATCATCCTGTAAGATTTCAAGCTCAGGTTGTGCTGCTTCCAAGGAAAAATGAACTATATTTAAATGGTTGACAGAAGACCTAAATTGCAATTAAATAAACATAAAAGTGCAAAGTAATAATATCAAGATTTTTGAAGAGATATGTCTTCTTATATAAATATTATCAAGAAAATAGATTAATATTTATATTGTACAGTACAGTATAATAAATATCCTGCATATTTATAAGCTTTCATATATGTATCAGACATAAGATCGTGTAGTCTTATTTGTTCATATGATCCTCTCTAAGCAGAAGTAGCTTGAGGCAGAAGATGTGGCCTAAGCATTGCTTTGTATAGCATATATAATATTTATAACATGTGATGCCATTAAATTGTAGATAAACCCTTTTGAGATCAAAGTCAAAAATGGGAAAACTAGCCATACTTTCAGGAAAATTAGAATATCCTCTAAGAAATACAGACACATACAAAGGATCTTAGTCCAAGAAGTCTGATTACTAAGATCTACTTTGGAAAGGAAGCAGAACAGCAAAATGGGAAAGCAAGGAGATTTATAATTATAATTCATATAATTTGCTTCCCAAGCAAAGTGAGGTGAAGAAAGAGGCTGCTGCACAGCAACAATTCCTGAAAGAGGAAGATGACTAAATAATGTTATAGCCTTTCACTAGCAACTTGCAGAGATGATTAACTGAAAATGAAGAACAGAATATGAATGTAAGAAAGTTATATTAACACAATACAGGATTTCACAGTACTGGTGGGTTTGTATATTGTTATGGGACAAAGCATATTGTTTTGGCCAAAATTCTGTTTATACGCTCAGATTGCCATCTATTTTCTCTTAATTCCCCACACTGTTTCTCATATTTTAAGGATTCCTAGCAAAAATGGGAAGCAGATGGACATATATGGGTTTTAGCTGTAACCACATGTTTTAGAGCAACAGGCAGAATAGGCTGCCTTCAGCTCCCATCGGGGACCATGAGGATGAACTTCTAGGAAGGTGCATGGACATCTTCTGCCAAATAAGTCAGTGTCTCAGAGTAATCAGATATCCTTTAAATTACTGGAATACCAAATTATTAGCTGTGACTCGTCCCTTTTTCTATTTCTGATCAACTTTACAGTTGCAAGACTTCTCTTCGGACCACCCACTGTCACAAATGCTTGTGCTATAAAGGTGTAACCAGCCTCTCCCTATCATATACATAGATCAATTCATAATCAAAAGATTACAATTTCATGGGAAATAAAATGAGTGGTGGGGCCCCAGGGCTACTCATCAGATTTACAGGATATCTGGATGCACTGACAGGATCCTAAAAATACCAAGGATATCCTTGGATGCCAAGGATCCAAAAATACCAGGGAAGGCAACTGTTTATTTTACAAAAGCTATTACTGTCTGTCACTGAGTAACAACTTTGCATGGGTATCAACATGACTTGAAATTAGGAGTAGTTTTCAATCACTATCATTTATGAAAAATATAAAGTTAGTTTGGTTTCATACTGCTCGTTTTTCTTTATTAGTAGTATTTTTATTAGTATTTTGCATTCTATTGACAAAAAAATCTGTTTCAGATGTTCCACTTCTGAAGCACTTCTAGCACTGTTATTTAAATGACTAATGGTCAGGATGAAATCCAGGTATCAGAAGATGTCGCTTATTTTATTGGGCTTCTCAGTCTCTATAAAGCCCCTAGCGCAGGTATTTTCATGTTCACTAAAACTTACTATCTGATCACGCCACTTCAAACACACGAGCATATCACTAATAGGAACGGATGTTTAAACTGTGTTTTCCAGACAGACAATACAGAGCACGCAAAGATTAGGAGGCTGAGGCATCTCACTGACAGAAGGATGGCAATAACATCCTTAACATCAGTCCCTTACATCAGTCTCCCTTAATTCCCTTAACATCAGTCAAAAAGCAGAGGTGAGCAGATGTTAGGTATCTTTTCCTCTGACCATGCACCTATGGCAAACTGTGTAGAAGACAGCACTTCTCAGACATTTTGTTGGAAGGTATAAAGGTGTTTTGTCAAAAAGTCAAAAACACTTGAACCAGACAAGCTTTTAAAATGCAGCCATTTTTTCATCTGAAGTTTAACACATGATAGAAGGTGAGAGTCCCACTCTCTGGCTGGAAGGAAAAAAAAATCAAAAGCTCAAAAGAGGTCTCCACCCTTCCGACTGGCATTATGAAACTACAGGAACTTAAGAGACAAAAGAGGAAATTAATGTCTAGTGCGCATTCTCCACACTGCCACCACCCATTGTCACAAGGGAAAAAGCATGATCACTCCCAGAGCTCCTCTTTCTTTTTTCCTTTTTTTTCCACCTGACTTTCCTTTTTTTCTTTTTTTTTTTTTTTTAAAAACAGGATGCAATTGCCAACAGAAATACAAGCTGATATGGAACTGGTGTTGAAAAGGCAGAATGATTAGATGGACTGACAATGTCCCTTTAATACAGCCTTTAAAAATGTCTCCTTATGGAGGTAGAACAAAGCCGATGTAAGTCAGTTTTTGGAGCAAACGTGGCACAAACGATGTTTGGCCCAAATAACGCTCCTTCTGGCTTTGCACTGATGATACAATTGCATTGCTGAAGTATACTCCACCTAGTACTCTGGAAACTGAAGTAATACCGAAAACTTAAGGGCTGGCTTGTTGTCTGCATCCCTGCCCCTTTTTTTATGTCTTTTTGTGCTGCTGAAGTGAGAATAGCAAGAGAATTTTTAGAATGAACTTATTCTATATAATATTTTCAGGCCACTTCTGTGGCAAGCAATAGAGCAGTACTGCTCTGGAGGTGAACCTTGGGAAGCTGGCTAAAAAGACTAGCTGTTGGCCTCAGTCCTCATGACACGGTTAAGCTGTGCAAATATTTGGAGAACTATTTTAGCTCACTTTCTCAGGACTTCTTTCACATAAATGGTAACCTTGGTGTCAGAAAGCTGGCACAACAGAGTTAAGGTTTTGGCATACAGGGCTTGCTAGCAAAAGAGGAGAAAAAAAATGAGTTTGTACACTGGAGGCCAGAATAAAATTCCTGGTCTCGGTCACTTGCAGCTTTGAAGACAGCTTGAGATTACGGGACCAATGGGAAGAACAGTAGATGTGTCTTCATCAACACAACAAGATTAATACTTTCCTGAATATCCCACCAACTGGTCATATATTACTCATATGTAAAACATTTTCTCCTGAATGGGAATCATTACTGTGTTTCCAGTAACTGTGGCACATTTTTTACTACTCTAATTCTGAATGTAATGGTATAATTAAAGTATTACTGTCCTAAATTAATAGTTAATTCTTCCTCCAAAAGAAAATGCATAGATTGTGATTTGATTCCCGAACAATCGTTCAGGTCTCTTTTACGGACAATTTACAGTATTGCACAAAATTATGTATGCAGAATGAAAAAAAATGGCCATTTACTACTACGAAAAAAGAAATGATAGCACAAAACTGAACAACAGAGCCATGGAGTATTCCTTTATAAAAATCACTTATGAACTAAGACTCTTAAATGGCTGAAGGAACAGAGATTTCAACAAATTTTCTTAGAAAGTTCTTCATTAGTCTATCATGTCATGGATAGTTCCTTAAAAAACAAAGAAGCCCCCCACCAGAAGATAACTTGTAACTTCTGAAACTTGCATTTTGAAGAAGTAAGAAAAAGAAATAGGAAGTAAAGTTTAATCTTATATAAGAGACAGCAATGCTCAGGAGTCAGGAATAAAATGTCTATCTTCCACTGTCTTAAGACTAGTCTACTAAGAACTTCAATCTACTCTTCATTTCCGTTTCAGCTCTTAATAGCCAAATATTTCTCAATGTGAATCTACCAATCTGCCTACTGAGTCTGAAAGGCAAAATAAGATGCCCTTTCCAGCTGCTTGTGGTTCTGCCAACACTTCCATCATATATGAAAACTACTACTGAATTCTTAAGGAAGAATAATGATTTCAGATGACCTGAACATATAAAAGATACCTCCATGAAAAAAATGCACTATGTAATAACAAAATGGATTATCTGCAAGGATAGGTCATAACTACAGAAATACATGAATACATGAGAAATATCACTGGTTAGCAAATCTGACTACCATAAACTGAAAAGAATAAGCTAAATTTTACATTTAGAGTTTACATATTGAAACTACTATTGAAACTTCTTCTTTTTTAACCCAGAATCAGTAGGTCTGGTCATCTCCACTACTGCTCAGTTGTTTTATCAATATACACATAAAGTGCCTTTCTATACAACTATTCACTCTTAGATTTAAAAAATTTATCGTATCGAGGATCTGTGGCCATAATCTCTTTTTCACTTACTCTAATAGGGAAAATTCTACCATACAAAATCAAATCTGTTATCAAGAATAATAATCAAAAATAATAGACTATTTTTGCATACCTGTGTTTGGGTACTGGGTACCAACTTGTACATATTCTGGAGTTGTCCATTTACTTTTTTATCTGATTTGACAGAAAGAGAAATCAATACACAATTACTTTTTGTTTTTTCAAAGAAAAGTAAAACAAGTTTATTCAGTTACTGTAAACAGCTTTTTCAATGGCTAAGAAAATAAGCAGAATTATTATAGGGTATAAGAATACACCATTGAGCAGGTTTTTTTTGGTCTCCTTTCTCCAGATTTTCTTTATTATTATTATTTCTTAAATCTGCAAATTCTCTTCTTCTTATGCTGACAGGAAGGATATCAAGCATATTCTTTTGTTCTACCTCAGGGAGTAATTGAGTTGAAGGGTTCTTTGGGATTTCCTAAAGAGAAGTCTTAGTCAAATTAATATAACTGAGAAAACTGATTTACAACAAAGCAACTTGAATGAATAGGATTTACTGCATCCCAGTCTGTCAGGCTGGTATCACCAACAGGTGCTGTTTTAAGCATATTTTTAGTCAGATCAAAGTAACTGATAGATGTGATTCTCCCTTTTTTTTTTTTTTTCTCCATAGCCTTTTCCTGCTGTATCAGGAAGCAGGTACAAGTTACTGAGTCTTCGTCTCACAAGCTTCCTGTGACAGAGCTGTAAATAGAAAGGAGTCACTGTCTCTACCCCTCAGGTCTATGATGTTATATTCTAACATGATGCTTCAAATTTTGTTTACATCTTCCACTCCTTTCAAATCAACAGGTCCATAACAAAAATCAAGATCCATAATGACTGATATATATCTTCACATAAAATGGTCAAAGGAAAAAAAAGACAGCTATAACAAACTTTCAGCTGAGAGATATTTAGGTTACAGACTCTCATGAAAATTTTTTCAAAGTGTTTGATAATTTCTCCGGAATAGGACCTATTACTGGTCCTTTGAATAATCTTTTATAAAGCTGACTTTTCTCTTTTGGTGCTTTCTTTCACTGAGCATTATTTCACTAGATCTTTTATAATCTGCCAGGATACTAATAATATTCATGGAACAATATCTTTGTTAAAATTCCTTTTTTATTTTTCCATATTTATGTAGCTGTGCATGAATTAAGTGTTCATTTTGTCCACAACCATCCCATTATTTTCTTAATGGGCTGCATAGCAATTTAATTTCAGATCTCCAATAAATTCATTTCTGGACAATGACAAAAAACAGATCCATTTTAAGGAAACTTTTTTATCTTCTGTCACAATTTTTATCATCATCTCTGATGACTGAGATCATCATCTCACTGAGATGCAGACTAAAAAACTGATGCTTAGAGCCCTTTCTTTGAAGAATCCTTCAAAGACGCATTCTAGCACTTTTTCTACAGCCTCCTAGCAGTGGTCAAAGGATAGAGCCCTTTCTTTGAAGAATCCTTGAAAGACGTATTCTAGCACTTTTTCTACAGCCTCCTAGAAAGGGTTTAAAATCTGGGGAAAATTGCCATTTGTTGTATATGTTGTTCTGAAGCACGGCTTCCTTTAATGGCATAGGTAGAGGAAAACAGCACCACCATTTTCCTTTTTGAGCTCGCAGTATAAGGTTGGCATCATTCTGGACTGCTTCAACAACTCTACAAGGTCTAGGCAGATATTGCAAAGCTACAGCATTGATTTATGTTGAAGGCCCGCAGGATTTACACTGCGTAAGGGCTTTTGTAGGCCTCATGCTACAAAAGCCAACCTACAGCTCTCTTCCCTCAACCTGAGCATACTGAAGTTTCAACCTGAGCTTGAAACTGAGGCCCAATGCAAATTTCAGAAATCTCCCTTGAATAAGGCTCTCTTATGAGACTTGCCCTTCCTTTTTTCTGGTCAAGCTTACTTTACTGAAGATGAGAGTATACATTATCTTCTGACAAACATCTTGCTCAGAAATTTCTTTATGTAAGTGTTCAAGACCAGACAATCGCTGTTAAACTTCTCTCCTAAGAGGGAATTCCTCCATGACAGCAGTAAACTTTTGAGCACTATGTGGCTTTTTCAGTGAGTACTTTGATGCCACTTTGCATGCACACTGCCCTGGGCATTAAAGAAAACCAAATCTTGAAATATGAATGAGAACAGCTGGAGAAGCTACAATGCTGTCTCCATGAAAATCCAAGCAATAGCATACGTGATAGAGCATAGATACAAACAACCTTTGTCAAATTCCTTGATAAAAAAAATTTAAACAGAGTTTTTTTTATCAGAATAATGAAGGGCTCTTTTTAGTTATTTGTATACTTTAAGATGAAGAAAGTCCAATTCCAAGTCAAAATTCAATTTTTACTTCTATTGCTTCTAAGTATGGGATCCACTGTGCTGAATGCTGGATAGGTCAGGTTTTATCCAGCTGGCACTTAACCAGCAGATATAAAATAGGGTTCAAGCAAGGATGACTCTTTCTACCAGCTCAAATTAACTGTCATCTTACTATGCAAGGCTGAAGAAGGAAGCTTGATATCCAGTCACAGGTGTAACAACACGCAAACAACACGTTACCTGCATCTAAACTGATCACCATTACAGTTCTTTCAATATTTAGCAGATCCTCTGCTATTTTCAATGAAAAGAGAGCATTTGTCAAAAGAGTAGGTGACAGTTTTTCAAATACATACTATTTCTAGTTTCATCAATATCTAAAACAATCGGTTAGGGTATACGAATGGAATTCAAACAAGGAAAAATTGATCAGTGGTTTAAGCAATATTTTGCTATCAATAGAAAAGATGCCAAACTGGGTATCTATTATTCATTGATAAATACTTACTAGATAGAACTGTCTTGTGATTTAAAGTCTTGCTCCAAACACTATCCTCCACATTGTCTTTAACTCCAAATTCATAAAGTGTGTTTGGCTTCAGATTGTCCACCACTGTCTCTGTAACAGGACAAAGCTGGAAAACCCATTTCTTCTCTTTATCCTTTTCTCTGTAGCGAACTGTATAGAACCTGTTTAACAAAAACAAGCACATGAAGATAGATGTTTGTGTGTACATGTGCACGTGCACGTGTGCGTAACTCACCGTCCTACAAATCACAATAGTAGGTGTATTATATCATCAAAAATGACATTCTCATTATTCATATGGCTTGCAAACAAGCATGTGTGGTTCTGACCACAAGCTGCAAGCTCATCCTACAAGTAGTTTCTGTGATAATCTGACAAATGCCAGGGCTACGCAATGCAATCATCAGCCTATTAGTCAGGAAGCCTCAATCAGTTTATTGAAGTCTTTTAAATTTGGCCAGGGTAAGGTGTTTCCCCTAAAATTAGTCCAAAAATATGCTCAAGGGAAAAACACTAATAGCTGACCTTTATGCAACACATTGCTCATTTTGTGATCCCAGAATTTGTTGTTCACATTTAAAACAAAAGACTAAACCACAATATTAGTTTTGGCAGTTTAAAATCCATGATGTGATGAATATGAACACATTACGAAATTAAAAAAAAAATCTATAGAAATTGCCTAATTCCACGAAGCAGCACCACCCTAGAAAGCACAGCTGCAATGCTAGTGGCTAGAAAGGAACACAATGTAAGTGATGAAAGTTATGACACAAGGGGTCCACCACCTTCTACAGTGTCTCATCTTCAATGTACATACTGTATGACTGCCAAAACAATCTTTTTTTGTACAAAAATAATAAAAAAAAACAAATAGACAAAGTCTGGCAATTTTTCCCAAGTATTACTGGAAATTGTTACATATATCAGAAATCAAATCCATCTATTGTTCTTATCCTTGTCACATTTACATCAGTTGAAAAATGATGAATTCCAGACAAATTATATCTTCCCCGCTTAACTAAAAGCTGCTGGAGAACTAACATAGAATCATAGAATCACAGAATGCCTAAGGTTGGAAGGGACCTCTAGAGGTCATCTAGTCCAACCCCCCTGCACACGCAGGGCCACCTAGAGCACGTGGCACAGGGCTGCATCCAAGCGGGTCTTGAAGATCTCCAGAGAAGGAGACTCCACAACTGTAGGAACGTATCTAGGGGACGGAGGCCTTCCCATGGGAAGTGGCTGCAGGGAGCTGAGCTTAAAGAAGATAGCGGATACTCCCTGAGTTAAAGGAATGTGAACAGTAGTCCTTGAACAGCAGGCATGAGAAAGTTGGGCGAGACAGAACCTTGATTAAGCTTGTCAGTAAGGAAGAAGGACTGGTGCACAGACCTATCGTGTGAATACACGCCGTTATCCACAACCAACTGAATGCGGTAGAAATGCATGGATAGTAGCCTGTGACCAATTGTAGCTGTAGGCGTGTAGAGAGCTTGCTTCTGCTTGTGTATATAAGTACGCTATTCGGGCTAAATAGAGGATTCACGGATCAGGATCTAATTCACATGGAGTCTGCGTCTGTGATCCCCTCCTGATTCCTTGGGCCGGCAAGAAGTTTCCAACACACAACCTCTCTGGGCAGCCTGTTCCAGGGCTCTGTCACCCTCACTGTCAAGAAGTTCTTCCTTAAGTTCCCGTGGAACTTTTTATGCTTCAATTTGTGGCCATTTCCTCTGGTTCTGTCAGTGACCACCAGTGAAAAGAGGCCAGCCCCATCCTCCTCATTGCCTCCCTTGAGGCACTTATAGACACAGATCAGGTCCCCTCTCAGCCTCCTCTTCTCCAGGCTGAACAAGCCCAGCTCCCTCAGCCTCTCCTCATAGGGCAGATGTTCCAGGCCCCTGATCATCCTCGTGGCCCTGCGCTGGACTCTCTCCAGCAGCTCCACATCCCCCTTGTACTGCAGGGCTCAGAACTGGACACAGTGCTCCAGATGTGGCCTTACCAGGGCTGAGAACATTAGAAACCAAACAAAGCTCTGAAGCTTTATTTTCACAGTCTATGCCTAAGAGTCACTCAGCAGCAAAAAAAAAAAAAACCCCAAGTATTCTCAGTCTGCTTTGGGAGATTTAATACAGATATTGCATAGGAAAATATATGCAGATAAAGCAGAGGAGATCCTGATAAAACAACTAAAATAAGCTTTAATTATGTTGCCAACATAGAGCAATTTGTAGAGGAGAGTATTAGTGAAAGGCGAAAGGGATATTTCTGCTTGCTATTAAAAGGCAGTCCAAGGTGAGGCAAGTAGCAGTACTGCAAAATACATTCTTTGACAATCATGGGATGACAGTAATATCAAATTTGTTTTCTCCACACCAAAAGTACAAGTTCTTCTCTTTTATTAGCGACAGTTAAGAGGTTTGGGGTCAGATTATATATACAGCAGACATTATTGAAGCTAATAAATGGTAATCCTCTAGATTACAAAATTAATGTCTCTGTTAGCTCATGACACTCTTTGTTTGCTGTATTATTTTGCATTCAAAATATGCTAACATCTATCGCAAAATGGATTTGCTTTTCAGTAATGACTAAAGTTATCAGTGATTATGACAGTACATCCCTGGGGACTGGAATACTTTCTTAGAAATATAATTTATGTCTTAATCATTCCAAGAGCCCTGAAGAGAGAAAATATATATATATGTATACACATATACATTTCCAAATGCATATAAATATTTATTGTTTTCACTGAAATTTATTTGCTACCTTTTCCTCCTTCTAAACTAAATGTTGCTTTCCTCCTCAAAACATTCAGAACAAATGTATCAGAGGACACAGTGCTCGCTTTGCTTTACTTTGCTTTGCTTTACTTTTAAACTTGTTATTTAGTTTAAAAGTAAAGCAAGGCAAAATTTTGCTAGCATTCTATTGAAAAGTTATTACCACACCATCACCGGTGCCTAACATAGCTGCCTTTTTTTTGAAGTGATGGCCAATCACTGGGTTCCAATTTCATAGGTGCGTTTTGAAAATTCAGACTTGAAAAGAGAATAAATAGAAATAGTAATGACTATCAACTCTCATCAGAGATTCCCGGAACATCACAATAAGGGCATTATTAATCCACAACTTTACTTCTGTGGTCTACTCAGACTTCATATGTCAAGCAATATATGGTCTACCTACAAGCTAGACTGACCATGAATGATTTTACAATAAATTATTGATAGTGTTAACATGACAAGCAGTTTCTCTCCTCTATTCTCTTAACCTCTTCATGAATAATCACAGAGACATGAACACAAACTGAAAAATAAATAAATTCCATCGGAAGCACAAATGAATCTTGCTGCACGATGTATAGTCTTTTGGAAGAGATTGAGAATAAGTATAGAGAGATTGAGAAAAAGAAATATGAGGCAGGAATAAAACTAGCCATTTTCTTTCCAGCTTATCTGAAAAATGAAATCTTTTTCTGTCTTATTTAAATGGGATAATTATGAAGTAATTTTATTTGGTGAGAAGAAAACATATTTATTCATTTTCTTTCTTCAAGATTCAAATCAGGAGCTGCATCAGAAGAGAGCATAGCTCCCTCCACTCCAAAAATGTCATTACTTCTAATAAGCTTTTAAGAGGATGTCCTATTTGCCTCTACTGCATATAAAGAGTGTTCTGATCATGAACATATCTTGACACCTGCAAATTCCTTCTCAATAACATAATGTAAAATACCAAGGACACAAATCCAAGTTAAAAATCATCTTTCTATGAATTTCAAAAGGCTATAAAAAAATCTGACAAGGAGACTGTTGCAGATGTGCCAAACTGTACCACTAGAAACAGACACATGGAGCATAGGAGAAATGTGCTCCTCCCTTTAGCTTTCCAAGCCTGTAAAAACTTCATAAAGGATGCAGCTATTTCAGCAGAAACTTGCCACGACTGGTACTAAAAAAATCTGACAGTGATGACAGAACTTCTGCAATCCATTTCAATAGAAGGAAATCAAAGCAGTCTGCAAAGTAACTCCAAATACTATTAAAGGTCCAGCTTCTATACCAATATGCACTTCTGGAGAAATAATATCATTTCTTTACAGACAATGAATTCAGAAATGAGACGTTTTGTTATTAAAGAATAATAATTCCCTGTTAAATCTGATCAGCAAACTGCCAAATATAAATAAAAAGGATGCCTCTATGCTTTCTATGATAGATTTTTTTTTTGCAACCCACAGTAAGGCAGCTGAAAGCTAGCCTTTTTATTATGTAAGACAGCAAAATACGATGACCGTCTCATCAAAGTCATCATTCATGTTTTTGCTTTAGAAATTAATGGAAATCCCGCTCCTTTCTTTGAGAAGTAAAATTGTAGGCTAGACCAGCAAAACATTGAGTTTTCATGCATCTGTATAAATGATACTGTCTTGCCAAAAATGTCACTGTCATTTCTCTAATGGTTAACCAAATTCTTTTCTAGTACAGTCAAATATTTGGGTCCAAACAATTAAATCCTGGAAAACGTGTAAGACAGATGGTTTTGTGAGATTTCCAGAATAAGTCAGTTTGTATAAATACTATGGGTTTTTTGGAAACTGATCCAACCCAAAACTCCAAACAAATTAATCATGACTATTTTAGACTCACATAGCAGTAAACAAACAATTAAGCCTTGGAGATTTGGAGATACAGCAACATTTCTGATCTGTGGTTTTATGTTGTCATAGATAAAAGATTATAAAACCTATAACATTTTTGTGAATGTGAATGTAATCAGACTTTTAAGAGACTATTCACATACATATATGCTCTTTTTTTTTAATAGTTAGATGTTATCAGATGCATAGCATAACATTTAATATTAGAAAGGAAATCTGGAAATGGTTTCAACTATGATTTTTGAGATGTCTAGTATTTCACAAATCAACACATAGTATTAAGTATAGCATATCCTTTTTGTTGCCAATTGTAATTGAAAGTAATAGACACCAACAGATGTAAGAAGAAAGAAAGAGGCATCCCTGATGGCTACAGTTAAGTTTGCAAAGAATTTGCTAATGCAGTTTTCACTTTTACATCATCTTTAATAGTCACTTTTAAAAATTCTTTATTTAAGTAAAATTACTTAATTGAACTGAAACATTAGAGGCTCTGGAGAATGACAAACAATCAATCTTTCCATGTTTACACAAACTTTATGCCAACTGTCCCACAGCAGTAACTCAAAAGCATCTGAAATTCCAAAAGCTCATTTGCAACAGTGTGTTTTCCTTAAGGAATTCTGCTAAGTTTAAAATCCATTTCAATGAAATCTGAAAGACAAACTGTGATTAAGTTGCCAGCTGTATAGTGACATAGATTTGTAGATATGCCCAAAAGAAAATGCATGCAGCTAGGTCTTAATTTGGCATTTTAAAAACCCACTTCTATGTGCTGTGTGACATAAGAAGTAAGTATCCATTTTTGTCTCCTCTTTATTTTTTTTATTTTCTTTTTTTTGGGTGGGGAAACAGATGAAGCGTTAGAAAAACCTGCAAAAACTATAAATAAGGATACTTGTAGGTAGCCAAACTTAAGTAATATACATGTAAATTTGTCAACTCTTAAATTTGATATGCTGCATGAAGACAACCTGCCTTCAGACTTACTATTTCTATTGCACATATATCTGAAGCTTGCTTGTTTTTATATTCAGACCACTCAATACAGTAAAATATACAGTTCCTATCTATAAAACCTGTTTGTCTTGCAGAGGATTTTCTGATCTTTCCCTCCACTTTGAAAAGCAACTGAAGTCCTGTTAAGACCCTGCTCTGTTCTGCAAGTTGTTCTAACTACCGGTAAGGCCAGGAAAAGGCTACCCAATAGTAGACTCTACTGTTATTAAATTATTAACAACTACATAAAACTAAATTATTTAGCTTTGGTTTTTATTGTTGTTGTTTGGGTCATATGTTTTTTGAATTTGAGTGCTAAGGCTCTGACTGGAGATGATGTTAACTTCAAAGAGGCTCTAAAATTTATCCAATCCACCCCAACTGCAGAGGCTATCATTACTTTTAATACATAAAGGAGATTTTGGGTTATCTTGCAGAAAATGTGCATCACTTTATTGTCTTATGCTCTTCATTTCTGGAAAGTTATATGAAAATAACTGAAAGATGGTTTGCTTAAAAATAGTATGGATAAAACTCCTTCACTGGAGTTTCTTAAAGAACATTTTTGTACAAATGAATGCTACGTGTTTGCAATAAACAACTATATTTTAATTGTTTCACTGAAGCAACAGAATGAGCTTTGCATCATGATCTAAGTTAGACATTTATTGTCTCCTATCAATAGTTCTGTAATCAACTCGAAAGGAAGTATTCTCAATAATGCAAAGATGCGTTAATAAAGCAAAAGATGATGACCTGGATATATATATGCATCCTGAACAAAGAAGAACAATACAAAAAAAAACAGAATGTAGATGAACAAAGTTTCCCATCAGGTTTTACAAAACATTACACATTTGAATGGAACTTCGTGTTATGTAAATAAAAAGCAGCAACAAAAAACTGCCATAAGGAGAAGAATACAAAGAGAGAGCCAAAATGTCAGAGCATGAAAAATCTCAGTAACAACTTTAACATTTCCAGAAAATTAGTTTCACTCATTTGCTAAGAGTTGCCTAGAACATCATGGTGCACTCCATTGAGAAGCTGTCCAGCATTCTGACTTCTCTAGGAACTGCTGCTTGGTGAGCTTTCCCAGCTTTCCCACCTGCCACTTGTGTCATTAAATATTTACAGCAAAACAAAAATTTTATAGTAGAAGAAATCTTGTTTTAAAAAAAAAAAGACAAAAATTGTACAATGACACAAGGAAAATGGTACAATGACAAGGACTGTACACAGGAAACAAAAATCAAATACCATTAAAACAAAGTGAATAAATCCTCCTATCAAACCATGGCCAAAGATTGACTTTACTCCTACTTGGCCTACAAACACAAATGAAGGTAATTCCAAGGTCTCTAGATTGCCAAGAGCCGAGGATGTAGAGTAAAACAGTAAGACTTGCACTTCAGCATGTAGGCCCTGTCTGAATTCACACTCAAAACAGGTAAGTGCTTGTTAAGCATTATTTTAAGTACTGGAGAAAACTTGCTTCACATTCAGAACTTTCAAGCTCTGAATTCAATATTTTAATTTCCAACATCACATTTATTCAGCCACACCAGATAATCACCTTCATACCTTCAAGCTTGAAATGCTGAATTAAAACATGACCATCATACAAAAATGTTTTCTGCTATATTACCTGTCACTAGCGCAGTTACTTGTTGCTGTCCAGTCATGCTGAGGGTTGACTAGGATACCCCAAGAGAGGAAGACAGAGGTTGGGGTCAGAGTCCCAACTACCAGCTGCAGAGGCTTTTGAGTCTTGCTCCGACCTATGTAAGAAACAGATCATTTCAATTACAAACAAGATTTTCTCTCCTGCATTTTGTAGGGATAATGAAAGAAATGAAGATCTACTTCTTTTCTAAATTTGAAGGAAAAGGTACAAGTCATCTCTTTTTCACACTTCTTGTTTCTAATGTAAGATTTTAAATGGGAGGGAGTAGAGAGAGGATCTGTGATCTGTTTGCTGGCTTCATGATGAAGGAATTGAAACATCAGTAAGGAGGACCGCTCCTTCCCTGAAAGCGAGTGAGTGAAGAAGTGCAGAATGAAAGAGGGAGAAAGAAAAGGAGAACACAGCTAGCAAGCTCCAAAATGGCATATTAAGAAACTGTTTAGAAAAGTAGATATTGTAATGAAACCTCAGAAACAACAGAAAGTCTTGGACTGCAACACAAGAAGTGTTACACATAATTCCGGATTTTAGGAAGTCTCTCTTTCCCTGTGGCAGAGAAGTAAGATCATCTTGGCAGTGCTGTTAATAACACTACAACTGTGTCCAGAGACAATTCATACTGTCTAGAATATTTTTCAACAAGAATTGGATAAAAACTACAAAAATTCTCCAAATTGTGGAAAGATCTGAGTCGGTGTCTGTATTCAACAGACTGCTTTCCTTTCAGACACTTATTAATCTCAAATTGTTCAATTTTTGCATTATATTTAAATTTAATTTTGCTCTGCATGAATTACCACAATCATCCTTCACATGAAGGATGAAATTTTGAGCAAAGTTTAAATGCTAGTGGTTGGAAATAAAGAAACCATCTAGAGAAGTCATTGCCAATATGAAGTTTGTGGATTACTGCAAGCCCAAGTAGAAACTTTGCTATATAAGAGATGATTTTTATTTAAGAGAAATTCCTATATTCTTTATATCAGTTCACAAACTTAAACTGTGATCTATACCTCTAGTGAAAGAAAGAAATGCGCAGCAGGCCAAAAATTCCCAAACATATAATTTACTGTTGTAAAACCAATCTAAGTCTCTTTCCATGCCTCTTGACCCTAATAGTTTTCTACTTAATAAGCCCTGCTGAAAGTCCGAGCTGCATTCCCAAGCAACGCGTGTGCAGCTGGACCCACTGTCTGTGTGGGTGTTTTACTGTATATTTATGCAGAACATGACAAGAACAATAACAAAAAAATCCAGCCCCTTTCCTCACAAAGACGTCTGATCATGTAAAACACTGTGGAACATATGATACTTTTATGAGGGCAAAAGTACAAATAATTTTCTTGTTTCCTAGGCTGGTTCCTGTCCTCTTTGTCCATTGTTAAACAAAAAGTTGAAACAAACAGTTCACTCAACAAATTATTTGGCAAATCTGTCTACAGTGAAATCCTTTTCTTAATCACTTTCAGAGGAAACATGGAAAATACATGAGTTTTCAGTAAAGTCAAGTTCTCATCTGACTTGAACTCTTTATACCCTCCCCTTCATGACCAACATATAATCTTTCCATTAGTTTCCAGTTAGAGACTCCGAAGATTTATACACCATAAAAATAGAAAGTACCCACATTATCATCTATTTTGATCTCTATGAAAACAAAACACACAATTCCCCTGTATTAATTAGTATTTGAAGTACAGTATATCTTTTAGAAATGTAACCAATCTTCACAAAATTGTAGTGACTCACTGTAATCACAATTCTTGGTATATTTTCTAGTTCAACTCCACTTGCTATTGAAAATGCCTGACTTAGTACTAAGCCAATAGCTGTCCTTATATCTTTGCCTGGTGAACTAAAAAGTCAATTGTCAGAATCATATTTCTCAAGTCCATTTGTGTAGACTGTGATCAAGTCAATAATAACAAATTTATGGACTGCATTCCTCCAAGTTTAAAAGATCAGTCTTGCAGAGTCTTCCACTAGGAAGTGTGGAAGAATTTTCAAACCTTTAGTCATTCTTCAGTCTCTCCACTGAGCTATTCAATTTATTGATTTCTAGCTTTAATGGTGGATGAAAAGTCAATGGGATATAGAATTGGACCCCCTCTGACCCAATTAATACTTAATTATTTATATTAATGGAAATAAGGACTAGCTTCATGTCTAGGGTAGTCAACTAATATGTAAGGGGCTATAATTCAAGTCAAAATCAAGCTGAAGGTTTGAAACATTTTTTATTTCTGCTTGAAACAAGTGTTCCCAAGGCTTTTGACTATATTCAAGTGTGATCTCTTATCTCATTGTAGCTCTGATCTTCATATACAGACTCCTCTGCAGCCCTGCCCCAGATTTTATATTAGTCATTCAAATGTTTCCTAAAAATTCACTTCTTTCCCTAACTTAATCTCTTTGTAATCTTGCAAGACAGAGGGATTTTTTTTTAATGGAATACAAGTAATCTTGTGCAACTTACTTTCGTCTCTGAAATAGTTATGCCTTTATGTGCTTCATGTTATAAAAGAAAGGAAAGAGCATTCACAGTGCAGGCTCAAACACAGGCAATGAATTAAAATATTGACAAAAGTAACAGCAGAGTAGAGTTAATAATTCCAGTCCCACAAAGGTCACATTTATTGGGGTCTAGAATTGTCAGCTGCCCCACTTCAAAGAATTAGATCAGATAGAAGGTTAAGATAATTGTAAATGACACCATAGAGGTTGCAAACAAAAAAGCCAGACCCATGATTAAAGGACAAGGTCTAATTTTCCACACCTGAAGCAGAATTAATAATCTTCAAATACTGCCCATGATTTAATTATTTTTATATATAAAGTTGTATGTGAAAGGTAAATCACTTTTCAAGACCTTTTTTAGAGGTATCTAAACATATTTTTTTTATATTTGCTAATGAGGGAGGAATAATTAATTCCAGATGACTACCAGGAATTAGAGCAAAATCCATAGAAAAATCTGAAAATATAAATACACAAATACAAATAGTTTATTCTTTGCAACAGTCCCATGACTCTAAACAATAAAAGCTCTAACAGTGTTAATACCACTATTAGGGTCATGTCAATAGTATTTTACACCAAAAGAATCAATCTGAGTTTTCTATTCTGCTATGCATAATTTCAGTTATAAGAATTCCCCTTTCCTCAGCAAATTGCATCAGTAACCTTAGTATTCATTTACATGTATACATTCACCAAGAAAAGAATTATCATTTCTATTTAAGCATAAAGAACACCTCAATGCCCAGGGATGACAATTACTTTAATGACAGTTTGAAAAGAATTCTCATTATTAAAGCTTAAACCATCAGATCCTTAATTTGCAAAATAAAATGTGCTGAACTTTCCAAGGTTATTTTTTCACATACACCAGGGACCTCTTGAAACAACAGAAATTAGTAATTTAAAAATTAACTCTCACCCATATGAGCTTTTTACAAAACAATATTCACCACTACTTGATCCCCACACACGTGACACATTTCACCAGGAAATCCAGGTCTACACTCTAACTACACTCTAATTCATGGCATTTGGGCATCTGAGTCAGTCACAAACACTTTTCCAGAGAAACCCCATAAAAGCAAGTTTCTGTTTTCAATCACTCAGAGAAAGAGATGCAGTCATGGTAAAATACCTGAGCAAGACTTCTTGTTATTTGAATTGCGTGCTGGTCTTACTGAAATTAAATACCGTGGCTCCGCATCTGTAAACAAAAATTAAAAGCAATTAGTATATACTTGCCATTTTTCTGAGAAAGGAATGAACTTATAATTCATATGAAAAGATGAATGATTCCATGAATGCTTGACGAGTTATCCTGTTTATGTGATCTTCAGGTATGTTTCCTTCACCAATCATCCAGAAATATCCTAGTCATTGGAAGAAAAAACACCCCGAACACAAAATTTGGCACTTCCTCTTGATCCTTTTGTGGATTACTCTAGTGTTTGCTGATGCTGTCAACAAGGAGGAATTCCAAGATCAAAGTCTGATGACGCACATACCGTCAAACAGTATTTCTACCAGCCATTATCTACAAAAGAATCAATTCTGAAGCAATCCCCAGCATTGGTAGCTAGTGAAATTTTTATGATGTCAAAATAGAGTCTGTTTTCTTTGTATGCATAATAATTTCCTCCTTCTCCTGCTGCTACTCACGTTACACTGGTATGTCTTATGAAGAGAATTGATTTTAATGCACATGCCTTTATAAAAGATATTTTGAACACACTAGCCATGATATTCCAAGGAGTTACAGGAGCACTACCACAGGGTGGACCTGTCTTAATGACTACAGAATATCCTATATACCTTTTTAATGATTAACATACTAAATTCCACTTTTAAAATTAGCAGTGATCTAATTATAGACATTCAAACCAAAATAAATCAAGTTAATACAAAATGGTCAGCTTTGCCGACACAGTCTGCAATACATATTTTCTCTTTAACCTCTCAGAACAATTTCAGTTCAACCATTTTTAATTCCTAGTGAAAAAGTAAAACTTTCTACTTTCCATATTCTATTTCAGGCTATCCACTTCAGTCTTCCTGTGGCCAAGCTGGTCCTCAGAAAAGGGCAGACCTGTCAGTCTATACCGTAACATCATAAAATGAATAAACTGAATATATTAACAAGTTGGCAGGCCTTACTCCCATAGACTAATATTAAATCAGCCAAGACTTGAATAATCTTCTAGTGACAGGAAACACCAGAAAGTCAGACACGTGTAATACCATCTCCACATTAGTCACTGACTTATTCTATGAGTATGTTACATATCCTTCACATCATTGAGTTATTATGAAATCTGACTGCTAGGTGCTTTGACAGCTTTGGGCACTCCTTATAAAAGCAGAGTTATTACTAACTTTTAATAGTCCTGGGATGATGTTTGTATAAAACCCATAAAGGGCTGTGACTTTGACCACAGTCTCTGGATACTGTTATAATAGACATAATTTTGCACATAACAGGAAAGCAGCAGTTAAGTGATTTTCTTATTCAATAAATTCATCTCAGAGACAAGCTACATACTCTCAAATATCTGTACTTCTTTTGCATTTAATCACTATGTGTTTTCTCATAGCAAAAAAATAGCCTTTCCAAGGTATTTAAAAAAAAATCTTTACAGAATAGACAATCTCTATTTTGACTCCAGTTAACACTTCTGTGTGGTTTCCCTTAAAAGGTACAAATGCTTTGTGTCAAAAATGTTAGCAACAAACAGGTCATGTAGCTAAACAAATGCAAGTCTTTCCAAGGAGGAGAATTTTCAGTATTCAATTTCAAACCTTAAGATTGGCCTTTTAAAGTAAATTGGCTTCTTTAAGTAAATCAAAACTGCAGCCATTCAAAATCGCATTACCTGGGTGTCAGCTGTGAACTAGTTTATGATTATTTTGGAAATACCAGTCTTCATAAAGCATGAAGCCAGCCAAATTTGCTGTTACTTTTACAAAAAAGCAAACACATTTTTGGGACATTTGTTTCAGTTTGGATGAATACAAGCACACATGGTAAGAGGCCACAAGTTCAGATGATGTTTCTGGCAGTGAAAGGCAGAAAAGCTAACTGTGCAGCTTAAAATAATAAATGCTTTGATTAAAAACAATGTTGAGAAGGAAATGGCAAATTACACTTGGGGAAATTCATCCTCAGAAAAGATGGAGATTTTTCACTTCTCTTCATATCAGATGTCAGAGTTTTCAGTTCCTAAATATTCTAAGCTAAATGCTCTTCTCACCCAACTTAACACTTAAAAAGAAGTCACAGAAGCTTGTAAAGAGATATTCCTAGGCAGAATACAGCTCATCAGATAGCTAAATTAGTTCTGATTAGTGTAATTTTAAAGGAAAAGTCTATATAAAGAGTTTCTTCTATCTAAGATAGTTTGTCCAAAATTCCCTATATTGATGAAACATTTGGTTTCCTGCATATTTCAGGGTCCCGAATTCCTTCTAGTTCACCAACTGAACACAACCACAGAGAAATCATTGATTTCTATAAAGATAGAATGAGGGAAATAAGTACTGAAAAAAAAACAGAAAGTTGCAACGTGACTTGAAAAGGTTATACAAGTGTGTAGAAAATTGTAGTAAATTCACTAATTCTATGGAATACATATTATACATATATATATACATATATAGTTACATACATATACATATAATGTATATAACCATATTATGGTTGTATTATTTTGATTGTTTATTTATTGCTTTTAAATGAGTTTCAATTGTATCCCAAATAAAAATAACTGAAATAGGAAATGGAAGCAGCTGCAAAAAGCAGGCTAGAAAAGAAGATTTAGTTTAAAAGAAACAAAAGCCTCAACTTGAAATCAACCTTTCATTTCAAAAAAAGTTCTTTATTCTTATGAAGGAATAGTTCTTTTTGGATCTGAGGAACAATCTGTACATTTATGCTGTAACCTAAAAACAAAATTAGATGATGTGCTTCAAAATAATTTGTTTTTCTGGTATTAAAAATCAAGTTCTCTGCTGTGTATTCATATCCATTTGTGAGACTGTTACCAGCACTTCCACAAAGTGCAGAACAATCTAAAGTATTGACTAAAGCATAAAGTTAACCTCACAAGTACAAAGTTATTCTTCAGAAATGCAAGAATATATGTTTATAGCAGCAAAAAGCCCAAAGATTGCTAAATAAAGTTATCCAAATGGTTGGAAGCATCCAGTTTTGCCCTGCTCTTTTATTTGAAAAAAATAATTCCGTCTGAAGTCTGAAATTACGCAGGTAGAACTATATAAGTAGTTTACTGGTTAAACAAAATGTGGCTATAAATAAAAATTATAACCATATTCCCACATATCGCAGAAGTACAAAACCTTATATTTATCAGAACTCATTAGCTCTATCTATCAGGAATCATTAGCTATGTGTTTCTGTTCTGCAACAAAGTACTCTCCCCAGGAATATTTTGTGAGGGATGTTGTTCATTAAGGTTTTTTGGCGTTTAAAAATACTGCACATAGATATGTTCCAGTTAACTCACTGCTTTCCTGCTAACACAATCTATAAAGGAAGTATTTAGCAAAATGGGACAAGACTAGACGTTGAGAGAGTTTTGTTTTAACAGGCAGGTTTAGGAAGTAACACCTGTCTGATTTAGGGACATTCATTTAAGTCAGTACTATGATCATGTTAACCAATGTCAGAATCTGAAATGTTCAAAAGAATACAATTCATATCTGAGATATAACATTAAAATTCTGTTCTGAACTTAGCTAAAAATGTATCTTGAGTTATGATTTGACATTCCAGAGCAGAACAGCCATGCTACTATAGGTAGAGAACAGCAGCTGTAATTTCACCTGGATTCATCTGTTCGAGGCAAATTACCAAGCATTACACAGGGACTTAGGAACACAGGCCTCAAAATGTTCATGCATTTTGCACAGAATCCCAGACTGGTTGAGACTGGAAGGAACCTCTGCACATCTCTGCATGGGATAATGAAAGATGATGATTGTAACTAGGAGATAACGAGGGTGGGACTGCTCCACGAAGAAGCACTTTATTATAATCCAGAGCATACATGTCTGCCTATTCCCTCCAAAGTCCTAATAAATGACTGAGGCTGCAGAACAGTGATGGGAGACCAGAGATCACTGTGCATGCTCCAGAGAGAAGAATATTGATAACAGAGAACAAGACTTAATCCAGAATACTTATTAATAAGTATGTAGCCGGTTGGCTAAGTGATGAGACCTACAAGAGTCAGTGCTGAGGATGGCCCAAGGAAGCTGAAGGCATGTGGAGTAGTAATCAGTCAACAGGAGCTACAGAAATGACTTGTGCTTTTCTTCAGTGCTCGAGCGCCTCGAAGAAGCTTGCAAGAATCCAGGCTGATTTTTGGCATTTTGGTTAAAAAAATGAGATCGTGATTTGCGCCTGAGTCTATGCTCAGCTGTACTGAGGTATGAGCAGTTCCTCTCCACTGAGAGAGCAGCTTGCATCGCTAAAAGTTCTGAGAAATACAAGGATTTTTCCTCCATTTGCACATCCTTATCATCAAACTTACTAAGACCTAAATTCCATTTGCGGTACCACAGTGCAAGCCACAAAACAATCTGGTATCAATCCCATTTATAAGGGTTGTAATAAATGCATAAATACAATAAAAGTAATAAAGTCTCAATTTTTAACAGTAGAGCCAGGAAATCTCAACCTCTAGGGTATCTCAGCAAACCTTGCAAAAGCTGAAAGCTATGAGTAAACCCTAACCTATGACCAGTCAGTCAAGAAAGCAGCAGAACATATGCTTTCAATATGTATGGCTTGATCTGGACTTCTTCACTTAACTAGCTTATGGATATAATTTAGAAATTGTTTTCTGGTATATCCCCACGAAGTTAGAGATCAGAAATAAAGTTGAAATAGTGACATGATCTATTTTATTTTAGTAGTAAAACACTACAGAAAACATTCAGATGTACAAAGCAATCTCTAGTCAAAAAAAACCAAGCTTAATTCTTAGTGTTACAATTTCTCAAATGTGAATTGTTTTGAGCCAATATGATGTTGGAACTGCTCTTTCAGGTTGCAGTTCCTAAAGTTGAATGGAGCTGTTTAAACGGCAATGTATAACACTCACACAGGTCTATACATCATGAGAGGAGTATGCTACAGCATTCAATACATGCAGGACATGGATGCATATACAATCAATACATACTCTTTCGCTCTTCCTTCCCACCTCCCTAAAAGAGGATAGAAGATATGTCTCGTGTTCACGGTCTGAATTTGGGTATTATTAAGATCTTACTATGCGATGTTTAATTCCTTGAATTAAACTTTATTGCTGCCTTTATTGTCGCTTACTCGTCACCACAACTCATATGTAGCTATTTACCAATGTAAGAAGCAGCTCAAGAGTTTACCATCAGCATGAGCTCACAACAAGTTTAGAAAATCCCACAGAACTCTTTCTTCCTTGTAAATGCTCTCTGTAGGCAGTTCCTCATTCATGGATTCATGCAATGGTTGGATCAGTAATTTAATTTAGTTGGAAAAGAAAGGAAAACAAATATTTTATGAGAAGAATCTATGCACTGACGTGCTGAATATTTTAATGAAAGGACTATAGACAGATGTCACACTTGTTCCAGAGACATCCATCTCTTCTGGAAATACTAGGAGAGATTATTTTCTCATTCATTTCATTTCAAATATATCCAGATAAAATACCATTAATCATTGACTACAGGTTTAATTTTAATAGGGTCCAAAGAGATGTAGAAGCCAGGGATGAACCAGCAGGAAATCTGACAGTAAGATGAATTTATCAGAATTCAACATTGACAAGGTGGGAAATATAGAAGACATCGGCCTTGTACTTTCATTATTGCACATCTGCCTGTTGGGGCTCATATACACCAGTTCTAAGTGGGGATGATTATCATTATCAGACAAAAAGAAGTGATTATGCTGCTGAGGGGCTCAGTGCTAGCTCAAGTTGTAAAGACAGTTCCATGCAAATATAGTCTCATTTTCTCTCTAACATGGTCAGCCTAACACAACTCCTCATGATAAAAAAAAAAAAATCAAATCAATATAAAGATTAGTAATAAGCTGTTCTCAACAACAAAAACTATTATTCTCCATGAAGGATTACACTTTTCCTAATTGCTCTTTCATCCAAAAGACTTGAGCCTAATAAAAACAAAAATTAAGAACATCGAAGATTCATATTTTTCTCATTCTGTTCCCATACTTTGTGATCACAGTAGCATGCAAAATAAAAATACCTTACCAAGTTCTGTTGTGTATGTTTTTCCTTCAGAAGGTAGAGGAATGTATTGATTAGAAAAGAAGCTGCTTCCATAACCCAGGACAAAACCTTCAAGTTTGGTGTTTTGACTTGGTCGAAGATACTTCATGCAAACAGTATCATCTGTTGCATTGATCTGAACTTTCAGGCTCTGTCTTTTCACTGGGGAAAGATTAAAAAGAAGAGATGATCAAATATATTATACCAAACAACAGTTTAAAGGTAGAGTCTTCTGGAAACTTGTGTATTTCAACATGTAAACTGATAGTCATGTAAAATTATGGTTCCTAATGCATCTCTTTCCCTCATTTAGTTTTGAAAGATAACCGAATGCAACCAAATACCATGATAGAAGCCAAAGACCTTTTACGCCTTTTACAATTACAGTGGTAGAAAAATGCATGAAATAGCAGGGAGAGAGAAAAAAAAGTCTTTTCCTTTATATACAGGAGTTAAAATAATAGTAGTCTTAAGATACACAAGTGAAAAAATTGCTAAGACAGTGAGTTTTGGGGTTTTTTGTTTGTTTGTTAGTAAAAATGTAATGTTTTAACGTTGTTAATCACACTGTGAAATTAGAATAGGGGACAAAGAGTGAAAATATTCTTCTAAACAATTCTAACTTTTAAAAACAGAAGATGAATAGTAAAATATACAAATGGAACTGCAACAGCTATTATTTATTGATGTGATTATTGATCAATCACTACCTTGGGCATGAAATGTAATTTTCTACTTGGAATTACGCCAGGACACTTAGACTACCACATATTCTTAACTCTAAATTACCAAAAAATACTTTTTTAAATATTTATTTTGGGGCCTTCCAGGGGAATAGTAACATCTTGCATGTCTATCTACAAAGTTTAACTAACAAACCTTAACAGCAGGGACAACACGGAAACAAACTTAAACAACTTCATAAGAGAATAGGGAATTTTGCAGGCTACAAGAAGGTGTTTCTTACTCTCTTGGTGGGATCAGGCAGGAATGGCATTTCCTTACTTGGTTCTCATAACCTGAATTCACTTATCACTGTTACACTGTATAGGAAAAAAAAGTACAATTGATGGGAAATATGTGCCTGCCCAGTCACTGAGACACCGAGAGAAGATAATTGCCAGAATCGATAATATATCAGCAAAAGACCACTAAGGTTTCCAGTTAGACACTTTCCCTACCTGAAGATCCATTAAGTAGGAAGACTAAGGCAGAAAGTCACCGCCCCTTCCCCAATTTGTCTCTGTAAGATTCCCAAACATTACAGCACTTCTGTAAACTTCAACTCCTGGGATCTTCAGCTTTGCAATACTTCACGGAGGAAGGCAGGAATGGGGTTGCCTCGTTGGCTAGGAGACATCCCAACTTTTATTTTTATTATATGAAACTGCTGTGAGCACCCAACTTTGAACATGCACAAGACTCCGAATAATGAAAAATAGGAACAAAACGGAACAGATATTTGAAACTCTCCAGTATGAAACTCTCCTAGTAAAATGTTCCAAATTAGTACCTTTAATTGACAGGAAATTATATTAGTTAAAATTATGTAATCTGCTAAAGCCTTATCACAAGTGCCTTTATTGAGTGGAACATGAACAAAATATAGTCCCCATTTAAATATTCATATCTAAGAGGAGAGCAAGACTTGTATCACTTGCTTCATTTATAAGCCACACAAAGTAACCTTTGCCTGTATTGATCTTACAGTATTTGAGACAAATAACAGAGAATACAGGCATGGACGCTTGGAGTAATATCATTCCTATATTGGCCAACACTCAGATATACATTCATTAAACATGATCCAGTGGATGGAGTAGATCCCAGGAATCTGTCTGCTATGATAGCATAATAAAAAATATGTTTAATTTGGAGCAAATATCCTTGGCATATTCTGATTTTAAAATACCATTTTTCCTCTTGATGAAAAATAGTTGAATGATTAACTAGACTCCCTCTAATTCCCATGCAAAGAAATATTAAAATGTCTTGCAAACAAAAAATAACATTTCCAGGCACAGAGTAAAAAAACTCTGAGTTTTCCTAACTCACATTCACTTTTGTCAGCTTTTGGCATGTGTTGCTGAAACCCTGGCCCTAAACCTTTGTGGAGTAATTCTTTTACCTTAAGGCCATCGCTAAATGGATTCTGGGATCCATAGCTACCTCTGAAATGCAATCTTTCCATCCCAGCTTGCCAACAGAAATTCCACGCTGTTCTGCAAGTATTCTCTACAACAAAAGTCAAGTGATTGCCAAAACGGCATGACAACGTGCAGCAGACCTGAACTAAAAGCACAGCATAAAGTGCATCACAACCCTTACGTTATAGGGAGAGATCTCCTCACCTGTAAGGCAAAAGCCTTTTCATGGCCAGACCCGTGGAAGCATCTGCATCATAAGGGAACTCAATTACATTTAACTCTTCAGAAAGAAGAATATAGCCCTGAATAATCTGGAGAAGCCACCTGGGACCGCCATTAGCTTTGCAAGTTGGAAAAGATAAGCAGTCAGGAATAGGCAAAAGAATCCAGGAGCAAATAAGTGCTGGAGTGTTAGAAAAATTTAACTGTAAATGATCTAACTGAAGTTCACATCTTCAAAATGTGCAAGCAGCTATTGAAAATAAGATACAAAGTATTCATCGGGATATTTGCTGTAAAAACTTTGGGTCAACAGGGATTATCATCTTATTACCACTTTAATCATAGAGTTATAAAAGGGGAGAAGTCAGAAGCACAGCAACAACCTCTAATTCTCATGGGTTAGTTTTAGCTAATGACAAACCATTAGTTACAAAAGAAACAAGAGATGCCCAGTTTTCAATCTCAGTTTCCACAGCAAAGTTTCAATCAAGGCCCTTCTGTTTTTGTCTAACATTCCAGTAAGAAATAATAATTACAAAGGAGGCTACAAAGGCAAAACTGTAGTAGGCAATGATTAGGAATAGATTTATACAATTCCATTGCTATTTAATAACTGGAAAGAAATAGGGAAATAAATATAGAAATGGTTCACTAGGCTAATTGCAATAAAATAGTATTTGTTTTGTAATTTGGTGTTGGGCACACTAAATTTTCCAATATTAAAAACAAATAAAGTATCTGAGGGTTTGTTTTCCCCAAAAAAGAAACATCAAATTTGATTCAGTGGCACAGAACTAAAACTTTTAAAATTCTGTGTCCCATGCCCCATTACAACATCACTGTATTGTTGGCAAAGATAGATGTGGACTTAGTTAAAACTTCCAACAGCTTTGATTTTTCACATGTTTCTAGGACCAAGAAACAACGTGGCTCATGAAGTGACTGGAATTTGAATTAACTAGCTCATTTCTGCTTCTACCCAAAACCAAGAATGCATCTTACCTCAAGATAAAGCATCTTCAGCTGAAGCTTGCTCTATTTCCCTCTCTAATTTAAGAGGATACATCAACTTCCTGTTAATAATTTGCTAATTAGTTATTAGAACATTCTTCTGAAACTTAGTAAAGTGCTTGATATAGCAACAAACTTCAAGAACCAAGTACAAATGGAATGATCACTTTCATTTTTAAAATAAATGTATCTTATCAAGTCATGCTTTGAGCCCTCTATTCGCCTGCTTTGCTGAAGATGTAGCAAAAGTGCTATTCACAGAACTACAGACTAATTGAGGTTGGGAGGGACCTCTAGAGATCATCTAGTCCAACCCCCTGCTCCAGCAGGGACACCCAGAGCACGTGGCACAGGGTCACATCCAGGCGGGTTTGGAAGATCTCCAGAGAAGGAGACTCCACAACCTCTCTGGGCAGCCTGTGCCAGGGCTCTTTCACCCTCACAGGAAAGAAGTTCTTCCTCATATGGAGATGGATCTTCCTGTTTTTTTTTTTTAATTTGTACCTGTCACCCCTTGTCATATTGCTGGCCACCACTGAGAAGAGTTTGTCTCCATTCTCTTAACATCCTCCTGCCAGGTATTTGTGCATGTTGATAAGATTGCCTCTCAGTCTTTTCTTTAGGCTAAACAAGCCCAGCTCGCCTAGTTTTCCCTCCTACGATAGATGCTCGAGTCCCTTGATCATCTCCATCGCCCTACACTGGATTCTCTCTAGAAGTTCCATGTCCTCTTGCAGCAAGATGCTATGCTCCTACTTACTTCATCATTCTACAGATGTGGTTTAAAAGCATATGATCACTCGCAATGCTCTGCAACACTGTTTTTTCCTTTCTGCCCATATCATGAAAAGCCTTGAACTCTGCCCTACAAAACTAGAGGGTGAATGCAGCTGTACTGTATTACAGCAAATTTGGCTTCATCAGCTGAATTCCTATTGCCTTACATTGAAACTGTTTATTTTTCACCATTTCAAAGAATTTAGAGGGCATGAATGAAAGACCTAGTACTGCCTCACGGAGTGCTTGACAAATGGAGCATGCCCTAAGAAAATACATCAGCATCATCTGTTTCTGAGCATCACCTCGCTTGTAGCCTTCAAACTGTACATAGCAAAGCTTTCATTTTCCAGGTCTAGCGCCATAAGTACCACCAGCCAAGATTTCAATGATAATGTAACACTGTAATTTCATTTCTGATGTTTTGTCTTTCTGTATTTACTTTGGCTTCTTAATATGGAGAACTATCAGTTATTTGGCGCAAAACCAGCTATAGCTTAAAATGGGAAACATTTAAAAATAGATCTGTTTCTATGCAGTAGAGTGAAAAAGAAATGTTACAGAGAGCCACAATCACAGAATCACAGAATAATTTAGGGTGGCAGGAACCTGCACAGGTTGTCTAGTCTAACTGCATGCACAAAGCAGGTCTTGCAAGATCATGGTGCTCAGGGCTATGTCTAGCCGAGTTCTGACCACCTCCAAAGATGCAGATGTTACGACCTCTCTGGGCAACTGTTCCTGGATTTGAACACCCTCATGTAGAAAAAGAAATCCTATTTCTACCTGTCATTTCCCGTGTTCCAATGTGTGTCTGCTGCTTCAAGGTCTGTTGCTGTGCACCTCTGAGCTGTCTGGCTTTGTCTCCTTTGTGCTCTCTAATCAGGAGTTGTGGACAGTTTTAGATCATCTTTCTCATCACATACTGTATAAAATGCCAGTGCTCTCATGTCCACAGTGATAAATACATAAAATAAGTACAAAATCCACATTGATATGTATTTGAGTGATGAAATTTAATGACACATACACCACACCCACAATAAGGATAACAGACTATCTAGTTTAAACGAAAGGCATGGAACTGAAGCCCCACAATGAAACAGTTTTTTCCAAACATTATTATGCGAACACTCTGTACATAAATCTAATATTACTTCAGAAAAATAAACTGTCAACACATAGCTGGTTAACTTTTCCAAATACACTTCCTTCTATATCCACAAAATTAGTCTAGCTCGCTAGCTTTCAACTTATGCTCACAAAAAGTATAAATAGAAGCTCTCTTATTTTCAGTCATGAACCAACGTTTATAACACAGAGAGTCACTAGAGCATTTTTAAGGATGAGTATTAAGAGAGTTTCAGCACTACGCTTCCTGCTCAAATCCTAAACTCTCTCCCTAGGCCATTGGGTCATCTGGTTCCAAAGTAATTCTGGTGGGTTTTACACAGCAACAAAGGAACTGAACTGAATACTTGATTCTGACACGTTTCAAAGTTCATTTTATCTATCAAAAGGTGGCTTGATTTCTTTTGTTATTCTGCTCAAGAGTTATCAGTTGTAGATGTCACCAGACACACATTCATGAATTTTAAGGAGAATCTTGTATCTAATCACCAGAAATGGTTCTCCACCTTGAAAGGGAAAAACAGCAGCTTCTTCCACACACATCATTTTTCCAGCTTTTGTTGTATTTCATATCCAATTACTTATCTGGAGGTTTCATTTCCCACAATAATTAAAATTCTGCCCTTTTTTATTGAGATGTACTGCTACTTTTTACACTAACCAACACATTTATCACACACACAAATAGTATGCATTTCATATTTTGACTATGGCACTTGACATACAGAAAAATAAAACTCACTATTTTAAAAACAACCTGTTACTTTATGTTAATGACTAGAAACTAGTAATCAATTCTGTCTTAAGTTTGTAAGTTAGCAACCCTTTTTTTAATTCCCACTGACACTAGGAAAATAGATGCACTAGTATGGTAAACTGACTTAGGACTATGCGTCCTACGACACATAATAATTAAAAAAATGCAACACCAAAGAGGGATGTAGGTAAGCTAAACTCCATATAAGCCCTCGTGCCTAGTAAACAGAGAGATATACCTCTGAAGAGGATCTAAGCCACCCCATGTCAACCAATAAGGAAAAGAACTTTGAACAAAGCTACCTAAGAAACAAACCAGAACAGACTGTGTCCAGCTAACTTCTATCAGTTTTCTTTACACTATTCATCTTATTTTATAGTTAAATTGGTAAAACAATTCAGAACTGCCTTTCTTATTCAGTAGAGGAGCATATATGAAGATCAGGGGGAATGTGGGTCCTCTAGTGAATGGGACGGGCACCCTGGTTACGAAGAACACAGAAAAAGCAGAGCTGCTGAATGCCTGCTTTGCTTCAGTGTTTACCAAGGGCAGCCCTGTAGAGTCCCAGGCCCTAGCGACAGGAGAAGAAGCTGGAAGAAAGGAAGACTTGCCCAGGGTAGAGGAAGATTGGGTCAGAGAGCACCTAAGACACCTCGATGCCAACAAATCCATGGGCCCCGATGGGATGCACCCCAGAGTTCTGCGTGAGCTGGCCGATGTCGTAGCCGAGCCGCTCTCCATCATCTTTGAAAGATCCTGGAGAACGGGGGAGGTGCCGGAGGACTGGAAGAAGGCCAATGTCACGCCAGTCTTCAAAAAAGGCAAGAAGGAGGACCCGGGCAACTACAGGCCGGTCAGCCTCACCTCCGTACCCGGAAAAGTGATGGAACGGCTGATACTGGCCGTTGTCTCCAGGCACGTGGAGGACAAGAAGGTGCTCAGGACTAGTCAGCATGGATTCGCGAAAGGGAAATCATGCTTGACTAATCTGATAGCCTTCTATGATGGGATGACTGGCTGGATAGACGAGGGAAGAGCGGTGGATGTCATCTACCTTGACTTCACCAAGGCTTTTGACACCGTCCCTCACAACATCCTCCTGGACAAGCTCCGGAGGTGTGGGCTGGATGAGTGGTCGGTGAGGTGGATTGGCAACTGGCTAGATGGCAGAACTCAGAGGGTGGTGATCAGCGGTGCAGAGTCTAGTTGGAGGCCTGTGTTGAGCGGAGTGCCCCAGGGGTCAGTCCTCGGTCCAGTCCTGTTCAATTTATTTATCAACGATCTGGATGAAGGCACAGAGTGCTCCCTCAGCAAGTTTGCAGATGATACGAAGCTGGGAGGAGTAGCGGATACTCCAGAGGGCTGTGCTGCCATCCAGAGGGACCTGGACAGACTGGACAACTGGGCGGTCAAAAACCTCATGAAATTCAACAAGGCCAAGTGCACGGTCCTGCACCTGGGGAGAAATAACCCCAGACACCAGTACAGGCTGGGGACCGACCTGCTGGAGAGCAGCTCTGCTGAGAAGGACCTGGGCGTCGTGGTGGACGACAGGTTGACCATGAGGCAGCAGTGTGCCCTCGTGGCCAAGAAGGCCAATGGCATCCTGGGGTGCATTAAGAGGAGCATCTCCAGCAGGTCGAGGGAGGTGATCTTACCCCTCTACTCAGCCCTGGTAAGGCCACATCTGGAGTACTGTGTCCAGTTCTGGGCCCCACAGTACAAGAGGGATGTGGAGCTGCTGGAGAGAGTCCAGCGCAGGGCCACGAGGATGATCAGGGGCCTGGAACATCTGCCCTATGAGGAGAGGCTGAGGGAGCTGGGCTTGTTCAGCCTGCAGAAGAGAAGGCTGAGAGGGGACCTGATCTGTGTCTATAAGTGCCTCAAGGGAGGCAGTGAGGAGGATGGGGCTGGCCTCTTTTCACTGGTGGTCACTGACAGAACCAGAGGAAATGGCCACAAATTGAAGCATAAAAAGTTCCACGGGAACTTAAGGAAGAACTTCTTGACGGTGAGGGTGACAGAGCACTGGCACAGGCTGCCCAGAGAGGTTGTGGAGTCTCCTTCTCTGGAGATCTTCAAGACCCGCTTGGATGCAGCCCTGTGCCACGTGCTCTAGGTGGCCCTGCGTGTGCAGGGGGGTTGGACTAGATGACCTCTAGAGGTCCCTTCCAACCTTAGGCATTCTGTGATTCTATGATTCTATGATTCATTCTATGTTCCTTGGTTATTAAAGACTGTCCCACCTGTTATTTTTATACAAAACTATTCAAGGTACTGTATGGAAGCAAGACATAAAGCCAAGGTAAGCTACAATAACTTTGATGATTAATTCCTCACATACACGTACAGAGCACCGCAGACAAAACCTATCTGCACAGAAGGCAACCTGACATTTGATTATGCACATCTGTTTATTTGTCTAATACATATATTGATCTCCATTGATAGAGAATTCTAGAAACAAAAGTAGAAAAAAGAGTAATAAAAAAAGCTTATTCTAATGAAATACTTCAGACTATTCAGTGTTTTCTAGCTTCTCTTGGTGATTTCAAAGAAATCATCTTTTCAACCAGTATGATCACAATACAAACTTGTGGTACATTTAGTTGATTTCAAGAATTGCATTTAACACCTTTGAGTTGTCCACTGGGCATTCTACTACCAGATATTTTGTGATATGAATATGCTGGAATACCAACTTCACTACTCACTCAACTCACAAATAAAGACATCTTCAAGAGATTATTAAGTGAAATCCTTCCCTTCCATGCCTAAAATAAAGCTTTATCTTAATCTTTTTTATTAGGAATCTCTTTTAGGTAATCTTCCCCCCCACCACCTTTTTTTTAAGGAATATCAATGTTGTTATTCTTAATAGATGGCACAACAAAATAGCATAAATGATAATTCCCCTCCTTCTTTCATATAAAGAGGCAATTTTGGAAATGTTGAAATATATTGTGGAAAATCAGCAGAAAATAAATATCTGAAATATGGATGACTCCAACAGAAAAGTGACAACACAATTTGACATTTTTCCTTATAAGATGTTCCTCAAAAACATGATACAGTAATTTAAAATTACTCCGTAGGTCTGTCTGGAAATTAATTATGAATGAGATAAAAGCAACAGGCTTGTAAAGCTGTATTGACTGACACATTTATTTCTTCCTTGGAGATTCGGTACACAAAATCTAGACTCAATACATGCAGCTGGATGTTTGCTACAATGGAAAGGACTTTAGTGCTTTCTTATGCATTATTAAATAATTAACCAGACAAGCCTAATCAAAAATTTATTTTATCAAAAATGTCTTAGTTTAAAAGATTCAAAGATGTAAATCACATATATCTCCAAAAGAACACAAAAGACCAATAACAGTGACATAAACCAAAAGTTTACTTAAAAGAAACAAAGCCAAACAACCCATTAAATAAAAATCAACTGTGATTACTATTCCCTGATAGAGCTATTCTGATTCAAGGCTTAAACAGGAGTACACATCCCTGAACTCGGTGACCACAGTTAGAGCGCTAGAAGTGGTAGGCAAGTCATGAAAGTCAATCACCAATTCAACTACAGGAATGACTTCTTTGGACTAACATCCTCCTCTCTTGCCTTCATATTTTGACTTATTAAGTTTCATTACATGAATCAGAGCAGAATTCTACGGAGTTAAGTAAACTTTGTTCAAATATTACACTCAGCTCATGCGTATTCAATAGACTTTTGAAGAGCAGAGCAGCTATCACACAAAGTGGATGCTGCTGATGAACACTTCATTCCATCCTAATTAAAAATATCACAACTTCAGCACAGCAATCTTGTCATCTACTCTAGACAGGCATATAGAAAAACATGGCTGAATTCACTTAAGTGCCAGCAAAAGCAGTAATGAAATTGAGGAATCTGTGACCCATAAAATACTTTCTGCACTTGGTCAGTCCATATCATATGTCTCTGATCAGTGTTTATAGAAACAAACAAAACAAAACAACAGAAAAGAAATATAAAATGCTTAAATGCTTAATCATTCAATTTTTTGAACCATCCTATGTTCACAGGAATTATAATGATAAGAAATATTATCCTTTACTCTCAATGCTAATCTTAAGTATAGGGCTAACCCCATTCGTTTATAAAGTTAAGAGTCTTTGTNAAAAATATCACAACTTCAGCACAGCAATCTTGTCATCTACTCTAGACAGGCATATAGAAAAACATGGCTGAATTCACTTAAGTGCCAGCAAAAGCAGTAATGAAATTGAGGAATCTGTGACCCATAAAATACTTTCTGCACTTGGTCAGTCCATATCATATGTCTCTGATCAGTGTTTATAGAAACAAACAAAACAAAACAACAGAAAAGAAATATAAAATGCTTAAATGCTTAATCATTCAATTTTTTGAACCATCCTATGTTCACAGGAATTATAATGATAAGAAATATTATCCTTTACTCTCAATGCTAATCTTAAGTATAGGGCTAACCCCATTCATTTATAAAGAGTCTTTGCTGGTTCCAAATTTAAGAGTTTATGAGAGTATAAAAAATCAAATTTGCAGTAACACGCAAGAGAACAAATACTATGCCGTCAAAATTTACTCATGGCATTGAGAGTAACATGGCTACTTTTATGTCTGGCAAGGTTGATAATGCTCAAACTTCTTTTCATTTAGGTTTTATCTAGATCAAGTAAGTCCATCAGTTTGCTGTATTTACAGTACAGCTTTCCTAAAAAACATTTTTTCAACATTTTAAGATAATTTTTCAGTTATAAACTCTAACACTTTTTACAAACTTTTTCTGCCCAGCAAATAATTATACAGATCCAATACTAGCTACAGTTTTGGAGGGATTTTTTTCTTTCTCTTTTCGAAAGAGCTATTTCCCCAATCATTAGCCTAGATTTACTCACTGTTCCATCTTTAACTCTATCATAAATGAACTTGGAATTAAAGAATGTTTACTCATTAATGCTTGTGCAGAATGGGACTACAAAAATGCTGCAAATGCATCCAGAATTACAGAATTTCAGCCTTTTAATTTTTCATTTTGTGTTTCATTGTAGTACCTTTAGATATCCAGAAAACCCTAAATACCCATGAGAAGAAATATCTTTCTGGCTGGACATTTTACAAATAGAGTTCAAGGTTATTTCATGTTCACAAAGAGATATTAAAAATCAAGTAATACCTTTTATTCCCAAACTGCAATATTCATCTGTGGACAGTAACTTATCTTAGACCTCCAGAAGAAAATATGTACTGAGAGTGCCCAAAGGCAACCCTTTCTCACAGCAATCTTTCAAAATTACTGGGACTCTTTTTTAGCTGGAATGCTTACTTAGTTTGACTAAAACTAATGTACTGAAGTTCTCCATTTTTAATGGATATACGCTGAACAAATATTTCTCAGACAAGCAGAGAAATTTCTCAAACAAAAGGGAATCCTCGGGAAGTACAGTCCTTCCACTGTCTGTCTTGTTAAAACCTCTAAAAGCATTTATATAGCAGTGTCCATTCTTCAAAGCTTTTTGTGCCAATGCCTCTCCAGTGATCACTATAGTTCAAAGTTGAGTTATTAACTACAGCTTTGGGATCAGTGGGAATGACTGTGAGGAGGCGAAGATTTTGTTGTACGTAACTCTGACTTGTACAGATACAAGTTTTTACGAAAAGGAAATTATTGTTCACGTGCTGCCATTTTTCCCATCTCTTTTCAAGTCACTCAGGAACTTCTTTGAAGTTCCACTTTCATTCTTTTTACTACGTCTTTTTCAAGACTACATTCAAATATTACTTTAAAATTAATTTTATTGTGCTAAATACAGTAAGTATCCTTATTTTTAAGGCACAAAACTGAAAAGAGACAGGATTCAATCTTAGGATCTCATCCTAGCTGTCTAGCCTGCATTTCTATTTTTTACTCTGGAGGCCATTTTCCATCATTTGTCAACATTACATGGCAAACAAAATCAAATTATGAAAAAAAATAGAAGTAATAACTTACAATAACTAAGCCTGCAATTCTGGTGGAAAGGGGAACGGGAATTAAACTTCCAAAGGCCTATTTGGGCAGAATTTGGACAACCTGCATTTTACTTCTAGTGTAAGATATATTTTACTTTTTCTCATAAATCTTAGAAAATTTCATTCATTTATTTTCTCAGTAGGCAAACCAATTTGTATTTAAAGGAAAATATTTGTGCTAAAAAAACTCTTCCATGTTGAATCATTTTTGATAGACTAATTTTTGATTTAACCGAGCGTCGTTTCTCTATGAGGAACATCCTTGCTAATGCAACAACCTCAAACCCTGGTTTTGATTTAGCTTATTTATTCTCCTGTATCATATAGCTTGATTTGGTTCTGATATAAATTACTACCCCAGGGTGCTGTCCTCCTGGCTTTACTTTCGGAGGTAATTGTTTGTTGGTGTTTTTTCCAGCCTGGGCTGATGCAACCCCACCTAAACCGTCCTGATGAGACAGTGCTGATGAGACAGTGCCTGCTTCTTGCCCAGAGGAACTGGTCTTTCCAATCCTGGCTCCTCTCCTGTTCGAGGAACTAAGCCCAATGCGACTCCACCCAGACTGGGCTATGAAGAAAACTGCACGTTGGCCAAAGAACTTGACGGATCATGTGCAAAACGACTCCATAAAGGAACGCAGGGGAGTGTGAGGAGCAAGAAAAGCCTCTTGGGTTTTCTAGGTCTAACTCCTTCCTAAGCCTTCAAGAGCACCAGCTAATGCAAACACCAAAGGTAAATGTGGTCTTTGAATATGGCTGGATATAAGATGTGGAATTTCTGTCACAAGAGCTCCTCATCACTGGGAGCTCAACAAGAGACTAAGAACTTAAGCAGGTGAGGCATTCAGATGCTGTCAGTCTGGTTTTGCCCACAAATTAGAAACATACTGAAGTAATCATCATAAAAGACTGTGGACCTTAGTGCAGTAGATTTTTTAAGAACCTATTCATTTCCTGGCAGGCAATGCTTAGCATAACCACTCCCTTAATCCACTTTTCATCTACAGAGATCGATACATTTGTGAAGAATCATAAACTAAAGACATGATGGAAAACAGTATTTGGAACTCTAACTGAAATTACTTTTGAGAGAAGAGTGAAGATATTATATTTTACAACCAACGCTTTTAACATTCATTACTGAACACACTGATGATCTGCTGCATTGATTGACGCATGTCCAGAATGTAGAGAGATTGTAGCTATTGTAGCAGACACTTTCAAATCTGTTCCTTACATGTGATCATTCTGTATTACATCAGAATACATCATTTTCCTTTTTATCAGATGCTTATTTTTTAAGGGCAAAACTGTTTAAGATAGCAATGTCTGGACAGCTTGCAGCATTTTCAAACTATGCTAGCAGAGTAAATTTGAAACCAGTATGTTTTGCCAACTCGCAAGATGCAGACTAATCTCTAAGTCTGATCATCATCACCAAATCTCAGTCCACAGAAAGACAACAGAAACATTGCTCCTAGGCACATGAAGAACAAGAAGGAGATTAAGAAGCTAGTAGAAATTTATCAAGGCCAAATTGTGTTTGATCGGTGTGATGCTATTACAGGTTCTGTGTACAAGGGGAAAATAGTGAATTTTATCTTATCTCAACAAGGCTTCTGAGATAGTCTTCAAAAGTGTCCTGGCAGCCGGATTGGAGAGATGTGGACTGGATGACGAGCCTACAAGAAAACTGGTTGGGCTTCTGGCCTCAAAGAACAGTGGTCAGTGGTTAAAAGGCCAGGGTGGTAGTCTTTCTAGTTTTAAAGATATTTCCAGGGTAGTTTCCAGGGTAGTTCTTAAATTCGTTGCACTGAGAGAATATTTTAAGATTGGTATACTCTTGGGAAACAAGCTGGTTTGGGCAANTGTACAAGGGGAAAATAGTGAATTTTATCTTATCTCAACAAGGCTTCTGAGATAATCTCCGAAAGTGTCCTGGCAGCCGTATTGGAGAGATGTGGACTGGATGACAAGCCTACAAGAAAACTCGTTGGGCTTCTGGCCTCAAAGAACAGTGGTCAGTGGTTAAAAGGCCAGGGTGGTAGTCTTTATAGTTCTAAACATATTTCCAGTTCTTAAATTCATTGCACTGAGAGAGAATAATTTAAGTTTGATATACTCTTGGGAAATAAGCTGATTTGGGCAAATAAAGAGTTGTATAGAACGAGTTGCTTTTAAATCAGGAGATAAATCAGATTGAGACACCAATGAGAACTAGGCAGCCATCAAGCAACCTCTTGAATCATCTTTACAGAACGACAGATGAGACAGACATGGTTGTATCCTGATAAAGTTCTGAGTTTGGATGTTTTCCCTTCTTAAAACTTCTAAAATACATATAAATGAACATACCTCTCGAGAAAGACAGCCCAGTCTGTGGTTTTGGACATAGATTCTCAAAAGAATGACTAAAAGGGCAAACAAGAATAGCTATTTCAATCAGACTGTAAAGTCAATTATTTTCTAGTAGAAATACCTAGAAACAGAAAAGTGCAATCTGCCTATCACACTTGTAGAAATACACCCACGCAGGGCCTGGGCTTTCATCTGTATTTATAGATGCCACATTATGCATCAAAAGATGAGAGCCCAATTGAACCATCTCTTCTCTGGAGTCACAAGTGGCTTCTCTCTCTGAGCAGCATAATCATCACACAATCGAACAAGCTACCTGAACTCATGGCTCAAAATCTATACTCAAGACATAGAGGATTTCGATTAGTATAATGATTAATAGCCTCAGAGATATACTTGGCAATGGTGTTTGCAATATTCTGTGTTTTAACTTTGGAATGAGATCCCTACTTTTCAGAGGCAAACAGCTGATAAAGCAATTAAGTGTCAGAAGCCTACATAAAATTTCTCAGGTGTCAGGTCACATGCTAAACTCAGCAAAAATCAAATTTTATCAGTAATCCAAAAGAATAATAAATAATGAAAAGCTACTGTACTTTAACTGAGAATTGTAATTTAGTCTTTTCAATGTCTGACTTCAGGCCTATCAGTTAAACTGTTACTTTATTCTCTTTCAGTTTAGAAAGTTCTAGACATCAACCAAAAAATTTGCTCAGTATTTCCAACAAAGCAGTCATAATAAAGCGGTTTCACTTATACTCTCGATCTCAAAACTGCACTTTCTTACACATGTCCATTACACTAGTTGGATATAGCTGAGTCCTATAAGTGTTGATTCCAACTGCATATAGTTTCCCCAGCTGGAAAAATGTATCTCATCTTGCATCATTAGATGAGATGAATCCCAAAACTGATGACCTGGCTTCTTACAAATCTACTTACAAGTTTAATAAAATCATAAGTGACCTCTTTTTTTTTTTTGCATTCTGAGTTTGCAGAGACCAAAGGAAAGCCTCTACAGTTCAAGCGTCCAAAGGAAGAAGTGATACACTTCCAATAAGTCTTTCATGAAAAAAATGAAGACAGGAATCACAAATAACAGAAATATGTGGTGTAATATTGAAGTAATATTGAATTCCAAAATTTCACAGAAACTCTCCTTTTCAGCATCTCCTTTACAGCGTCTCCTTTACAGACACTTTGAGAAGCAGAGGCATTGTTAATCATTTTTAAGAAAACCAATATATAAAGTTATGTAAACACTCATAAATCAACGGATGAGTGGAAATAATAGTAAACAGGTAATTATAGTATCATAGAATCATAGAATTGTTAAGGTTGGCAGGGACCTCTAGAGATTATCTAGTCCAACCCCCCTGCTCCAGCAGGGACACCCAGAGCATGTGGCACAGGGTGGCATCCAGGCGGGTTTGGAAGATCTCCAGAGAAGGAGACTCCACAGCCTCTCTGGGCAGCCTGTGCCAGGGCTCTGTCACCCTCACCGGTAAGAATTTTTTCCGTAAGTTCCTGTGGAAATTTTGGTGTTTCAGTTTGTAGTGAGTATATAATAAACATAAAATCCATGTATATGATTAAGGGACAAATAGTGAGATAAATCCAAGATATGCTACATTTTTTTCCTTAATGTTGCTATTATGAGTGTTATATTTGTTGTCTCATTCATTTTCTTTCCTACTTAGGAAATAGCTGAAAAGACAGTTTGCCTACTGTCAGAGCATTTACAGATTCTGTTTCCATTATAGCAGCTATTTCTTTTTCACTACATTACTTTTTACCTGGAAAGAGAAGAAGAAGCAGTGAGGAGTGTTCTCTATTTCTAATCCACTTTTTAATGTCTATATTAACTTATTATTATTTTCTCTTCAAACCCTTACAGAAAGAAAGAAAAATGTCATTAGGGAAAAAAAAAGAACTACACAGCAGGAAACTATAGACTATTTTGGGGGCAGGATAGGGGACTGCACATGTATGCATAGGCCCATGAAACAGGCAATCTAGTTTCATTTTGGAAGACAAGCAGAAATGAATTTTTTTGCAGTCTGGAGCTCAGGCTATTGCTTTATTTATGTATTTATTTATTTATTATTTAGAGATTTGCTTCTAATGCTGCAGTTTTCACATCCAACTAGGAAGAATATATTCTTTTAGTTCTGTTCAATAGAAATCATCTGCACGGCAGGTGTTGACTCAGGAACACAAGGGCATGAATAGGGCATCAGTTTATCGTCACTGGTATTTGACTGGAAGTGGAGGGGATGGAAAAATCAAATGTTAACAATGAAAATGGGCCACTTCAATTACCTTTTTGAATCTTCCAGTGCGAATAGCACATGGCTTTGTCCACATCACAGAATACAGACAGGGACTATTTGAATACTTAAGTAACTCCCTAAGTATTTCTGTATTCTTTAGTTCCCTGATAAAAGTGGTTAACAGGAAATTTTAACTTCAGATTACTCTCTATTAATTATAACAGCACTTCCAAAGAGGACAATTCTTAGAAGTCGACTAGGTTTTGAATATTTTCAAGCTTTCTAGCTTGCTGCAGGGATTAAATTTTTATGTTGTCTTAAATGTACTCTTACAAAATGCAAATTTCCTTGAACTCTCAGGTATGAGCTGGAATTCCTGCACTGTGTATGATTGACTTTTAGCTTTTCTAATTGTAGTTCCTTCAGACATGTACCCAACTGTTTGTGCAGAATTTATGGTATGTAGAGATTTATGTCTCTCCTATCAGCGACCGTGCAACCCACTGTGCAGTAGATTAAATTAATTCTTAAGGAATGCTCTCTGGTTTAAGGGTGTATAATATATACATTGCTTCATGACTTCAGAACATTTAAGTTTTAAAATATGAAGCAGTCTCTTCTGTGTGATTTTCATTTGATAACCAACAAATATTTAATTTTGCAAATACAAATGAATCCTCTCCCTTAAAAAAAAATCCAGAAAAAAGCCAGATCACAGAAGATCACAGAAAAATAATATTCACAAGGACTGAGGTTTCTGCACTGAAGCAGGGCCAAATTAAGAGCAACTATAACCGTTGTGTGGCTCAGCATCTGTAGTTTCTCCCAGCTCTACTATGAATGACCTTCCAAATACCTATTTTACAGCATGCATTCTCCATCACTAACAGTGCTGTGAATATTTCTGAGCAAAAGGTAGCTCACAATAAACACCTGTTATTTAGAAAGTCTGCTTTCTAAGAATTCATTATTCTACATTAACAACAGACCAGTGTTTTGCCAGCTGCTGTTTGAGCATGCTCCTAAAACTGAAGGGGTGGAGAGTAGCTTGAAAGATTGAAATAAGTAGGTTTTTAGTGCAAATAAATTTAACAACAGAGAATTAGATCCCACAATTCTTTTACATGTGTGTGGATGTAGTAGGGAGACAGACAGATTATTCTCATGACTTTTTGTCACGTACAAGCTCAGTGTTAATGAGATTCTTTCACTGGAGCAAGAATCACAAAACCTGTCCAGAAGTAAAAAAAAAAAAAAAAATCTTTAGGCCAAAAGACCATATTTAAAGTTTCTGTACTATAAAGTCTTTCTTAAAATTTTGATACAAAGACCTGATAAACAAGTAACAAGGAACGCTGCTACACCAAGTAAGTGAATCGCAAGAGACTGATTATTCACTAAGGAGTTGATTGACCCACATGATCAGGGAGATATAGTTTTATTAGAATCGTCAGATTTTGCCTTCCTCATAATTAAAACTACAAGTGGGAAGAGGTGCTGAACAGATGCAACATTTCTATTCATAATTTTATCACAGCTAAGAACTGATTCTCATCATTAAGAGAGCAAATAGTAAGATACTTGTACAGAACAGTTGCACGATCATGCTCACAACAGTGATCTGTAGTAAATCAGTTAATAAGGAGATCTATAGGTTGGAGGTGAACAGGAAACTCCCTCCACTTTTACTCAAAACAACCCATCACCAAACCAACAAAATTAATACCTAGATCTGATCCTAGCCACTTCCCTGTGTTGTACACTCAAGCTCTGGTTGAGCACCTGCTGTTATAAATAAAAAATGCATCCTGCCTTTTAATCCAACCACTTCAGTGTCTATGTAAGCCAGAGATAACAGAACTCGGCCAAATATTCTGGGTCACCCAAAACAGTTTTCTCCCTATCATTTGCATCCAAAAACTGAATTTCTTCTTACCTTTCAGACTATTGTTCCTATTCCTTTATTTTGTATGTATGCATGTGTGCATTGTGCAGACACATTCGGAAAAAAAGAAAAAAAGAAAATAGAAGTGATAAAGTTTGAAGTCTGGAATTTTTTCTATGCATATTTTTCTTACTCATGTGTAGACCTGACCTGTGGTAACAAGGGGATCAAAACTGCCAGAAGATATTTTCACTTCAGAGTCAGAAAGCAATCTTCTGGGAAACTTTAGTTTTACATATGTACATTTTTGAACCAGCTACAATTTTATGTGCTCTAAAATGACTTCATACTTTTAGATCATAGAAAGAAAAATTAACATGAATAATGAAAATAAAGCGTCTGACAAAGGCGGAAAAGATTTTTCCCTGTGCAATTTCAAAAGTAATGATTTCCCAAATATACTGCTGGTCTTCTCAACTTTTCCAGATTCCCAAAGTATTACTTATACAAACTCATATCAGGTACTCTGCTGCCATTTACAGACACTTAAAATGATACCACAACTCCTACTGACAAGAAAGAATATTACAACTTCTGCTTTTCTGAATCACTCTTTTTTTGAGCAGTTCTCAAGAATAATGCAAATATTCAGAGCTACATGGAAAGACTGAAATAATGTTACAAAAGAAATACACTTTGAGAATATAGTTAGGCTAAAACACTAAGTGTCAAGTTGGAATGACAATACTGAAGTGCAGTCTTTCATTAAGCATGGTCAGTAACACGTCAGCCTTACCATACCCTGGGGACGGTGTAGGGGAGAGGGAAGATGTGCATAAGTTTAGGTGCTCTATATGCTGAATTTTATTCAAGCGTAATTTTTATGTGCATCCCTGCTGCTGTGACACATTTGTTCAATGGGTTTTGCATAAAAAAATATGGATACACGTAGGCTAAGAAAGAAAAACCCCTAAAAATCAATAAATCAATAGCTCTCAGCCACATCTCTACAGTATCATATAAACCAGAGTTTAGATTTTCTCTCTCAACTTCTGAACAAGTGCAGCAAATGCTCTCCCTCCAGGCTGGGAGAAGACTGGCCTTCTACCAGGAACTCTACCTGGCTGCCCTCAGGAAAGCTGGAGAGCTAGAGCCTTCTCACCAGCACTTTGCTCAGGAGCTCATGTGTGGTGAAGACTTGGGGCTGATGTTCCTACTGCAACTATCCCTCTGCAGTCTAGCCTGGGTGTCTTCACATTTTGATTACTTTGATTTATATAAGCAATGAGTGTCAATGCATGTAATCCTGGCAACCAACATTATAACTGCATCAACAGGAGAAATTCCTGTTGATGCTTTGACACCAAATGCCAAAAATGATTTGCTTGACCTCTTTTGGGTTCACCTTGATACACCTCACACTTGTTTGCTCTGATGGCAGGCTTGGTGTTGATTTAGCCCAAGTAGAGCAGCAAACCTCTGGTATATTTCGCGGGACTGTCGTGCTATGGAAGCTGGCCCAGCTCTTGCTCACACCAAAATTGTTCTGGTGATACTGTCAGCAGTAATTTGCAAGAACACTATCCTCATAACAAAATAAGATGAACTCATGTTCCATAAAGCAAATTGACATTGCATACGTGCTGGTCTGTATGGTTGAAAGCCCAATTTCTAACTCAGGGGCCTTGAACTGAGACCTCTCAGGAAAACCTACGTGGTGTCTGGTTTCTGGTCTGCTTCTGGCTTCCCAGTTTCTCTTGGGAATGAAGTACAGACTAGATTGCCTTGCTAATGGTACCCTATTTAGGCCAGTGTTTCCCCAGGACTCCACTGCCCACCTTTCTTCACAGAGAGTTTCACATGACATTGCTGCACAGGCCGTGCCAGTGAGAGCATCTCAACCCGTTTCCTGGAAAAGGCAGCAGATAAGAACATGCCAGAGGCATAGATTTCTCCTGCTCGCCACCACCTGCAAGACTGCTCTTGAATTTCCCCAAGGACAAGAAATCCACTAGGAGCAACATGAGCAGTTCTGACTATGGCAGGTTACTGCTAGCCGTCTTTTTGCCCTGGAGCAGAAGAGCTTCATGTTGACACATGCACTGCGTAGTATACACTTCCTAAACCCAAGTAAGCCAAAGAATCACCAGACCAACTGAACATATACAGTCCCAGCAATAAAAAGGTAAACAGACTGGCTGTACTATCCATGTACAGTAGGGTTGGTCAGCTATCAGCAGAGGGATTTAGCTTATAGTAGTCTCCTCGAGTGACTTATGCAGCTTTTCCTGCTGGAATGACTTGATAGAAAAATGACATGAATGACAACTGAAAAATAATATTCATAAAGAAATACTTGGGAATGTGAACATTAAACTCAAAGGTTAAACAGATTACCCAGCACTAAAGTCATTTTAGAGGCATTCATACCTTATTGCATTTGATCCTGGCAGAATGTCATGCATGGCATGTATGATACTGCAGCATTACAGCTTCTCCTGGTGTAAATGGAACCGTGGTATTACAGATTACCTTGACCCTTGAAAGCTTGATTCTCTTAATCAGGTGTTGATATGTTATTAGCTGATTCTATGTTATTAGCTGATTCTAGGACATGCACATCTCTATGAGAAGATAGTTTTTATCAAATGAATTGCTGCAATGAAGAGAATTCCTATGAGTTGTTTTCATTTTCTGTAAAGAAGATTACAAGGAGCCAAATTTGCCATAACACTAACTACTGACTGGAAACATTAGCCACTCAGTTATATCAGATAAAAAAGAAGTATTTTACACAAGTTCAGTTTGCATTTCTGTTTACTGACATTAAAAAAAATTAAGCTGAATAGTTTAGTGTAAACAGACTCTCTTTTATTAGATTATATTTTTTAAGGTTAAAGCATCTGTGTATTTTTAAAAACAGTACTCATAAAGAGGTTTTGTAAATGATGAAGGAAATAACATAAACAACATGATATTTATTTCACTGGTTTTGGTGATATTTTGCTAGACCAGCTTCATCATCTGCACAAACAACTTCCAGAAGACTTCTCTGTCTTGCCATTTCTGCTCCACTATCCTACAGCTACCATAGGGGTGATGCTTAGGGGACCCACAAAAGTTTCAGAATTAACATTTGGCAGTTGTAGTACGGTAACTATGGCACATTGTAATAGCTCAACATTGTTTTAACTGCTTGACACCGGTAAGTGAAAACACATGCCGAGTTTAACCTCTGCTTAAGAAGAAGTATTACATAACATGAGCAGGGCCAACAAATTTAGCAATGAATAAATTTAGCCCTTTCCCTTTACAAATGTCAACTGTACATTTGGAAATGTTACAGTGTTCACACTCAAAAGGGATGACTGTTATAATTACCATAAATACACATCTTAACCAGCAGTTATCTACCATGCTTTCTAACACACCTATATACTTTCGATCTGTTTTTCCCTACACGAGCCTGTAAATGTCCAGTAAGTAATGTCAAGGCTGTATTCTTCACTTCTAAAAAGGCAGAAGCAAGAATGAAGGTGAATTAAGGTTTCCTTAGCCTTTCCTGGAAAGCAGAATGAGGATGGGACTGAATCCCAGCAAGGAAAACATGGATGTGCCTGAATTTCAGTCTACCCAGTGACTAATTCAAATAGTAGGAAAACCACAGATAATAACCTGAGGTCAGAAACATGGCAAAACCAATAAAAAATCATGCTCTTGTTTAACTTACAAATTTATAATGCTGTAAGCTTAAAAAAAGAGATTGACCTTTCTTTTTTTCAACTCTAACAAATGGAAATAGAGCATGAAGATATACAAAACCTATCAGAAACAGAGATGATAGTGAAAAACAGTATATTTATGCACATCTGTGCTGTAACTGGAAAGTCAATTGGCAAAATCAAAATCATAAAAAGCTGTTTTACCAAACACTAAGAACTTGTTCTACAACTGCTGCCTTCAAAACTATTTGGATGAGATCCAACTGCAAAGATGTCAGTGAAATATGGTTTACAAGACAGTACAATCTTGTGCACTTTGTCCTGTAACGTTTATTTTTGATTCTGTGGAGTTGCTTTTTCATCTCCTTCTTAGTTTCAGGATGCTCTACTTATTAACTCATTCCCTCCAAGCAAGTGAGTTTTTATTTTTGTACTATATTCTGATCCAGAATGACCATATGGCCTTCTTTGAGGATGGAACTTTTCTATTTAATAGAATCATACAGCTCATCATGCCTTCTCTAGTTATCAGCTCCAACATCTATGCATTGCAATCGTTTCCTCCTGCGAAACATTCCCATCACATTATTTCCAGTACAACATTGTTGAACTGAAGCATTAGAGAGTGGATTTTGGATGAGGCTGGCATAGTGGCATAAGGGAACAGACAAAAACACATGGGATGCCACAGACTGCCCCCGCTCCCCCAAAAAGCAAAACGTTAGGAGTTGAACACAAATGAAAGGACAAAGGCTTAAAAATCAATAAGGAGAAGACCACTGACAGCATCATCACCTGTTCTGCTGTTCTGTCACCCTTCACACAATCAGAGCAGAGAATTCTATCAGTACTCATTCCTTAGACAGAAATTCATGGGATACAAACATAATAAATGCAAATAAGAAGAAGAAAGAAAAAAAGCTACTGCCTTCACAGTCAAACCCACTAACTTTGCCTTTCCAATTACTCTGCCTTTACTTCTGCCTGTAAAATCTTACCTAAGATTCTGAATTATGACACAGTTTATAAATATCTAATCCACTGCTATAGTGAATGTGACAAAAAAATTGCAAGATGAATGGTATACACTTGTGCTTAGGGCACTATACTAGGACCAGCGATGCGAGAGGCTTATTTTCTATGTAGGTTACTGTAACACAGTAGTATAGAAGCAGATTAAGTACTACTATAAAATAAGTTTCCACCAGAATGAAATCAAAATTACTCTTTTTAGAACAGCACTTCTAGTCAAGCACGCGCTCATGGAGGTAAAAACACAGAAGTATCTTGGAAAAGGGAACCGTGTGTGTTCCAGCCTCCTGAATGGCATGTTTGTACACACAAGCTCTCCAGTGGCTCTGTAAGTCATTGACATCCAATGGGTTTATTGGCTCTGCTCCTTTGCAGCTGCAGGAGGCAAGATTTTCCCTCCACCTAGCACCACTGGAGGAAAGTCCCAGCGCACGAGGCCAGGGATCAGTGTGTTCACCTTCTGTGGGAAGGCTGAGCACTGGAACTCCAAAGCAGTAGTAGGAACGAGCAAATGTACATGAAGGGATGGTTCATTGAGAGAGGTTATTGTACAACCAGAAAATGAGGTTGGCTAGATTCTTCTCTCTAAGGTTATGAAGCTGATTCCACTGTGCCCTATTGAGGAGAAATGACTCTGGAGCCTCATGTAAGGAGCCTGTGACTTGAACAGCACTGGAATTAGTTGCAATTTAAGCTTGTTCACCAGGGCAAAGTAGCCCTCAACAGAATAGTATCACTACACATTCCCATTAAAAAAAGACAAATTGATAAAAAAGACAACTCTGAACATCTTCAGATAAATAGCTAGGTACTAGCTTTTCAATGCAATTCAACATAAATAAGCTTCAAAGGGAAGCATTAGACAGCTTTTTCAGCACTGCAAGGAAACAATCTTTAGAAAGCTATTCTGTCAACAGAAGTAAAGTTTCCACCTGCAGCTTTATGCATTTGGCAAACAGAACTAGTGCACTTCTGCAATGTTATTTTAGGACATGAAGAAATGCATCCCAGAGCTGATGTCCCACTGACTGCAACAGATCAGCAGCTTTGTCAGAAACGCACAGTAGAAACTAAGTTATAGTCATTAGAGTAGTGAACAGAAAGTCAAGTGAAAACATTTAAAGAGACAAGGACCAATAAAGTCCCTCCCCCCAAAATAGCGGCTAGGTACAGGGTCCATTTCTGCACAGTGTAATCTCCTGCTGAAAATATTGCTAGTACAGTTTGCCTATAGATGACTTTACAACAAAACTAAGATCTGACTTGAACAAAAGGTTGGTCCCAAACAAAATTATGTATTTGTTGCTCATGGACTCCACATTGCTTCGCTGTTTGCAGCATCCAGAAAAACGCATGTTGGCAATAAACTGTCCAATTCCGGAGGATGTGATTTTTTGTTTTGTTTTGATTTTTTTTAAAGGGCAGGCAAGCCACAAGAACCTCTCAACGCTTCTTCTCCACACATTTTTTTATACCCCTCACCTATGAAGGAGAGTTGTCTACGAAGCCATCAGCCTGCTGATTTATCACTACTGATTGCCACAAGCAACTAAATTCCAGCTTCCTTTCTAAGCATTACTGCTTGCAGCAGATTGCAGATGCAAAAGGCATTACAAAGCAGAGTGGACTTAGACAAGTCCTCCTCCAAAGTGAGAGCAATACATGCAGTACAGAAACAGTTGTGAAAGTGCTGTTTTAAATCAAATTTACTACAAAGTGTTTTCCGATCTAGGTTCAGACACGTTATTTTCATTTTAATAATACATCTGTTCTTCCTGCAGTAATAAAATACTAGTGAAGTGCCAATATTACATGGGTCACGTTAGTAATGGAGAGAAAATATCCTTGCCAGCTCTGCAAATGTTATGTACATCTAGATTCCAGCAGAAGAGAATAGTTAAACAAATATTCACACAGGATTAAAGCTTTGTGTTTTCCTTCTTCTTGGGAATGCAAAGTTTTAAATGCAATTGCTCTTAAAAAGGAAGAAAAAAATTTCCCTCAAAACACATGCAAGCTGTCGTAAAAAAGTGAATTTCTATTCTAACACTAAGGATGGATATAAATGGAAAGGACAGACCTTTTTCAAGACAAAACTGAATTATTTTGCCAACAACACAGGGTGCTTCTAAGTCATATTTTCCCTAAGATCTCACATCACAGAACTTACTGCCTAACACCTGATACACATTACAGTCCAAATCATGATAATATCATTAAATATAGTTATTTTGTTTCATGGCACTAAAATCATAAGATACAATAGGAATATCTGTATTTATTTTATTCAAGAGTTATTCTCTTATAACTGGACTTTGCCCTGTCAACTGATCTTTTATTTTCAAGTACCTTTAATATTTTCCAACATGCTGAAAGCAAACTTCCACAGCAAAATATAGGCATTAAAAAAAAACAAAACAAAACAAACAAGCAAGAGAAAGAAAACAAAACCAAAAACAACAGAAAGTTGTCATAGCTACTTGCCTCTTGGCAATTTCTGAGCATTTCCCAGGGTTAGTGCAATATGTCCACAGAAAAGGAGGAAGAGCAGCCTCGCTATCATGGCTACAAAGCCAGCGCCGCGCTCTGAGAGGTGCCGAGCGAGCGAGGCTGACGGCGCAAGGTGCTGCGGCTGCCGCTGCAAGCGAGCTGCTCTCCCTGGGACAGAGGCAGCACCCCTTTGACATGAGCTTGGCTCGCTCGGTGGGAGGAGACAGCATGACATCACCCGCGCTTGCTGCGAGAGGAGAATTAGCCTAAAAAAAAGTTAAATAAATAAATAAATAAAAAGTCAGGCGGTCAGATTTAGACTCCCCCTAAAACCACCTTCTGGACTTTGTTACAGCGTCTTTGCATCTCTCAGGGTAAGCGATTAACCCGTACGAGCACTCACAGTTCATGTAGACAAAACCAGCTGCGTATCAAAATCTCCCTAAGATGAAAACTGCTTGGGGAGACAATTTCACTGTTTTGTCCATGGAAGCTGAACTTAAAATGCAAGATTAATATTCATGTTACTCAAAGAAAAAGATCTTTGTATTCTTGAACCCTGTGCTTCTGCAAACTCAAGATTTTGCTTAAGCTTAATCTCAGCAATATATTAATTTCCTTCATGCTATATAAATAGTAATTTCTGAATGAAGCCAGCAAGTGATATGACAAACATTTACTCAGTGAAAGATCTGTGTTTGTAAAATAACTGTTAGTTATCACATGTTTGTTTGATTTGCCTGTTTAGAAGTATTTTACACTTCCCCCTTTCATGCAAGCCTCCTGAGTCAATGGGCACAATGTACGGTGAAAACTAAGAGACAACAAGGTTCCCTGCTTGGTTTACATCCTCGTGCCAGCCACATTCGTGGAATTGCTTTTGCATTTGCAGTCATGGCAGCTGTTTCACCCAGTGTTTGCACTGATCCAGCTCAGCACAGATTTTGGCCCGACTCAGAGATGCTGGGAGGGAAAGGGTGAAGCAGCAGGAGAAAAAGGTTTACAAGCGAGTAAGAAGATTTTAGTTTCAGTATCTGGAAAATATCTCCTCAGAGTGATTAAAACTATTAAAGTAAGTAGTGGTATCTTTTGCTTGCTCTTTCATGCTCGCTCTCACTCACTCGCTTGCTCCTTCATTCTCTCACTTGGTCTTTTGCCTGCTCTCACTTGCTCAAAAACAACCAAGCAAAACAACCAAAGAAACAAGCAGATATCCATCTCTTGCAATGCATAATGCTCTACAGTAAGCGTGGTCTGTTCCCACCCCTGCCTCCTTGCTCTTGACAGTGCTCCTCGCATACACTGAGTACTCAGTAAGCAGAGAAAATCACCAGCTTAGAACCTGGACTCAACAGAAATACAAAGGAGTCCAGAACGAAAGGGTAGTGACAGGGAGGCATATGGAAGCATTTCTAAAAGGTCGCTTCAGTACTATATTTAAAAGATCGCATCTACTCCGTATTTTGGAAAGAATAATTTCAAAACAGAAGCTAACGGTAATGGTCCTAGAGACAGAAACATGGAAATTTAAACTCTCAGCTCAGCATGGAGAGCACACAAATATAAAGTTTTAGAGTCTGACCACATGATCTTGTTTTAATGCTGGCAAAAGTTAAACTTTTCCTGATTCACTAACTTGGACCTGGGAATAGTGAGTTGGAAGGTAATGTTATACATAGACCCTTATCAAAAGTCTCCATCGAGAACAACTCAAGCACCTTTGGGAGGATTCAGATCCAAAAGTGAGTTGTTTCCTACAAACATAAAGAACAGACATACGCAACAACTACAACTTGGCTAGGACAAAAAGGTGCTAAAATGTCCATAGAGATGGATAGGAGACTCCCAAAACACCGACCTGACCACACCTGTTGGCAAACAAGTTTCAAATGACAGAGAACTGGATACACAGAGCAAATGTGTTTTTCTTCTATTTTTGTTTAAAATACATAATTTGGAAATACATATTTTGGAAAATTCTCCACAAAGCACATTCTATTTGTCCCTCTTCAAAATTAAAAATAAAAACCCAGTCATTTGACAGAGTACTCTCTCAAGAGAATAATAGAAGATTGCTGTTTGGTTACAAACAGCTGCTTATATCATATCCTATTATTTTTTATATTACTTTGAAGGTGCGCTGCATTGGTGAATCACCTATAAATCTCAAAAGATACCCTTCAAAAATACATAAAAACTGCCAATTTCTATTCAAAAAAGCCTTAGTGAAATGTGTTACTTATTTGGCTATATCTATGAAAATAGGTTATAGCTCCTCTCAAAGAAATATACATGCTTCTATTCCTGCTTTCATAATCAGTCTCCTGCTTCTCTGCTGTTCGTTCCTCCTTTCCTTTTCCTCAGTTTTCTGACTTTTTTTTCCTTCTCCTTTGGGCATGCCATCCACACGTTTAAGCTTCCCTCTTAAAACCCCGGTAGACTCATTGGGTCCCTTTCCCTCTGATCACTTCCACAGAAAGCAACTCTGGTCAGTCCAGATTTCCAAGACTCAAGTCACTGTGTGTTTCCTTCCATCTTGCCAAACGTAGGCTTCAGCAGTGGCAATTACAGCTTGATAAGCAGATACAAGTGTAAATTTCTGTCAACTATATGGCAGGAAGTTCAAAATCAGTATATGATATTCGTTTACGCTGTCCCATTGCGTTCCCTGCATCTGCATCATCCATCTATCCATCTGTTCAACGATTTTGTTCATGTATTTTCTCACACGATTGACTTCTGCGGAGAATTTCTGTTGGAAGAAACAAACGGAAAAAAAAAAAAGAAAAGCAAACTGAATTCTGCTTTCCTCTTTTCTAAATCTTTTTGTTTACTGGACACTAGCTATGGCAGCAACAAAAAGGAACACAGGAAGAGAAGGGAGTTCCTAAGACTTCCATCCCTATCCTGCACTATTGGACATATCTGCAATTCTGCTTATGTATCAGATTTCTGCGCTCGTTGGGGTTGCTCCACAATTTCCATTTAAATAGAGGCAGCATCTGTTTTCAGTTTACCAAAATAAAAGCTGGACCTCACACTTCACAGCAGAAATTATTATCTAGCCCAGAAGTTCTTCAGGTTACTCTCATCCACACAAATCTTGAATGATATAACTATCCTTTGACTCTGGAGATCATGTCAGAAGCAGAAGGTTAAATGTGGAAGGGTCATTTAACACCAGTTGTGCATTATTCTACTTAAGAAAAGATAAGAAAAATTAGGTAAAAATAGTTACAGAAAAATCCCAAACAGATTTAAATCATTAAGGAAAATAATGGAAAATTCAAAAACACTGATTTCCTCTCCTCCTCCTCTTCAGTGCTGAATTAAGTAACAAAGTCAAGTACTCAAAAGTCTATTTGCTTACCTCAGCTTCAAGAGAGTCTCGCTGGGGTAGACGCTCAAAGACAGAGATTCCTACAAGATGGTATCACAGCTAATCTGGGCGCAGAACAAAGTTTTTCTAGTTCTATTTTGATATTTCCCAGACCAGCAAGTACAGTGAAAACATGAGTATGGTCAGGAGAAGAAAAAGAAAAGGGAGGGGGGGAACAGAAGAGACAGATGAGCAGGAGATAGGATTTTATTTTATTTTTTTTTCCAAAAAAATGGTCTCAGCTCTGATTCACCTATCATTCCTGATTATTTTGACAAGCCAAACCTAGCTGACTCAACTTCTTCCTGTTCTAATTTAAAGCAGAAAGAGTCTGTAAAACATGACCTGAAAAATCAAAATCTTATCTTCTTTGAATAAAGCACAATAATGCCATACTTAGAGTAGAGACTTACTTGCAGTATTCTTGCTCTTTTTCATTTCATTCCTGGTTTGCACTGAACCCTTCACCAGTGCTCTCTATTAAATAGAGTGGTGCCTTTGGGATAAAATATGCTATATAGATGTTAATTATAATTTTCATTTTCTTGTGTGTGACTCACTTATTGGACTCCTTTTCTTATAAATCTGTCACAAGATCTGCTAAAGGCCTTCAGGAAAAGAAAGATGCCAAAGAACACTCTTTCAGATGTGCTGCTTAAAAAAGAAAACAAAGAAAAATGAAAACCCTAACCCTAAGTTTTGCGAGACTGCAACTGCTTCTTCTTTCCTACACTCCCACTCTTAAGAGTAAGCATTTCAACTCTCATGGTATAAAAATACAGTCTGGCATGTCAATTTGTTAGTAAAAATAAAGTACTCTGATAGCATGCAAACGACAATGGCAGTACATGCTGGTATTCGAGTTCCAGATCTCAAAATTACTGTGATGAGAGACAAAGTGAATGGAAAGGAATCAGCCAAAAGGGATGGACAGAACAGCTGGTTCTTGTGATTTTTTCCTCCATAGTTTATCAAACTTTTCCAGCACTCACTCTTTTGACACTTGTAATCTCAGACAGTGACTCATCTTTATTAACAGGCTGTGTATTTCACCAAAGTTTTGTAGGATGTGGAATTACAAAAGCATTTAACTTTTTTGTGAACTTTTTTGTTATTAACTTATTTTACTGTTCGTCTTTTTAGTCAAATAAGTGTAGCATACTACACTTTCTTCAGCAGTTTTCTGCTACTCTACATCATTACTTAATAAATTAAGAAAGACAGTGCATTTCCAGGTTTTCTGCTGACACCCCACTGAATTATCATATTTCATATTGCTTTACTTTGAGCTTATTTTGCTTTTAAAAATATTTCTCCACATTACAAAATTCTATATTTACCTGCCATTTTTTGTGCTTTGTTTGGCATTATGAACTGCACTCCCACTTTGCAAAAATCACCTGGTAAGCTTTCCCATTCAGCTAGATTGCATACCCTTACCCCAGTTCATTCAGACAGTCTGTTGTACAACACGACATCATTTATCCTTACATTGGCCAGGTTTAACATATTATAATCTTCCATCATCTATAATCTATACCACTGTGAAGAGCCTGTCTTGGGATGCTCCTTCTAAGTACTGGGAGGCTGCTGTTACAACTCCCTGAAGCTACATCATCTCCAGACTGAGCAAGCCTTCTTCCCCGACCTTCTCCTCACAGACCAAGTTTTCATCTTAGTGGACCTCCACCAGACTCGCTCCAGTTTATCAATATCTTTTGTGCATTAGAGGGCCCAAACTGGACACACTACGCAATATTCTTGATTTGGTCTAACGAGTGCCAGATGTGAAGGGGAAAAAGCACTTCCCTCAATCTAATGTCTGTATACCTGTTAATCCAGACCAGGACACTGGTGACTTTGTTACCAGGGACCACAACTGGCTGCTGCACAACTTGTCATTTACCAAACTACCCAGGTCCTTTTCAGCAGAACTTCCCTTGAGCAGGTCCATCCCCAGATTGTATCATTGCAACGGGTTATTCCCACTCATGAGCAGCAATTTCACTAGGTTCCTGTTGGCCCATCCCTCCAACCTGCCTTGGTTCCTCTGGACGGCACTGCTGCAAATGATCATCTCTGTTTGCTGTCACTTGCAAAGTTGACAAGAGCGTACTCCATCATTGATAAAGACGTTTAAATGAGGGATCTTAAGACTAAGCTCCCTGTGGTAGTCCATTTGTTGCTGGAATACAGTAGAGTATGATCTATTAACTACTGGCTCAGAGTTCTATCAGACATCCAATCTTTTATTTGCTCTTCCAATTTACCACTTCTGTATAAAGCACAAAAAAAAAAAAAGATGTGTGACAGCAGTGAGTTTCTCCGATACAATAATTGCATGGAAGAAAAGTAGCCTCACATTATGTCAATTTTCCAGAGATCATACTGTATTTAGGCTATCCTAAATTATTCTGGATTATAACTGGATTAATTTTAACACATTCAAATAACAGTTTAAGTAACAGCTTCAAGCACCAACTCTGCCTTACATAAGTTGCTTTGGAAGATGGATTTCAGAAGCCAGGTGGCCCTAAGCCTCAGTCTTCCAGTTCCATCACAATCTCCCATTGCAGAAATCAGCTTTGCCTGGCCTATTCCAGCCTCTCTCCATGATATGTTTTGATTCACAAAGTTAGTGCAAGATGAGACTCGGGATTAGTGGATTCATATGTGGAGTCTGGAGTCTATTACTACACACTAGGATAGGATACAAAATGTCTGTTTTTACATTTAGAACATGGATGATGATGTCAATGGTAATTTCAGTATGAGGAAGAGATGTCTGCATTTAGCATAGATCAGCCGGAACACCCAACTCTAAAGAAGCAGCAATGATTGATTGTTCTGACGTTTGCCAAGCTATACTATAGTGGATTTGTACAAAAATGAATGCCACATGTCATATCACATATCTTTGATGCAGATGTAGTTTATTTCAGATTACACCCTCAAAATTATCTATAAGTCCTGAAGAACAGTGCCCTTTCTTCTCTTCTCAGTCACATGCCAGCAAAGTATTAAAGACTTCCTCCTCTAAACTATTGCAAAGAAAGACATGTAATATGCTTCCTTCTTAGCCCATGAACAAGTTTCCTGTGCATTACCCTATGACTATGAATTGCTTCTTAGCTCTTCCTACCAGAATCTTTAATTTGCATCAGAACTCACAGTCTTGAAGCAGCAATACTACTTTCTTGACACTAGAGGACATCCTCAAGACAATTTTAGTCAACAGAGAGCTTTCTATCATGCAAACATTTTTCAATAAATTTTACATAATTAGTACTATACAGCTGTGCTATCTGAATGAAATCTGACTACTATATATAGTCTCTCTAAAATCTTAATAGAATTTTTGAGTATCTATGGTAACAAGTACAATAACATCTATCCACTGAACAGTAATATGCACCATTCCAGTAGAAACTAAACAAAAATACTACTTTCCTTAGTTGTTACTGAATAATAACCAAATAGAGATTCTCACCACATACCCATCTAAGTTATTTTCAGATTTAAAGGATGTAATGAGTAAGCTACCTGAATGAGTACAACACTGAACTCTGTAAAAACTCTGTAAAGTTGTCAACATTTTTAACAGATATCAGAGCATTTATTGGGTCCCAAACACCCTCTCTTATTAACAGAGTAATTCTATAGAAACTCTCTAGAGAGCAAAGGAGCAAGTGAGTGGAATGCAGCATTTAAAGATCATCAAGCATGAATGTGATTCAATTTACGAGTAACTAAAAATAATAACTATCTGGCAGCTGTTTACTTTAAGAGGCAAGCCACCAAATGTCTATACAGACCTTCAGCATTACATCCCAAGGAGGCTGAGGCACACTGATACACTGAGAGATCATGCTGTGTTTGAACAGCACTGAACTAAACAAAATAATCCATACCTCTCTGAAGGCCTAACTAGCTTGGAGACAGTGTTAGAAATCAAAGTGTTCACTAGGCTGTTCATTGCAGCCTTCTCACAGACTGCAACAGACACTACCAAAACTCCAATATGTATTGGTTTTCCTTTCTACCCCACCACATTTTTTCTTCTTCTTTTTCTCTTTTCCTTTAGTCTCTTTGTTTTACAACATCTTCCAGCATTGTCCTCGAAGACAGAATGGAGATGAAGTCTAAAACAATTTCCAATTTATAGATATTATCCTTTGTATCAGAAATGAGGCAAAACAGAAAGCATACAAGGCTCTTGCCTGTGCTCTTTGACTAAAATAGAAAAATCCACTCTCTCTACGGCTGTCAGCTCAATTTATTGCAGCAAACAAGAAAGTATCTGAGTACAATTCAGCGTTGACATATATTTTGTCTCGCTGCAGTTGAGGCACTGAATTAAATGCAAATCAGTGCTGACTGGCCCACGCCAGACAGAGCAGGTGCAGCCCTAAGCTGTGTGTATTCCTCCCCTCCATCAGTCATGCAGAGGTTCTGACGAAAAGCCAAGGGAAGCCCTGGAAACAACTCGAGCAAGTAAGAAAAACAAAACACTGTTAACATTTATCAAGTGCAGTGAAGAGGTCTCCCAGTTAGATGGGGAAAGACAACCAGATTGCTAGCTTTATTAAAGGATACCTATTTTCTTGGCCTGATGGCTTTACAGAAAAGAAAATTCCTTTGGCTAGGATGCAGAGAGATGATGAATGTGTGCAAAGGCGGCAGAGGAATAATTCATGTTTGTTCCCCTCTCCTTATGAGTCACTTTGGCCTAGAAAATATCTTCCAAAAGTCTTCCAAAAGTCTTCCAAAAGCTTTTTGGCTGAATTTAGTTTTGCTGGGTTACAAGCAAGATTAGCAGGCCTATATATTTCAGAATACTGTGAAAATTTTTCAAAGGTGGTTGGGAATGCACTACTGTGCACAGAACCTAAACGTATGAAAAAATCCCTGTAAACTTAATTTTAAGCTCAAATGGCAGCTAACATTCAGCAGAATGACATTGAAGTATGCAAGCAACTTACTAAAAAGCTTTTGTACTGCGCCCATTCCTGTCCTCAGTTTGTATGATAAATCATCCTCTTATCCAGGGAGAGAAAAAAAGGAGTTACACTGTGTGAAGCTTGAAATAGCAGTGTATGCACAATTTATTTAAAGCAAATGAAAACTCAGATTAAAAGAAAAATACAGATGTTCTAGCTTTAACATGAAAGTATCAGCACACCAAATTCTGAGCAAGAATTGCATAACTGTAAGGCTAATCCAGTCATTTTGCACCAAAGAACTGTGCTAAAACCTAATGACAAGCACAAATCTGCAGAGCAAAGATGTTGTGATTTGCTTCAGGATTGAATAGCAATTGCAGGTTAATAAATGCATATTTTGCCCTATTACAATATATTTCTGGCAAGAATTGTTCAAATCTCCACTGGTAACATACTTTTAATGTCAAAAATTTTGCTTACTTTAGCAAACAGTGCATCCCAAAAAAAGGAAATTTGTACACAGCCAAACAGTTGGTGCTCAAGACCAAACATTCCTAACACAGGTATTTCAAGGGAGAAGGTAAATTACTTTTAATACTTGTCCCAACCTGGTACCATGAGATAAATGACCATTAGCAGCTAGAACAAATTAAATGTGCCCCTGGGGCTCATCTCTCTGTTCTGTTTCATCTGACAGCAGACTAATTTGTGCTTCCTGAGACATTACCATGATGTGAACAAAATATATGTCAGAAGGATCAGAAGGATCTCTTGCAGGACGAAAATGTATTAAAAAAAAAAAGTTTTAACATAAAAAGTAAAATTGCTCTGAAGATCACAGCGTCTTCCATAATTCTTAAATTTAATATACTATTAACAGCTAAAGATGTCTCAAAAGAAAAGGTACATTAGATACAAGATATTATTTCACATATGCAAGAAGAAAGCCAATTCATTCTTTGAATAGTGTTAGCACTATTCAATACTTTGTTTATGGAGTGACTTGACCATAAATTCTTATTATTGCCAGGGGAAATATCAAAAGCTGCACGTTAGGAAGAAGAAGAATATCTAGTTCATCTCGTAGCACTTACATAGTAACCAAAATACAACCTACTGCCTTTTGGCCCTTCTAAATACTAATGCACTGAATTTACGTTAACTTCTCCTAAGACATCTTCAGTGTTCGGGAGACACTGGTGAACTAGCTCATAACATGGAATTCATGGAAACTGAATGCTGAACTGTTTGCTTGTTTAAAAGTTCATAATATGTTTTTCATCTAAAACTGGATTCTGCTTTGTGAAATACCACATGTAGAAAGTCTTGAACCTGCTTATGGCTGAGCATCTTGAAAATCTATCAAGGAACATTGATATGGTATCCAAAGTACAAGTTTGCAAGAGCTCAGAGTCTGTAACAGCTGGAAACTACTACAGAGGGACCTGAAACACACTCTGGTGCACAGCCATGAGTAACAGCACATTTCAACAATCCCTTATTGTGTATATATTTTTTCTTAATTAGTTGGTATAGCTGTTTATCAAATAATATCAGCATCCACATTTTCCACTGCTTCAAGTAGAAACACACAAACATGCACTTGAATCCAGAATCCCTCCTCCCAAAATTAATATTTCTATATATTCAAGTGAGGGATATTGACAGACCATGCAGGAGAAGCATTGGAAGCATTACTGCATTGAACAGGAAGTGTCAGATGACTTTTGACTGTGAAGTCCCTTAGTTAATTGTAAGATAAATACAGTCCTAGGTCAAGAACCATATTCTGCCAGTCTGTATTAGTCAGATAGAGCTACAGATGCAAAGTGCAAATTCCTCCGTCTTTCAAACCACTCAGTGCTATTGCAAAACAGGTTGAAAAGGACTCTGAGCATCACCTACACATCAGTTCACCACAGAGAGGACCCTGAGGTCCTCTTAGAGGACCCTGAGTTGTTCTCAAATTAAAATCACCACAAAACACTGTAAAAGCAAGATAAATAGCAGGCTGTAGAGTTTCAGGGCAAACAAGAAATTAACAGAGGAGCTTGAACCAAATTGGTTCCTGGCAAGAAATACCCCATGAAGATAACATGAAACACAAATGTTCAAAGGACTTGCTTGAATTTTGTTGAAAATTACAGGCCTGAAAAGGAGTGGAGGAAGCAAATTATGCAAGAAAGAGCAAGTATTTTAGTATTTGTAGTAAAAAGAACTGCTGAGTACTTTAAGACTATGTGATTGTAAAATTCATACCCACATAAGAGCAAAAGAGACTAGAAAGAGGGTCTGTGCATGGCATCAGATCAAGTCATATCATAAAATAGATTTACAGAATGCTGCTGGTGATCTTTTCATTCATACACCAAGCCCAGAGCACATGAAGGAAAGTAGTGATGTGTTTCGCAACCTTTGCAAATGCATAGTTGGGCAGACCTGGGCTATGTGCATACAGAAAGATGACTTGCAAGGTCAAAAAAATGCTCCTAAAACAGTTGCTGAATCAAGGTGTTGCACAGTATTGGATTCCTTCAGTATGGCTGGGAGAATAACAGACAACAAAATGGAATTAAAGGTTTTTTCTTCTCTCAATTAGTCCAAGAGAGGCTTTCTTTAGAAAATGGTCCCGAATATAAATAAAAATTGCTACTCTTATTGAAGAAATCAGTTTAGAGCTAAGCAATTCTTAGAATAATTTACTGAAAAAAAAAAGTTGAAAATGATTCACATACAGAATGAAGGGAAAATAGATCTCAGCCTTGATGTGTTGCTACTATTAACACTATTTTGAGCAATATGGCTTAATTTACCTTATGAACAAAACTGAAGAATGTCCCAGACAGTGCACACAGAGCACAATGTTAAATTTGTTTTTTAAACAAGTTGCATTTTTTTGTGTAATTAAAAAAAGAAAAAAGAATATTTCAACCTCAAAAATGCAAATCAGAAGTTTCCCAGAATAGAGAAAAACCTACCAGAGACAATTCTTCCAAGTAAACAGATTATTTGGAGCCATTTAGATCACAGACACTTGGGTAAAGAATGTATATTCTGGCAAATTTTCCATTACATAAATAATTTAATCAAGACTACAGAAGTGATACCTACTCCAAACATTTTTGAAAAGTCTAACATTTTATTAGACCAATAGCCCTGTTTTACAAGCCCTAGATTTCTTGCATAATAGTCTTACATTCCTTTAGCAACAATTTACATATTTACATATTACAATTTTATTTTTTGTGTTTGTTATTTTGGAACTCCAAGCTGTAGAGCACCAGACAAACCTGGAGTCAGGACATTGCATGCTGCACAAACCCCTCCAAACTGGGGCCCCCTTCTTGTCTTTAGTTTTTGAAGGATTTTCATGTACAAAAGACTCAATGATGAGAAATACTGGCTGAAGACATATGGACAAAATACTAACTATTTATGCCATTGCATTACTTTCTGAATTTGATTGTATAATTAATAGAAAAAGAAAACATGAAGCTCATTTTTACTTCTGATTCATGAAAACACTCTTTTCCTTCTTTTCCACATAAAAAAGAGCTTCCTATGACCTCTCCAGTAAGTGGGGAAAACATTACCCCTTGCAGGAGTTATAACTACAAGATTTCAGAGATTTTGACAACTCAAGAGTATAAATATTTGTGAAGAAAAAATGGCTTAGTCACATTTTCGGTGATGCTGAATTAATCTTTTATGTGTACTATACAATCCCCATTTTTCCCACATTTGACTTCTAGGCTATAACGTACCCAGTTTCAACTGGCACTTGACACCTATTAAACTATGGGCTATACATCACGTAGAGCCTATTGGCTGTTCCTGCACCTTGTAAAAAACAAATAAAGAAAAAACTTAAGACTGTAAAAGACAGAAAAGAACTACCATACTTTCTTAGTTTAATTTCTTGAGAAAGATAAAAGGCAGATCTGTAAAATAACCTACATTCACAGAAACCTCGAGTGGTCTAGAGAAAAAAAGGATCCTATCCTCATTACATACTCATTTATCAATGAAATAGTGTACCTATACCTCCTACCTGTGGATCAAGTTTCCCTGACAAACTCAGCTTCAAATTCTCAGTGAAATGTGTCTAGTCTTTGGATAGAAACAGAAGAAGAACAGATAAACTATTTATATTCCATGGCAGAATATATAACTAATGGTATCAAGGAGATTTGTGTTGGGAATTTAATACTATAAATAATGATCTCTGAATATAAAAAGGCATTTAAATCTCTCAGATGCTTGCAAACTGAATTCCAGGAATGTTATAAACATGCTACAGACTAGTAGGAGATATGACAGCTTTCCTAGTGTGCCAAACTGCAGCCTAGTTTTGAATATTATTGTGCTCATTTAGGAGATGAAAACAAAATTTGGCCTCTATTATTATATACACATGCACACCTCTTGTAACAAGGCTTTTCTGTAACACTGAATTATACTGTCAATTGCCTCAAAGACCTGCCTTTAATTTACAATAAAGAAGGGTCGCTGTAGTCAAGACAAAAAAAATGGCAGTTGAATCATTAAATGTTGTGTGAACAGTAGGGGAAAAAAAAGTGTTAATCTGCTGAATCAATTTAGTCTTAACTGTCTCTTCAGTCATGAGGTTGGTTTTACCACTGAAATAGCAGCAGGAGAACTGCAAGTGTGGAGTGGTTCCCAAAAAGGGGCTTTAAAAAGGGAGTGAGGGGTCAAGGCAGTGAGTACAGAAATCAAAACTGTAGCAAGATTTTGAGACTAAATTGGGTTTTATTCATTTTTTCCTTCTATAGAGGAATTGAAAAAAATGACAGATTTCGATTTTGCAGAAATTCCTCAGGCGTTCGCTATGTACTTTCAACAGATGTTAGCTGTTTTCAAATGGAAATTACAGTGTCAGATATTATTTTCTCAGAAAAACAATTTTAAAAAATCTTTTGATCAGAAGAGATTTAGCTGAGTTTCACATGAGTCAGGGCGAACAATTTCTAGATGGTCCTTTGGGAACAACACTTGGACGTGAAAAGTCAGAAGCTCTTCAAGCAACATGACCACCAAAAAAAATAAGGTATCTTCTTTAATATGAAAGTGGGGGAAGGGAATGGTGGGAAGAAATGAATGAGGACTACAGGGATTTTCCAAAAGAGCTTGTGAGAAAACAGCCAACAAACTGACATAGTACACAACTTCAGCTTAGTTCCCAAACAGCATTTAGTCTCCAAAGTACAAAATGGGTTTTTCTAGCTCTCAAAACAACTAACAAAGCTGCCAACTGTTACTCAAGGCATTATCATGCTAAGGAGTAGCAAAAAGAGAGACAGGGAGACAGAAAGCACGGCAAGTGCCTCTGTCTTCTACAGAATGGACCAAAATTGTTAAACCCAAAACATGAGACATGTAGCCTAAAAGGAGCTGGACAGAGACTAAAATCACTCTACAAAAGTTTACAGAAAACAATTACCATGAGGCCTTGGTCTCCCACATGGAAGATTATGAACAGGAGGTGAATTCACCTTCACTAGCTGGTGAACATCATAAATACAGTACCTGGCTGAGTGACAGCATCATTGTGCTGTTCACTTACATAGAACCTTAAGAAACAAATAACAGTTGAAGAAGTTTCTCAACAATTAGCACGTAGGATCTCCATTTTTCTTCACATCGTCATTTATCCCAAATTAATTCCTACCAAATCTCAAAGATATTTCTTAGATAATCTTAAAATCTAAAAATATTTATACCATTTACTCTCTAACATGTTTATATGTGGAAAGTATATCTCTACATATATAAAAACACAGTCGTGTGCCAAAAAAGGCTTCAGGTAGGTTTCTTCAAAACGTATTCCCAACAAAAGAATGAACCATCAGATGCCCTGTAACTTCAAA
>VWPW01003914.1:0-10363 GCA_013389825.1 Crypturellus undulatus | reverse complement strand
CTCTGCCGAGTGGAGACCATGGCTTTGTGTGATCTGCTGCTGGAAGAGTCTGTGGAGAGAATTCTTTTCCACAGCTGGGAGGAGACTCCCTGTCCCCTTCCTGCACCTCCTGCCTGCGCGAACTTCCGTGCTAACCGCGGCACCACACTCTGTTTGGAACTGATATGGATATCAGTTTGATATTTGATATGGAACTGCAGATGGATCCCAAGATTGTCCAACACTCATGTGAACATCTGTTCATGTCTGGCAAAGGGAGAATTAATGCAACCTCCATGCCTGAGATACGTAATATGTGGCAAAGATCCCAAATCAGTTTTGTATACAGATGGAGTTGAAAGATGATGGTTGCAAGCCTAATTCCATCTTACTCTTGCAGTAGGGTCAGGAAATCTATTGCAAACACAAGTAATCATTCAATGTCTTATCTGGAAGATGGTATTTCTTGAGAGCCCAAATTCTGCTACTGCTGACAGATGTTTTCAGCCAAGGAGAAGTGGATGCATCACCAACAGCATTTCCCACAATGTCACTGTATCTCTTACTCAAGAACTGACGCTCCCAGCTTATCCAGGGAGAACTGCCAAGGTTATCACCAGAGGCTGGTTGCTGGAGGGCCAGACTGAGAACAGAAGTGAGGGCACGTGAGCACCAATATCAGAAGACACAGGTAGTTGCTAGAAGCACTTGTCTGGAAGGGGAGCAGAAGCCAGAGGGAAGGGCCTGTGTAAATATAACCTCTCCTTGACCCAGCCAAGAAGTTTGGAGGCTGACCAGGGAGATGGATACTAAAAAGCAAAAAGTTTGTCCTTTTGTTATTTTGCTCTACATAAACTCTCCAAGTGGAAATTTGTTGCTTCTGTTGCTTCTATGTCTGTTTATGTGCAAGACCTCCTCCAGCAAATCAATCCTTACATTGTAATGGCACTCACTTGACAAGATATGTTTGGCTTAGTGCACTGCTGCTATTTGCGCTTTGTGCAGCATCACACAGGGATGTGATGTATAAGAAAACTGAGCAGAGAAACTAGTTTATATGCACAAAGGAGAAGCAGAGCAGGCTGTGCAATAGGATGGTGAAGTGGGGAAGGACTCAATTGCCCTCGGTGCTATGTGATGCACGAAAAGTACCAAATGCCAGTTTAAAATAAAAATACATAGAGATGATCACTGATGAGATCACTGCATCTTTCATAAATGTCACGTGTGAGTTCGTTTCGCGAGCTGAAACTGAGACTCAAGACTGCTTGTCACACTGCGCTCAGAAATCACTCATACTTTCTCTCTGCGGCGGTGAATCTGCCCGGTNCTGCGCTCAGAAATCACTCATACTTTCTCTCTGCGGCGGTGAATCTGCCCGGTCACTGTTTTCTCTGAGTCTCAAGGTTGCCGGCTGCCGTTCTTCTCCAAGTCGTCTGAGTCTGGAAACCCGCCGAGCTGCTGTTCTTCCGAGTCGCGCTGTTATCTTCGAGTCTCAGGGTCGACCCGTCGGCCGGGGGGAGGGTGCGGGGAAGAAATGCGTCTGACCCAATATGAGTAATAAGGCAAGACTTCATTCATTGCTGCTGCATACAAGCATTATATACTTTTACAATTGCTGCTAAAGCCACACGTCCTTATACTATTGGTTAACTATTCGTACCCCAGTATACCATTGGTTAGCTATTTATGTCCCACTATTTATTCCCTGTATCACACCCGGGTGTTTGCACATTCTCAGCATTGCTTTCCCACCTATTCTTGGATTGTGCTGCAGTTTCTCACGGGACAAACCCGAGGGCCTAACTTGTGCTAAGAACCTAAGTTACTTATGCTAAGAACCTAAAATCCAAGGCCTTGGTTGTTCACACAGAATCCACGTCCCCAATCCTTACACCATTCTGCAACACATAAATACTACTTTTTATCCTCTTATTAACTGATGTGCTTTTGGATTTATTCATTCATCCTTGTTATCCCCTTATTCCTTAAAGAGAGCCTCTAGGTCTCCCAGATCATGGCTGAGTGAGCAGACTGCAGTCTTGGAGAATGGAAGGGGAGGAGGTTTGACTTCTGACTGGGTAACACCTAGGGACACTGCCCTGAAACAGGGTATGTGTATGAGCTTTCTTAACCCAGGAGGCACTGCCCCTCCAGCACAGACTCCTGAAGCAATGTCCTTCTAATGCGTCTCAGATGCCTGGCCAAGGGGAGGTGCAAATAGAAGTGGAGAAACTTCTTGTTTTGGAAGGGTGAATCCTACTACCCAGATAGTTCAACTTGAAAACAGTGGTGCAGATTATTACTTCTATTTTTCTCTGCCCCTCAGGTTTAATTGTTACCTCTAGTTTTCTCAGAGGGTAACAGCAGGGGCCTTGCAGTTGTCCGGGGTCAAAGATTTGATCAGGTTTGAAGCTATCCCTCTCCCTCTTCTCTCTGCCAATACAGAACCAGGGATGGGAAAAACTTTTAATTGTTTTTTTTTATTCATTTATTTTTTAAATGTGACTCCTGGAGTGAGATCGATTGTGAGGCAGGAGTCCATAATTTGACTCTGAATTTATTTGTGCAGAGAGTCTGCAGTAGCAGAGAGCTCTTGGATTCGTTAGCCCGCCTTTGGGCTTACTCAGGCAACAAAATACACTGAAGCACGGAGAAATATTTGAAAACAGATATGGAGATCGTGACTCTAAAGGAATAATAACAAAAATTGCAGTTCAATTCCCATTTACATATGAATATTTTCTTAAATAGCTGGGGAGGAGCAGAGCATACACCTTCAAATTCCTTCTATCAAAACTTTAAGACCAGCAGCTCTGTTCAATCCAAATAAATTTTGATCTGTCCATGCTTCTATTTGCATCTTTCAGTAACATCAGTGCAATTCCTCTTTGCAATTTGGAATTCAGCTGCATATGAACTTTATAAAGTGTTCTTATCACGAGAAAGGAGAACTGAGGTAGTCCTTATCTGTCACCACTAAAGTGTACAGGTATGGAATTTGGAGTATGGGAATGAGGCCTGATCCTTGCAAGGTGACTTTGCTGGGAATATGCATGCCCTTTGATTCTACTCCTTTCTTTTGGCTCAAGTTCAGAAAACCAAACATAAACTAGTGGTAGAATCAAGACTGAAATCAGTGGACCAAACTCACTGGATGTAAGGATGACCAATATGAAAAAGTGAGAGGTATATTCACAGAGCAGACTCTCTTCTCTGATCTGTTCCCACCATGATATAGCCCTTCCCTTACGTAGTCTATGAAATATATTAGCTGTCCCTAGCATCTAGACTTGATTCCTTCTCTGGAGTTCACATCATTTCTGAGCACAGCTGGATCACACCAGAGAATATCATCTGCTCACAGAAGACACTGGTGCTGTTTCTCTGATGCTTTAAGTCAAAGCTCCAGATATGCTTACATGTTTTTAGTGTGTAGAACTGGAACTGGAAAAAAAAAAAAAAAAAAAAACATGGTCTTCAGTAGGAGCAGACCAAGCTCAAGATGGAGTTCACATCATTTCTGAGCACAGCTGGATCACACCAGAGAATATCATCTGCTCACAGAAGACACTGGTGCTGTTTCTCTGATGCTTTAAGTCAAAGCTCCAGATATGCTTACATGTTTTTAGTGTGTAGAACTGGAACTGGAAAAAAAAAAAAAAAAAAAAACATGGTCTTCAGTAGGAGCAGACCAAGCTCAAGACAACTATGGATTGCATGGATGTTTTACTCTGACATTACTCTGCAAACAGCACTGCAGAACAGATAATAAGCTGTGTTAATGCATCTCCACCTCATCCAGGAAGCTCAGAGGACACAGAGGGTAAGATCCCACCTGTCTGCAAAAGACTGTATAGACTTCCACTGAGTCATGGGCTGGACTTTGTTAATCTGTAATGAAATCAATTAAAACCTCTCCCTTCCCCCAATATTGGTTAAATATTATGACTCACCTGGTTGTCTTGTGAGCATAATAAAACTTGACAGAATTAGGAGGGGGGAGGGATGCAGAGAAAGGAGGGGACACAAGATGTTTCTTCCTCTTTGTGTCTTTTTGGCTTTTCAATGCAAAGTCTCATTTTGTCATGTTACATACACACCAAAATATTTAGAAACACGTAGGGCAAAGATCAGCTTGCAAGCGTGAGTTCATGAACTCTACCAGTGTGCAGATCTCTCTACCAGAACAGCACAGAATCCCAGAGGCAAGTCAAATGAAAACAGTCAAAATAATGCACTCAGGCAACAGAAAAGGCAATTGTACATCCAGAACGGATCCTGAACAAAATGCATTTCAGCATGTACCTGAGACCTTGACAAAAGGGAACCTCCAAGGTTACCAACAGTGTTTACTTATTTTTTTATCTGCCTTTTTATTATTTTTTTAAAGGAGAGTTTAATTATCAGTTCTCAAGCAAACGATGATTCAGCAAAATGTCAGATCTCCAGCTGAGACGCCACCAGTTTTTGCTTGGGATTGTGTGCCAGGCGGCTGTATGGACAGGCAAAAAGAAAGACCCCCGTTCATTCAATGAATTTCCACTCGTGCCTCTCAACATTGATTGAAAGCGAAGGCTGCTGTTGGAGCCCTCAGGTTGTCGTCAGAAATCCATCCCTCCCCATGTTAGATCCTTGATGAGTATAACTCCAGCTTCAGGAGACATCAGGGTGGAGTGGGGGGAAATTAACCCTTCGGGCCCCTGGAACCAAAATGCTATCACTGGCCTAAGCTGGTATTCCGAACAAAAAGAAAAGACAGGAGAGGAAATAACAAAAGAAGAAGCTTTTCAGAAACATTTTTTTTTCAGTAGGATATAAAAGACACCGACACAGAATCCATCGTATGATGTTCTTTTGGTTTTTTTTTTTTTAAGTTTAAGATTGATCCTCTCTTCTGAATTCATTGTAGTATCAGAACAAACAAAAGAGGGAAGATAGATAGATAACCAAAAATATGAATTTGGCGAAGAGCAGTCACGATAGTCACTGCCAAAGGAAAGTGAATTGGTCTAGATACAGATTGATACAAATCTCACTATGGTAATGGCACTTGAACTATTTGTACTCACTGAGAATCTAACTCACATCATTCAGTAGAAATACAACTGTGATTGATTGCTAAACCCTGAATTTGAGGATTCATTTATATGCTGACAGAAGCACCTAACAGCCAAATCTCACTAAGGCATAGAGTGATGTGCCAGTAGTGCCACACCGATCAGTTCTTTGCAGGGGTGTAATCCAAGAAGTATTGCAAAAGTCTTTGTTTGTCACAAACATGTAACATTCTTCCTAAAACTGACTCCTATAATTTTAATACAACACAGGAGAGCAAAATGAGACAGTATTCTCCAGTCTCCTACCTTGGGACTCTCACAGTTGCAGTCAGGGGGTAGGGACTTATACTCTGCCAGGGAACAGGAATGAGGTTTTAGACTCCTCGAGAAAGTTGTAGCCAGGGAGAGATCGGAAGAGGGCTGTGTGGTGAAGCATTCCTCACCCTCCTAAAAAGAAGTGAGCCATATGTTTAATCAAAGAGTAGATGTATGAGACTACCCCTGACAAGGGGTCCCAGGTTCCAGGTGCCAAGTGATTGAAGGCAGCTTCCTGCAGCCTTGCTCGGGAATCTCAGCTCAACGTATGGCCAAGAGTTTCTGACAAACCCCAGGATTCAGTGTTTTTTTCCTGCCTTCACATCCTTTGACTTTTCTTTGTGAAAACCATCTTTGAGGTGCTTTAGACTTTTATTTCATCGTACAGAACAGCTGAGGTGCCCTACAGGTCCCATAGTCTGTTCTTTGAGGCAAGGACTATAAAGTTACCACTTATTTTTCCCACACTAAGTAATTTAAATGAAAGGTAAAAAGCTACTATTATCAGTTGAGTACTTGATAGCAATTAGCATCCACAAGTCTTTCTTATTTATTTAAGGAAATAATATGCTTCATAACTGCAACTCACACCTTTTACGTTTTGTTCCCTTCATAGTTTGGTTCCTGGGCAAATGTGAATGGCTTTCTTTCACATAAAGCATCTTTTCAAAAGGCTTATTCAGTAATTTTGTTGGAAAAAATGTTTTATCTTTAAAAAAAAAAAACCTAAAAGGCAGAAGTAACCAACTAGTAAATTTGGTTTGCTATCTGCACAATCATCTGTTGGCAGTTGCAAACAAGCAAGAGGAGCTGGCAGGAAACCATATAAATATGCACACTTCTGAGCTCAACTTGGCCAATAATGGCTATTTAAGAGCTTAAACAACTTCTTGGCTTTGAGTTCTGTGTCTAAACACTGGCTCAGGGTATGGCTTCAAGTATTATGAAGACATTTCTCTAGAACTTCTGCTGTGTTTGGAGTGTTGTGTATGTCATACTACCAGAAAGTTCACTCTCTTATATTAAATATAGAAGCTCTTGCTAATGCTTTTTTTTAATGTGCAACACCTTTTTCAGTTCAGTTTTTCTTCAGAAATTTTAATCTAGAACCTTAAGGAGGAACTGTAACAGAAGAACTGTAGCAGATGAACTGGAGTAGTAGGCTGAATCAGGATATCTATGTTGCTACTTGTATTTACTATTTTGGAGATCCTATTTTTCCTCTGAACCTTCCTCATCTATTTAGATTGACAGTTATTCAGCACAGGGTAGTTTGATAGGAAAGATGAACTTGAAAGATGAAATTGAGACACCCCTGTTCACCTTCAAAGATAAGCTACAGGCCTTGTCTGACTTTCGGTTAATCCTCAGCTGAAGATGGTACGGTTGTACGTATTTCAATGCTTCATTTTTAAGCACATGGCCCCAGTTTGGAGTTGGAGATTTCAGAAACTCTACAGGCAAGCACCTGAACTCTGTAGATAGGGCTTGTGAAGAAGGATCACCTCAGAGGATCACAAAAAAAAAAAAATCTAAACAATAAGAAAGGAGTGATCTAGAGTAAGGCAAAAGGGTAGCAGAATAATGCAAGCTTTCTCTGGAAACTCGTTTTTCTTCTTGAATCCGTGCTGAAGGTAGATGTCTCCATCCCTTCAAAATCCAGAACGTAGATTAGTCCTAGCATGGCTATCTCCATCTGTTCCTTACTGGGGAATAATAATTCTTTCTAGGCTAAAATGCAGGCAGATTTGATAGCTGTTTTTTATCAGATACCTTAATGGCTTTACAATTTCCTCCTGTCGATGAGGAAACCAGACACAACACCTTCAGGGTGAAAGTATTCAAACTAGAGATGAAACATATACATTTGGACTTTAAAGAGGGAAGGGAATTTAGATTTGTCACCTCCTAGCAGCATGTTCTGCCACTAGTATCAGTTTTACTGCAGCTGACATCACCTCAAAGGAAAGAAAAAGCACCTTGTGGTTTATCTACCTCTTTCCAGGATCCAACTGCTGTTCTGCATTCCAGCATTCAACTTGTCCACCAAACCCACTTCACATCCAATTTTACAAAGCTACTTTGTATCCCCCACCACTCAAATAAAATTGTAATTGTAGAGAAGGCGTGTAAGGAACTCCCATTAGCATAGCTACTGCAATATCTCCTTTCCCAATCCAGAAGCCAAATGCACCAAGAGAAATACAGCAGCAGGAGTCTCATGTCATGGCTCTCCCTCCTCCCAGGAATCTAGAGGAATGACAAGTGGCCAGGACTAACAGAGAGTGACACGACTGCTTCCTATATATATATATATTTTTTTTTTTGTAAGGAGAAGGCAGTGTTTGCTGATCTTCTGTGCCCGTGTTTCGACTGACTTCGGGACTCCAGTTGCCTGGTGTTTTCTGGAGTGTATTTGCCTGCTGTCTTGACTGGGTTCAGACTGGAATATGTTTGCTCTGAGTGATTTTAGAGTTTGTTTGCTTTAAGTGAAAGTGGAGGTTTGTCTAGACTGCAGCTTGCAATGTGCCTATGCTAGCTGTGGAGCTTCACACAGGGAGTTTCTTTTCTTTCAAGGCCCTCCTTTCTCTAGGAAGCTCTAGACACCTCTTACAGGAAGGGGTTACCCCTTTTTCCCTGTTCATTTCACCTACAACCCAGAAAGAATTCTCTAGGAGGGAAGGAGAACATCCTCAGTAAGATTACAATCTAAATAACTCCTTTATACTTTTGCCAGGACTAAAAACAAACTGGGTACATTCATTAGTCAATTTTAAATATAAGCATGGTCCCTCTAAAAATGAGCAGACAACTAGGAACATTTTTCCCTGGAGGAAATTGCCAATTACTAGCAACTAGCATAATGTTTAGGGCTAATTATATGTACAGATTTACAGCAGTGACTAGCCTGCTAAGAGTAGACAAGGCCATACTTTTTAAAAAACAAATTTGAGGCAAAAAAGTAAAAAATCTGAAAAAAAATGGATAGTCAAAAGTTGGACAATGTTCTGGGGAAAAGAAGGGAAGGGAAAGGAAAGGAAAGCTAAAGGAAAATACTTTTTTTCATTTGTTCTTCCTATTAGAAGTAAAATTCCAGGGAAGTTTCAAATTAATAGGAATCGAAATAAAATAGGAAACAAAACGAAACCAAACTCTGTACCTTGCTCTGTACCTTACTCTGACTTTTCCACAGTGAGAAATTTTTGCTGTTTGCTCTGAGTCAGAGAATATATGTATCAATTTATTCAGTGTAGTCTTTTTACTCTTAATCTCCTGTCTGCTGAAGGGCATTGCAAGTGATTAGGCAGGAATATACTAAGCACAGCATAGACCAAAGAGGCAGAAGAGGGTACCTACACTTTTTTTTTTACATGAGAAAGCTATTACAAGCATCACTTGTAATTTGGGGAGTGGGGAAGAATTTCTTTTCAGAGACAAATTCCTAATATTCCACTTGAAAGGACTATGAGAAAGAGATCCTTAAAAATGTCAAGGCAGCTAGAGCTGTTATTTTATGTCTTGAGTGATTACGATTCAATGCATGTAACCAAATGTTTATTTGCAATCTATCAGTCAACCACTAGATGTCCCTGATTATTGCACACAGTTTCAGGCAAAGTTCAGTTGCTAGTAAACAAAGGAGACAAAACCGGGTCTAAAGAGCTGTGGAAGCTTCTTTATGTGGATCTCAACTTACATTTGCTTTGTTGGACAAATGTCTTCTTCTTTAAAAAGCCCATGATACTATACATTAGAACACTATCAATATTATATATGCAATATGCCTTTTGTCATGAAGGATTCAGGTGTATTTCTCCTGCTGCTGCTAGTAACTTCCACATTCTGTAAATAAATGTATTCTGATTTTTCACACTATGTAACCAAATCTAAGGCACCCCATAATCACTGCTGTATCAGTTCAAAAAATACTGCCTTTGATGTCCCAAAATTGCACTGCTTTTTAGAAATCTGCTAGCTAGTGAATGAAATGTCATTGATAAATGCTATTCGTGTACCTTGAAAATATCTAAGTACTTTTTGTGCATGTACAGCAAACAGCTGAGAATATACAGGATGATATACTGGGCAAATTTAGTTGGGGGCATAATGTACCACACCTACTAAAATCTCCTGGGACTTTGACTGAAAAGGATATACAACATGATTTTTTTCTCTAAATGGGGTCCATCATGTTATAGGCCAAGCCTTTCCAGCTCAAAGTACACTGCCTCATATGCACATACACGCAAACATGCAAGCATGTTTATTTTTGTGCAATACCTGTAAATAAAAGTCCTTGTTTTTTGTTGCCTTCTCCTTGCAAAATTATGTACAGTGAATTTAAATTTTCTATGAAATGGAATTAGTCTGGAACTGGATAAAACTGTATAATTTAACCTAAATAATATACTGAATATAATGTCATGCTTACTTCAGGTGCGACTCAACATAAAACTGTGTCTTCATCACTGAAGTTCCAGATGGGAACCAATATCTGGTGAAGGAAAGAGACAGAGCTGGGACTCATGCAGTGTAGAAACCTGCAGGTTTAGCTGTTTACTTTCCTTCAATTATAGAGTAAAAAATTCCCCCAAGAGTGGAGAGAACCTGAAAATGACAATCCAAGAGCCATCACCAGTTTCTACACTTCCTTAATAATATTCTGAAGTGGGTTAAAGTCTCTGGGAGGTTTTCTATGTATCACTTCATCATGATAATGATCATTGGAAAGGCTTATTCTTTGCCGTTGTTGACAACAAATTTTTCTCTCCGCTGTGCCAACTACACTAAAGGCAGGTATCTCCCTATTCCACATAATGATTAAGTGTGCTGGGATGTCAAACAAGAAAAGGACTTCTTGGTACAGAGCAAAAGTGATAGAAATAGGAACTGAGATTCTCAGGGAAATAAATGAATAGGAGAGATTTAATGATGAAGCATAGATAGTGCTAAGAGTAGAAGTTGACCTGACTCAGTAGAGGCTGACCTGGATGAAGGCACAGAGTGCT
>VWPW01003911.1:173292-234539 GCA_013389825.1 Crypturellus undulatus | reverse complement strand
ATGGTTTCGGGGGAGGCAGGTAGAAAATGGAGACAGAGGAGGTAAGAAGGGACCTGGTGTCACATGGACCTCCTGCAAAGGTGGCTCAGGGCACCAGCAAAGCAGGTGCCTGTCTAGTGTGATGATGAAAAAGGGAGGACCTTGTTGCCTCCCTTGCTGCGTGAGGCCCTGAAATGCCGGTCACGAAGCTGGGGAGAGAGCCGGGTTGTGTGGGCCTGGCAGCGGCTGCCTTGGTGGTATTGCCTGGGCCTGGGAGGAGCTGCCGGGTTCGACCATCCCACATGCGCTTTTGGTGGCAACAGGAGAAACGAGGGTTGTTCTCCAGGGATGTTCTCTGGCACTTTTTTGTTTTGTTTTGTTTTCCCCTCCTCATCCTTCCTATGCTGAGAATTCTTCCACCCTTCTCGAGTCCCTCACCCTTGGGAGAGAAAGTTGCTCTCCCAAAGCTTCCTTATGCATCTCTCCGCCCAACCCAGCGCCCGACCGCCCTGCGCTCTGGTGTTGGTTATTTAAATAGGAGACGCTCAGACTTTCTGAGTTCATTGAATTCTTTCAGCATGTGCTCAGCGTGATTTTGCAACCTAAATATAGTAGGCGGTTCTGTTGCTCTTTGGTGTGAGCATTACTTTGCAGAGTGGGGGTTGTCAGAGGTTTAAAATAAATGTGGAATGATGTATTTCTGCTGAGGAGTTCAGCCCGGCTCCATGGCAGCTTCACAACAACTTGTTCTGCAGCAGGCAGAGTGAGCTGACCTTTAGAAATGAATTTCCAGGGCTGCATTAAGCCTGCCCTGCGTTAGCATTCACACACTGGAGCAGCGAGCAAAACTGCTGCTTGTAGTTAGTTCAATATGGATAACTTCTGAACTCATTCATCTTCTCTCTTCTCTTCTTTTTCAGGTCTTGTTTAACCAGTTCAAATATTTCTTCAATCTTTATTTCTTGCTCTTGGCCTGCTCTCAGTTTGTCGTTGAAATGAGGCTCGGTGCACTTTACACGTACTGGGTACCGCTGGTAGGTAATTCATTTATTCCAGAAAGAGTTCTTTTGCTGCCTTTTATCTGGACTATAAATGTGTGTCTTAAATCATTTTATTTGCTTGTTTTCTTAAAGCATCCTGTGTACGTATTCTAGTGTAGATGCTTACTCTGACTTCAAGATTTATTTTGGAAAGGTTGAACGCTGTTGAGAGAAGGATGTATTTCATGTCTTTTTTTTTTTTTTTCTTTTTCCTGCCCTTTTATTTATCCACTTCTTCCCCACACTCTTTTCTGTCGCAGGGGTTCGTGCTCGCTGTCACCGTCATCCGCGAGGCGGCGGAGGAGATCAGGTGCTACATGCGCGACAAGGAGGTCAACTCGCAGATCTACAGCAAGCTCACGGCGAGAGGTCAGCACCGCCTCCCACGGCACCGCTCCTTTAAACCCTCTTTGTTCACCCCTAATATTCACCCCAACCCCAATGTAGGGTAACTGTGGTTGGTTTTCCGATCGTTATTGTCTTTCCTTGGCAAATTGGTGTCATCGAAGATAATGAAATCTGGACCTTGATTAGCCTTGGTTCTGGAATTTGATTTTTTCAAGGGGAGATGTTTCCCTTCCCACAAAGCTGTGATGTGCAAGCGGCCCTCCAAAGTGTGTTGTGAATGAAAGAAGGGGTGCACCCACACCCCGAGCACCAGGGTACAGTGGAGGGAGAAGTCAAGGGTGGGGCTATAGGAGATGGACTGTACAGATTGTTTTTTTTGTTGGTTTTCTTCCAATTTTAGTAACTGTGCAGCAGTCTCTCCTCTCTGTTGTATGTCTTGATCACTGTGTGGGCAAGGGAGACTGGTGTAGGAAGGAGTCCTATAAACTAGCACTTCGTATTCTTCAATGGAAAGAACTCGGCTTTACTTGAGAGCAGGGAATAGGAGGGGTGCGATGGTGTCGGAAGGGGCTGTGTGAGGTGGGCTCAGGTGAGAGGAGGCTTCCTGCAAGGTATAAAGTTGGGTAAAATCCTTAGCAATAGAAGTAGCTTTAAATGTTTGCGTCCCCTGACACTGTCATTGATCAGGAGGTATCTTTGAATACTTCACTCTGGCATCACACCTAGGTACAGCGTTTAGTATTGGGAACCCTTTCAGCATTTGCCTTGCAAGTTATAATGATGTAGATGGAAGCAGTGTGGGAAGGAGCTTGCAAGTGCATGCTAGATTTAAGGTATTTGCTTGTCGTGCTGACGTATCCTATCACTTATTGAGCATGTGAAGTTGAGTACCACTTTTTTTTTGGGTTGAGCTGGGCAGGGACTTATCCCTGCAAGCCCTTGACTAAGAGTGGGTGAGACAGTACCTTGTCATCTGTGCTTAGCAGCAGCTGATGTAGCGCCTCAGTATTGGCAGTGTCTTCTCTTATACTTTTTATATATATTTTCTTCAGCCCCTTCTTGCAGCTGTGAGGAGTTCAGGAAGCTTATTTTTTAGAACAACTGTGTCAGTTGTATCTGATCGGTGATGCTGGTCATCATTTACGGCTTCCTTGTACCTAACAGAGACACTTAATTTCTCATTTGAAAAATCGAAGGCTGTTCTACTGTGAAGTTACTGCTAATACCATGACAACGTCAGTGAGGCCAGGGCTACTTTTTGAGAATGAACAGAATTTAAGCAACTAAGCTGATATTTAAGCAACTTTCTTTTTTTTCTATTTCTATTTTCTTTGCTAGAAAGTTTATACAATTGAATTAATATGTAGTGAACTAGGTGTACTGAAAATATGCTGTTTTCAACACTTGCACTTTTAAGAATAAGCCTTCTTTTTAAGCGTAATTGCTCAGGGCTGTATATATTTCACATGCTGGGAATTATGAGGCAACTCCAAACTAAGGAATTGGAGTTTCTGAATATTAAATCCCCTTTTAATAACATGTTCTTACTACAACACTTAAAATGCTTGGCAACCAACAAAAGCCCCATCCAAGAGGGGTGTACTACATCTATTTAAAGATATAAAAGAGTTGCCTTCTGGATTCCATTCAATGATGTATAAGGGGCCTGACCTCTCCTTTAGTTCTTTTCATATTGCTATTACGTTTCCCATGAATGATTTCCCTCCCCCCAACCCTTTAACTTTTCTAATTTTGTGAAAGAAACCAAGGAGGATTGGCAGCTGGGCACTAGCAGAAAATCTTAAGCCATTTTATTTTACTTTGTAATATACATTTGGTGTTGCGTGTGGGGGGACAAAAGAAAAAGTAATGAGAGTCTCCAAGCAGTATAGCTTAGGGTAGAAAGAAGTCACAGAAAATCATTTATGATCACCTAGCAGTTTGGGGAGAAAAATCAAAATTATTCACTCATACTTCAGAGTCCTTTAATAGTGTTAGTTAATAGTTATCAAGAAGACTTGAGTATCCTTTTTTTTTTTTTTTTCTCGCTGATTAAAAATTTAACATCTGCAGGCATCATCTACAAACATGGAAACATGGAATTAGCTTGTGATGCCCACGTGGGAGGGGATTGATTGCTTTTAACTGAAGGATTTTTTTTTGTTTTGTTTTAATTTTAGCTATTCCCATAGTTAAGATGTAGATAAGCTTTCTAACAAATACTTTTTTGAGTGAGAAGTAGAAGCAACAGATGTCAAAGTTAATTTTTTTAAACAGCTTCTTGCCATTAATTTTCAGTGTAGCTGACAAAACTCCAGAGGGGCCTTGCTGCAGACAGTGTATAGGTAATTTCACTTTTTCCTTTGTTGTAACGCACAACTCATGCTTCAGGATATTAGCACAGTCCTGTATGAAAAGGGCAGTGCAGGAGGGTGCTGGTGCACAAAAGCCATCAGAAATGTTGAGATCTGTATATGTTTTGCTGCACAACAGCTTCACCTCTGCAGCTAGAGCTTGGTGAGGTGGAGGGTGGCAGAGATGAGAGCTGTGCACTGCTGCTCTCCACCACTGGCTCTAACAGCCCTAATGGATCTCTGAAGCTTTCTTCGAGCTATTTTTATTTCTGCTGAGTAATTTTGCTAAGCTGCTCTTCAAGCAGGGGACTGGAGGGGAGTTTTTCCCATCTCCAACCTTGGCCTCCCTGGCCCGGGATTGTAAGCGCATACTCTGCTCTGAATGGAGATGGGGAGACTTAAGCACATGCTTATACGCTTTTCTGAATAGGGATAGAAGTAAGCACAGATTGAAGTGCTTTCCTGAACCACGATCCCCTTGTCCTCTTTGTGTGAATTTTCCCCTGCTTTGAATTCTTTTACTCGGCACAGAGCAGCTGTATGCTCAGTTGAGCAGTCCCTGCTACTGCCTTTCCAAGGACAATTTCTGGCTCAACACGAGGAGCTCTCCAGCATCCCGCTTGCTAACGTGATACCCGTGGTATTCTGTACCTATTGGTGATTTGCAGCTTTGCCGCTCTATGTAACTTTTTAAATTTTTTTATATATTTTTATTTGCACTTGTTAAGCTTTCTAAGATTCACTAAACTGCTTTCTTTAAATAGAAAAAGGCAGAATCCTCTTTGGATCACATTTTACTTTGAATATAGTTGCTAAATTCCAGTGACTAATCTTTTTGGAGGGTGCTGTGAGGCAGAGTAGAGTATAGTGTATTTTCTGTATGGCCAGATTCCTTTAGTTTACATAACAAAAAGCAAAGAAAGAGAAAAACACTCTAAAACTGAACTTGTTTTCCCTTTCTATTACTGTGATCCATTTAAGTTCCAAAATGATGAACCCAGCAGACTTCTGGAAAGCATTTTTTTTAATAGAACACTCTATTTAGAGGACAGTTGTTTGGATTGTAACAAAAAACAATCAGATTTCAATCCCCTATTCATAAACCTACAAGCCGGCTTGTGTTCAGGGGTCTGCGTGCTGGCTTTCTGCTTGACAGAAAGCTAGAACTGTGCTTGCAAATTCTTGGTTTGTTTTTCTTCTCTCACCCCCCTCGGGTAACACGGCATAATAGAGAGAAACTCCACAGCAAGAAATGGGAAGAGACCTCCTACTGAGGGGTGCTACTTAAGATACAGATCATTGGCATTTACCAGCCATATAAAAACAATATTTTCTCAAACCCTCTGAGTCTTACTCCACAGTTTATAAAGCGTAAGGCTACAAAAGCCAGAAGTTTGGTGCAGTGGGTTCAAACAATCCCCTTTTCAGGTTCTGGGGTACATTTGACATGTTTTAATAAATCTATTGCTTCATCTTTAATTCCACATTATGTATTTTGATCTCTACCTCAATAAAAACCATGTGGCTCTCTTGTGAGATCTCACTTAGGTGCTTATCTGGTACAAAGAGGTGTTTCTCCTCGCTAATGTATTTAAGCCTTTAGATAATCTGCATTGTGGTACATCCATCACACTGCTGGTTTGGTGATAATTCCAAAGGCCAAAGATGGGACAAACTATTTCCAACTCTTTTTTTCCACTTTTTTTATCATAAGCATTTTTCAGAATAAAGCAATGATAAATACAAAATGCAAACAAATATCATTAAAACTTCAAGAATTGATTCATTTTAACATTTAGAGCTCAATATTAGTTGCTCGTGTATGTGACTATTTCGATTAACTTTTAAAAATATAGACTCGTAACAAGGCTGTTAATCCACATGTTTGTATTTGGAGGGAAGTATTTTTCTGTATTTACAAAAGCACTAATTTATTAGAACAATATTGAGAAGTGGAGTTCTTAATTGAAATGATCTGAGTTTCTTAAACATGTGTGAGAAAATCTGCATCTATTGGCTAGCAGTTTTTACACTGAAAGAAAAGGAATTATGGAATTCCCAAGATCAAAATAAAACTAATGCAAGTAAGTTGCTTTGTAGGAGTCCTGAGTCAAAGGAAACATCTGGTCCCGTGGCCCCTTAGTGGGACATATGGTACATACTGCAGAGATGTCATCCATCAGAGGCCACAAGTATGGCTGGAAAAGCAGAATTAGTTTTGCTATCTCAAAAGGGAATCTAATTTATACAACAGTCATTTAAGGAGGGTGGAGGGGGGAGAGAAAGAAAAACGTGTTCATCAGAAAGGTACTTCTGTCCTCTCTGTCACCTTAAAACAGCGGACGACTTGGAAAGGTTTGTTGAGCACAAGGAATCCGTTCCAGGCACGGTTTCTTCCGAGTGAAACAAATTTTGAAGCAGATAATGTTTTCAGAATAATGGTCCAAAAATCCTTTCATGTGTGTAGTGATAGGAAATCATCATGTTTTAGCTTTGTCCAGGCATTACTCTTTTTTCCAGCATGAATTTACATCATTAAGAACAGTGCTATGAAAATAAGCTTCCTTTCCAAACCCCACAGGTAGTGCTTCCCATGCTGCTAGTCACCAAGGAAATAGTTGTATCCATCAAGGGAAGCACAAAACATGGCTAAACAGAACCTCGGCTCCTCAGCAAGGGCCTCTGCACACTGATTTGGGATCTTTTTTTATGCCTGTGGGGAGAGAATGCAGTTTTTCCTCCTTTGCGCAGGAGAATATTCGCAAGCACTTTTTGTTGTTTCATGAATAACCGTATTAAAAGGGGAGGAAGAGATGTTATCTGTCAGACCCTTTTAGTGTCATAGCGCCTAACTTTGTATAGCCCATACAGAGTCTGCCAGGGATGCTTTTTTTTGGGTCCTCTTGGAGTGCGGCTTTTCTCTTTAAGCCTCTGCGTAATGGACTCCTAATCCCTGCTCTGCTTCCTGCCCCATCAGAGACGCTTCAGCCCAGTGGTGATTTTTGTTTACCCTTTTTAACTGTTAAAAAAAAAAAAAAAAACTCACCAGCCAAACCCCTGAGCCTACGAAAGACCAACGAGATACGTGCGAAATGGGCTGTGACCGCTTATAATTTGTGGGTGTAGTTGCGGCGCGCAGGGCGGCGCGCGGACGGGGCTGCGGAGCAGCAGGCCCCCCGCCGCCGCAGAATGGCTCTTTGTTAATTTGGAGCAGAAACGCCGGCGCGTATCCTGCGAAGGATGCTAATGAAGGGCCTGCCAGTAGTAAAATCCCGCTGACCTTTGTGCCTCGTGCTAATTTCCATCCCCCCTTCCGCGCGGCCCCCGAGCGGGCCCGGCGGTACAGTAGGAGCCTTGTCCGCGCCGGGCGTGCGCTCCGCAGGCCGCCCGCGCTCCCGCTCGCAGCGCTGCCGCTTAAAGAGGCTTTTGTTGGCCCAGGGAGGGCAACGTGTAGAGCCCGCGTTTGCCTTTGCTGATTACAAACCGCCAGTTTTGCTGGGCGAGCCCAGGCTGGAGCTGGCTAATGATCTTAGCTGCCTGGAGCTGGCTGTTAAAGGAATCCCCGCGGTTGGGAGGCGCTCGAGGCGGCTGCGCGGCGCGGGTAGAGGCGGCCCGTGCCGGCGGTGGGGCCGAGGCAGGTGTCGAGGCCAGGCTGCCGCAGCAAAGAGCCCTGACGCAAACACGGGTCTGTTTAATTACAGCTCCCAGGTCTTGCTTTGAAGGCTTAAGCTTTAAATTTTCATCTGCTTGGGGAAAAGGGATCAAAAGTGGGTGCTGCTCTGTTGCCGTCTTACTGCTCCCACCCTGTCAGGGCCCATTCCTGAGCTGTCACTAGAGAGCCAACGGGGGTCTCAGTTTCAGGACCCAGGTGGGTAGCTTGTTCAAGGGAAGGAAGGGAAACTTGAACCGCAGTTGGAGGCTGCAAGCCACAAGGAGCCTCCTTGGGCAGCGCCGTCGCGTGGGGACGCGTTGCCGCCTTCCCGCTCTCATGCGCCTGGGTCTCTCCTCCGCAGGCACCGTGAAGGTGAAGAGCTCCAACATACAGGTCGGAGACCTCATCATCGTTGAAAAGGTTCGTGTGTGCGGTCTGGTTGCAAAACTATTTTTGTGCAAGCCTGTAGAAAAGGGAGTATTTTGAAATCCAGTTTGCTTTGTGATTGGCTCAGAGTATTGAGTGCCAGGTATTATGATATTTCATCACTTCTTAATTTTTTTTCTTAAGTTTTTTTCCCTCTGTCTTGAAAATAGCATGACAGTCTTTAGAAATAAGAACCAATCTCTGTGCACCCTAAAAGCATCATCATGATAGTATGCAGGACAGAAAAAAAGGTGCTATGCTCAAGATGCACCCTGCTAGCACAGGGCTTCTTGAAAGAAAATCAGCGCTAGTCTAAAATTCCTTCGTACCTCTAGGGTTGCTCACTGGCTCTTTTGTAAACCTAGACGTTCGCGCGGGCTGGTCAGTGGGAGCTGGCACCGGTTATTGTTCTGCACTTGGGATTCTGCAGGGAAGCGATTTCGGGATTGAAAGCACCATGAATGCCAAGCCTCAGCCCGACAAAGAAATACACATTCTCCTCCCGAGCCCTTTGCCTCGTCACCGTGGGGCTGGGACGGAGGTCGCACACGCGTGCGGGGCTGCGTGCACAATAATGGCCTTTCTTCTCGCAACAGAACCAGCGGGTCCCTGCTGACATGATCTTCCTGAGGACGTCGGAGAAGAATGGTAAACATCTGGAACCAATTGTCAAAATAGCCATTAACCTTTCACTGGTTGCTTAGATAAAATTGTCTTTTGGAAACATGAAAGAAGTAGATAGTAGTTAAATTTTAGGGAGCCAGGGAATTTAGAAACTTTAGTGGAACACTGCTTCTCATGTTGGTGTACACTGATTTTTGCTTAATTAAGGAATGTGGATAATTGGGATCAGTGGTTTGCACTGTTGATGTAAATTATTTTACTTGCCATCCAGGTTTGTTTTGTTAAGTGTGAGATAAGGAGGAGTTTGATCAGAACATTTAGAAAAACATAAAGGCTAGTGAGAATATTTTAAGTATCTTAAAAATGCAGCATCTCATATTATCCAGATTGTTGGAAAGAACTGAGTGTGTGATGCAAGAACGACGTTATTTTCCTTCTTGCATCATTAACAAATGTTACTGTAAATCGGATGCTGTTTTCAAGGGGAGAAAAGTGTCGTAGCTGCGAAGCAATTTCATGAGTTACTGATGTTCCTAAAACACACCTAGAGGGAGCCCTAATTGCTGTTGAAATTCTACAGGATCTTGCTTCTTGCGCACCGATCAACTGGATGGTGAGACCGACTGGAAGCTGCGCCTACCTGTGACCTGCACCCAGAGACTGCCAACTGCCTCTGTACGCCGCGTTCTTACCAAATACTTCACTTGCTAAATAAGTATATATGATTTATCTGCAAATGTTCAGCTGCAGCTAATCAGCTATTTGAGAAAACTGGTTAATTTAGAATTGCTTTGCACATAACCTCCACCAAACACTGTGTTTTCCAAGATCTTCCAGCAAAAATAGTTTGCTCGTTGAAAGAAAGAAAGCAAAGAGAATGTGAATACCTGAGAATTTTTGAAATTCTCCCTGTAAAACACGCAGTAAGTTTATTTGATACAAGTATTTGGAAGAAGGACATTTACTAGTGGTGGAGTAAACAGTTCCTACGTGTGGGGGAGTCAGCAGTGAAAGCACTGTGCAGAATAGGCACATCTTGTCATCTGTACTAAAAAGCAGAGAGAGTCACTGACTACCTGAATTATTTAGGATGAGACTTTTTTTATGGGAGCACCAGCAAGTCAGCAACTCCCAGGATTCTGTGTGATGCCACTTCAAGAAACACCCTTAGAAAAATCCTGTCAGTGAAGCTGGGATAATGATTGCATTTTCTCCTAGTTGAAGAGTTGGTATCTGAGTAGTAATATGACTTAATAATTATCATAATTTGATTAAGTGCCTCTTGTTTGAAATATTTTGATGGAAAAATTTGTATGCTATTAAAATGTTTAACCATCTGCTAAAACATGTCTGTTTTATAGGACCTGCTTCAGATCCGATCCTATGTGTATGCAGAAGAGCCCAATATTGATATACATAATTTTGTGGGAACCTTCACAAGGGTAAGTCTTCCTGATATGTCTTTTAAATAATATAGGTAATGTTTGCAGTGCAAACCCTTTGAAAATTTCCAGCAAACAACTTCAAGATATTTTCAGGAGAGATAGAGAAAAGTTGCTATTCCTTCAACACTTTTTTTCCTTCATAAAAATCAAACAAGAATTAAATCTAAAAGAAATATATGGTTATTGAAGCTTTGATTTGAAGATAATGTCATAAACTGTTCAGGGTAAAGGACCATGTTCTCGAGATATTGGATCTCAATGTATAGATCAAGTCTGGCAGTGTGTAAACATTGTGCCTGTTCAGAAGGACCACCACAGACTCTCAAGGACTAGAATTGTTTTCCCAGCTGTGTTAAGGCAGGGAGTCTTCTCTAGGTGAGGCAATAGCAGTCTTGATTCTAGGTCAGTTGTTTTTGTGCTTTGAATTGCATGCAGCTGATGTAAGCTCAGTTACATACACCTTCTAAAACAGCAAAGGCTCAGAGCTGCTCTAAAGTACCTTCCTTTAAAAAAGGGTAGTTTGACTTGATGGGAGGATGCACTGTCTATTTGGGGCAAAAAGTTTTTTTCTTTTTTTTTTTTTTTTTTTCTCTCTCACATCTTCCTGGGATTATGAAAATTCTGAGATGCATCTAAATCCTTCAGGGAGCTTTCAGAAAACATATGCTTGGGTAGCAAAGAGGAGACAGAGCTTTTGGGCATCTGTTTGCTGGTGTTTCATCTCAAAATTAAATTTTGAGTTTGCCCTCTTATCTTTACAAGGTATGGTTAATCTGTTTTAATAGAAACTAGTGCTGCCAGGAAAAGGGCTCGAGGAGGCAGTTTTTTTTTATTAACCATGAGCGAGCATTAATTTACTTTCTCATGCAAAGGTGCTATTCTGTAGAATTAATCACCTGAGAGGAATGACACTTTCCTGGAACTTTTCTTCCTTGGTGCATGTCAGATGTCATTCCAGGAATTGCTGAACCTGGCAGCCATTTCTCAGTGAGATCTTGCATAGAAAGAGAAACACTTGTAAGCTGCATGAACCTACTGAGAAGAACATTTTATTGTAGCCCCAGGAGAGTTTCTGGCAAATCCCTTTCTCATTTGTAATTCCCAGAGGTGTTCAGTTGGAAGAGATATTTTAATAGATTTATTTTTCAAACTTTCCACTACGCTGAAACAAAGTGCCTGTGTTCTTAACTCAAACAGAAATTTTACTAGGTTTGTGAAAATTCTCCATCTTATAGAAGAACCCCACTACCAGCTTCCCCCAGTATCCCTGTCCACTTGTACGTAACCCTGCCATAAACTGCTCTTTTAAATTACTGACTAGTTTGGGACTATTTTTTCCCCTGCTGTAGGAGGACAGTGACCCTCCAGTGAATGAAAGTTTAAGCATAGAAAACACGCTATGGGCCAGCACAGTGATTGCATCAGGTAAGGCACAGGCATGTGTAATTTTTTTAAGGGAGTATGTTAACAATTTTTAAAGGTTTTTTGGTAATGGAATAATGATCTCTGTCAGTTAGAGAAATTAGCTGTTCGAATGAAGTTTCCCACTTGTCCTAACACCTCTGGGGAACTGAGTTGATTTCTAATTGCCTTTTGGACATTCTTAGATGAGAAAGAATTGGAGTGGCCTTTGGGCACTTCTCTAGTATCTATCACCAGAATAGCACTTAATTGCCCTCCACATTGACACTCTAATCTGTAACAGAAATGGTGTCAAATAGATGCTGGTAACAGAAGCTAAGATGAAAGATCTGCAGGTAAGTGCTTCCAAAGAGTTCGTCTTGTATTCTTTGGAAAAGGAAAAAATAATTTTTTGACAGATTTTGGTCTCTCTAAGGAAATTGCAAGACACGAGATTAATTAATGTTCAGACTTGTCAAAAACAAAGCCTCGTTCCCTCCTGTGGGGGGTGCAAGGTTTACGGGATGGTAACAGCAAGAGCAGGAAGTTCTATAACACAGTTCCTGAATGAAAGTTATTGAGTGGAGAGGCTTCACTGTGCAGTAGCAACTCGTATATGGAGTTACTAATGGGAATTTCTAAAGATTTTGTGAAGCACTGAAAATTTTTGATTTGCCATTTTGGTGGCAGAAAATGCTGAATAAATTATTCCTAAGCATCTCCATCTGATTCTGCTGACTCTTCTTTGAAATGTATTACAGTGCTGTCACAGTGGTATGACCGAAGGTTCATAAAAATCTAGATGTCCAAATATAGTTTAGTCAAGCAAGTTTTATTTATAGATCAGTAATTGTCATGTGGTAGGTAACTTATCTTCATTTCCCTGCCCTGCAGCTTTAAAAACTATAAACAGGAAAATCATTTTGCATTTTTGTTGTGATTCTGTCCCATCCTTTCTCATCTCTTTTATTGCAGATTTAATTCCTATAAGCTCTTAATTCCTAAAACCCATGTGCCTTCTCATGGCACTGCAGTGGCATGGTTGAATTTTATGCACAAGGCTGTGTTACACTGAACTGTGTTACACTGGAAAATGTCCAATGTCGCTTGCCATGAGCAGGATCTCACCCAGTGCCTGTGCAGGGTTCGAGCTCTTCCTCTGCCCATCGTCTGGNTGCAGGGTTCGAGCTCTTCCTCTGCCCAACGTCTGGACACGTGTTGTGTGTGTCTGTGTGTGTCTGTGTCTGTGTGTGTGTGTGTGTCCATGCATAGGCACTTTCCCAAACACAGGGCACGCTCTGCTCTGCCTCCTTAGTNTGCCTTCTCATGGCACTGCAGTGGCATGGTTGAATTTTATGCACAAGGCTGTGTTACACTGAACTGTGTTACACTGGAAAATGTCCCTTGCCATGAGCAGGATCTCACCCAGTGCCTGTGCAGGGTTCGAGCTCTTCCTCTGCCCAACGTCTGGACACGTGTTGTGTGTGTCTGTGTGTGTCTGTGTCTGTGTGTGTGTGTGTGTCCACGTCCATGCACAGGCACTTTCCCAAACACAGGGCACATGCTCTGCTCTGTCTCCTTAGTTTGCTTTTCTAGGGTCCTTTAGGAATCTCAACTGGCACTGCTGCATCCTAGTGTCAATAAACACATGCAAAGACCTGCTCTTTGCCCAAATGAACTTGCCTTTTGCATCTAATCTTCCCTCTGAGTATAAGCAAGGTTATTAGTAGATGAACACCTTTGTGAGCTCAGATAATATGACTAACATTTACAAATATTTTCATCTGTCAGAATGGTTTACATAATGCAGTCTGGTTTGGATATTCCTAAATCAATTAGAAATACTCTTTGTACATACCAGTGTGTCTTCAAGATGTTTTCTAGCTCTGATATCTTTTTTTTTTATCCTCATTTTGATGTATTTGATCAAGAGAATAATCTGTTTGGTTTATCCTATGGTAATAAATACACTGCATGAATATTGGAGGCTGTTTCTGTATAGAAAAATCTATTGCTTGTGGAAAAAAATGTGGATATTTTTCTTCTGCAAGTGAAAACTGTCAAGTTGTGCTGATGCCATCTCCCTAGGGCAGCCTTTGCTTGAAGATGAAACAGAACTATGTGGCTTTCTCCATCTGCTGCCGTAGCAGGAGCGGCTCTAACTCTGCCTGTTTGCGGCTGATTCGGAGTTGCTGTGCCATCTGCTGATCTGGATTGCGATGGTCTTGCCACCTTCTGCCATCTGGCTCCAGAAATTTGTTTTTTTAGGAGAATGCTTCCCCAGCGTATTTTTAGAAACCACCTCTTTTGAATTAGTCCTATTTAAAAATAATTCACTTCAGCTTGTTAAAACCTTGGTCATTAATGAGATCAGGGGAATAGCAGAGTATAAAACGGCAACATATTTCCAGCAGTGCATTTTTTTAAGTGTTGTTTTCCCTGTTTTTACAGACCCTAAAATTTTCTAGTAGAAACTTGGACCTCAGCAATAGCAGCTTTTAAACTTCTGACAGTAACCAACTTTTTGCTAGTAGTCTTTTGCAAAGTCTTTAAGAGAAACCTGTAGAAAAACAGTGGCTTATAGTACTAAATGGCGTTATGTGTCTGCAGGAAGAAAAGGGAGAGCACTGCTGCTCTTAGCTCTGTAGAAACTGTGGGATGCAGCATTAAAATGTATTGATAGATTCCCAGCAGCTCCATCTGTTGCAGTAAGGTAGGAGTTAGCATGAGTCACCTTTTGGTGTGAACAGCAGCTGGACAAATAGTTTATGCTGAATCGTAGATTTCAAAATAAAGTGATTCTGTCTTTAAAAGCTGATGAAATTCACTGGTTTTGTTCTGATTTGTAGCAGTCTTCACCAATAGAGAAGAACCATAGCCCAGAGCACTGATTTAATTTTGACACGCTTTAATTGTGATGGAGACTTTGATCTCTTTTCGAAACCAGGCCATTGGACATAGGTTAATGACTTAGTAATTTCACGGCTTTACTAGTGATTAGATTTTGCTGTTGGTTTATAAATGGAGATCAGAAGGAGAATTACCACGCAATGGTGAGGAGCACCAAACATGAACCAGTGTCCTCTCTGAGTTTCTGTTGCTGCTGCAGGCCATGCCAAGTCTGGATGAAACTGTCCCAGCACAGCTCCTGGGAGCTCAGGTTCTCACTGCAGGTACAGGATGGTCAGGGTGACTGTTTTTGCAACAAGGTGATGGACACTTTAGAAGTTCAACAAGCAGCAGTTTGTATGTAAATGTACCCAAGGCCAGCAGTGAGGTTCGGTTGGATGTATCTGATTAAGCACTTTTCCCAGTTCACAGAATCGCTGAATGGTTGAGGTTGGAAGGAACTTCTAAAGATCATCTAATCCAACCCTCCTTCTCAAGCAGGGACAGCTAGATTGCTGCCTGTCCTCATCATTCTGTGCAGATGTGGCACCTTAATGCTTGGGTGCTGCTGCAGTGCGATGCTAATGGGAGCTCGCAGAACTGATCATGATGCTGCTTACATCCTGCCCAAGCTAGCTGGCAATATCTTGCAGCTCAGGACAGAGCAACTGGAGGATCGCTATATGAGATAAAGCAAATTTACAGATACATAAATGCAATTTAAGTGGTGGGAGGAAAAACTTGAAATCTTTCCTTCTTTGCAGCTTTTATTTATAGTGGGAGAAATAACTGACATCCAAAGGGTCCCAGGGAAAGGTGAGAGAGCAGAGGTGTTGACTTCTCTTTCCATGCTTATTAGTTGATGTGGCGTCACGTCAAGTATGGGCAATGTGGTTGCAATCTGCTGACTTCTTGTAGGATGTCTTGTGTTCAAAGTCTGTGTTCCTGGGCTTTATTCTGCAAGAATCTATTTCTTTAGTCCCTGATTGCTACTGCTTCTGCAATTAAGCTGCTAGAAAACCGCTCTACATGTTGAGCCTGTGGATACAACAACGAGCCTTTGAGAAATTTTAGAGAAAGAAGAAACTGAAGTTGTTCTTTGTAGACTGATGCAGGTGCTGTTTTGTTTAGGTACAGTTGTGGGAGTTGTTCTCTACACTGGAAGGGAGCTGCGCAGTGTGATGAATACTTCAAACCCAAGAAGTAAGGTATGGTAAGGAAGCAGAGCCTTATACTAAATAAAAGAGAGAGAAATTGTTATTAATAATAATAAAACTTCCAGGAGCCTTCCAAATGATATGTGTATGTGCTACAGAGAAAACATAATATGAATATCAATTAAATTCAAGGAAAGAAGTTTTTCAATTCTACTCTTTGTGTGGTCTTACTTTTTTTAATCAGTGATATTGTCATTTCTACTCTAGCAAGGTCAAGGGAAGGGATGCTTACAGTCTGCAGCTTTTGACAACATGAGTTCATGCGTTGCTGTTCGTGCATTTCTCAGCTTCCAGAGGGTGCAAGTCTCATTTACTAAGCTGACAACAGTTTGAACATTTGTGATCTTTTAAATAAAGAGAAGCTGCTTATTAGTTGGGAATGACTCTTTGGGCATAAGAATTTGTTCCTTTTGTGAATACTGCCTTGAGCTTCACTTGTGTGATTGAGATGTCTGTTTGCTTTGCTTAGATTGGTCTCTTTGACTTGGAAGTGAACTGTCTCACCAAAATCCTGTTTGGGGCTCTTGTGGTGGTCTCGCTCGTCATGGTGGCCCTTCAGCATTTTGCTGGCCGTTGGTATCTTCAGATCATAAGATTTCTCCTTCTTTTCTCAAACATCATTCCAATCAGGTAAGGCACTTGCTATTTTTTCCCAGGAAAACATTGCTGCTTTTGCATATTCTTCTATGTTTCTTATACAAGTAGATATTTAAATTCTTACCAGTTCTTCATTTGGCAACTGAGCAAATCCAGAAACAGAAATCTGATGAGTGTTTAAACACAGGAATTGCTTGGTTGTTTCTGCTAAATTCATCTAGCACATTAGCCTGTTTGCTGTCTGTGCTCTGTAACTTAGGCTATAGCTTAGTTATTTAAGGAAGTAGCAGCTTGGTTTTCCCCATGGTGCAAGTGCTTTGGTAGAATTAGCAAGAGACAGACTTGTAGAGGCTTTGTAGCTCCCAGAGAATGTGATGCCAGGGGAAACTGAGTGCGAAATGAGGCTGGAATATCTTTAGAAATAATAGACCACAGTGCCTGGTGCAGGCAGACCTTTTTCGCTGTACAGATCTCCTGGTTTCTCTGATGAGCAAAAAAATGGGCAGAGAGATGTTGTATTTATACAGTATTGCAATAGTCTATGTTATATAGTGTCAGCATTTATCCTGCCTTGATTTATACTGTTCTTATATTGTTCTTGATAGGATATGGAAATTTTAATGCTTAATTACACTATAGTCATATTCAGACTGTTACTTTCAGTTCCATTTTTAACCTGCTGTCTGATCATCAGTCATACTGTCCTCTCTTACACATGTCCATCTTTCTCTCAAATTATATCTGTTCTCAACAAACATATATCTTGTCATATATCTTTTTTGATGACCGCATCACTGGAGCAATGCACACTTGCCACTTGGCCACTCACTTTGCATAAATTTCTCCCTCAACAACCTGTTTGGCTGCTCCATTTCAGTATGCAAGACTTGTCCTTTATTACACTGTAGAAGTTCATGATGGTTTTATCCAAAGTTTTACTGCAGATATGTTTTGTTTTTCTCTTTTCCCTTCCTCCTGTGTAGTTTACGTGTGAATCTGGACATGGGGAAAATTGTCTACAGCTGGGTGATCCGCAGAGATTCCAAAATCCCTGGGACGGTCGTTCGATCCAGCACTATTCCAGAGCAGCTGGGGCGGATATCCTATTTGCTCACAGACAAAACAGGTATGTATCCAGAGAACTCTGTTTGGAGTCAAGGGAAAACCTTCTTCTCTTCAAGTTGTTCCCAGAAATTTTCTTTGGCTCTGGCAGTACCAAAACTGGGCCCGTGCGTTCTATTTGCATTGAGTTTTGGATAAATAACCTCATTTTCCGAGCTGTAGTGAAGTGCACCACTGTTTGCAGGAGAATCTGCCCTCAGGTTCATGAGTGCCGGTGTATTCCCTGCACTGGGAGTTCGGCACAGTAACCAGTTACACTCTGACCCAGTTTCTCTTTTGATCTAGGGTACAGTAAGGGACAGAACTTGCATTGGGGAGTAACGTGGTGATTAATACTCAGGCTGGTGCCGGTTTGCTTACAGGAACCCTGACGCAGAATGAGATGGTTTTCAAAAGGCTGCACCTGGGGACAGTAGCTTATGGACTGGACTCTATGGACGAAGTGCAGAGCCACATATTCAGTATATACACACAGGTAAAATTAAATTGGTTTACTTAATTCCATGTTCACAAAATAGTTTTTCAGGTCCCTGTGCTACTGTTGAATTAATGTGATAGGGAGTAGCTATTAAATTTTACTTTCTGGAAAAGTATGAAGGTCACTGCATGCTTAACACACAAATACTATCACAGTTGTTTATTGCATTTGTAGATTATTTCTACATCTAACAGCTTCAGCTGCTGGCTTTGGGGGTCACTTATTAGCTGTTTGAGTTTCTCTCTAAACTGTGATTAAACAGATGCGATCTGCAGTGCTTAGTGATGGGTAAGCCGAGCATTTTCAATTCTCAATGCTTGTGGAATTGCTTTATTCCTACAGTTACTACAGAGATAGTTTACAAAGTGCCAGTGCTTTTCCTTCAGCAAATGCAGCCGAGGTGGTAGCCTGTATTTTGCATATCTCATTGTTTTTGTTTTGCTATAAAGACTTTAGATTTAAGTGCAGTTTCTGTGCCCCCTATGTTAAAACATGAAGCCTACACTCTCACCTGGGAAAAGGCACTCTGTACTCTAGCTAGGCCCTTGGTTTGGGATTTTTGTTCATGGTGGTAGAGAAGATGCACAGCAGTTTTCCTGCAACTCGGTAATCTAGTGCCCTGATTTTTCCCCAGTCAGACTGGTCAGGCTATGATCTATTTTTAACTAAGCATATGGCAGCTGATAATTACTCAAAATACCAGATATTTATCTTTTTCGCTGGCATGCGTCTCAGGTAGCATTTTCCAACAACACAGTCTTTGTGTGAATCGTGAGACTAACTACCTAAGACATCTCTCTCTTCTACCTCTGTGTTCACAACTTTCATAGTGGCTGCTGCTTTCCTCATGTAGAGACTCCAAAGCGACTGGACTGTACATTTAATGTAAAACAGATTTCAAATCTAGTGGCTCCCATTTCTGTATTCAGTCTCCAGAGGGCAAAAACTTGACTAGTTGTTAATTACTTTCCAAAATATTCAATATTTGTCAAGGACATTTTGAATGGGACTGAGGCCAATGTGTAAATAGTGCTATGTGTCAATTTAAGTGCACTTCAACCATGAGTTTACTGTCTTGTTTTGGTTAAAGATCTGTCACAATATTGCTGCTCGTCATCGCTGTTATTTTTGAAGATCTTATGCGTCTTAATCACTAGAATTTGAAAAACAGCATTTCATTTTGTGCAATTAATATTGGTAAAGGGTATGTCTCATAAAGCATTTGTCATGACAAAGCTAGTTTCCTTATAATGAGAAGCATTTGCTGGCCATGATTCATTTTGAACTGTAGTTCTTATTCTTTGCTCTTATTTTTACCATGTTGTGGCCTTTGACCTGGAAGCGAAACTTTTGTCCTCTTGACACTAAAGGTTAACAGAGCAGGAAACTGGATCACTGTGTGTCCCCTCTTCCACCAGGATAATTTAGTAATTGTGCAATTATCTGAGAAGTCCCATTCTGATACTAAAAATAGTATTAAAAATTAAATGAATGCAATTAAGATTTTCTAGATCCATACGAGACATCTGTTTTCTGTTATCGGCAATTATATGCACTTACATGTGAAAACCCAGTTGACTCTCAGTTTCCAGAGCCATTGGTCTTTTGTGGAGCAATGAGTAGTTTCACTGGGTCTTGTGCAACTTTGATCTTTCACCCATCATTTTTTTCATGGATCTGCAACAAAAGGGTATTTTCTCCGTGTACTGCTCAAGTTTAGATGAATCTCTTGGGGTGCTTTCCTCCACCCAGACGCTACTGTTACGTTAGGCTGGGGAGCATTCCCGAGATGGTAGCACAAAGAGTCCACCTCCATGCAGGGGGCATAAGAGTCCTCATCTCCTACTTAGATGGTCTTAATGGAAGCAAGTAAAGCTAGTTTTACCAAGACTCTCTTCCACTTCTCTTTTCTATAAGCAACCTCAGGACCCGCCTGCTCTGAAGGGTGTGACCTTAGCCACCAAGGTGCGAAAAACCATGAGCAGCCGAGTGCACGAGGCAGTGAAGGCCATTGCCCTGTGCCACAACGTCACTCCGGTGTACGAGTCCAACGGCGTCACGGACCAGGCTGAGGCCGAGAGGCACTACGAGGATTCCTGCAGGGTGTACCAGGCTTCCAGCCCTGATGAGGTCAGAATCCATTTGCGTTGATAAAAACATAATTCCAGTTTTCTTTGTTTCGCCAAAAAAAAAAAAGCTTTGAAAATATTTCATGTTGGTTACGTGTCTTGGTTACAACTTTTATAGTGCAACCAAGGTAAAACAATTAGTTTTCTATTAATTTGTATAATTATACTTGCTCTTCACCGTTAAGAAACATGAAACTTTCTGTAAGAATCCTGTCGATGATACACTGAGATTGCATCACCAATTTGTCTACATGCGAAGGTTTTTCCATTTATTACTCCACATAAACAGACTTGCCTCTGGTAGTAATCTTTTACTTTCAGCACCAGAAGAGAAGTGGCTTTCCTCATTGTGAGAGGTGGAAATTGTTTGCATAGGAATCCGCGTAAGGTCCTCAGATAGCCAGACTGCTGAGACCGTGCGTGTACTATTGAACAACTGCCATGTAGAGATCAGTCCCAATTTCACATATCACTTAAAATATTCCCAATACTTCATTTTCAAAGACACAATTCCTTTTTTTATAATATGTTTGTGTTTGTGTTACTTGAGAGCTGCTTCTTGGCCTTCCCCCCCGCCCCATAGGTGTGCCTGCAGCAACGACGAACACTTCTCTGCTTTTACAGCTAACGTGACATGTGCGTGCGTCCACCTAATGTGGTCTGCGTCACGCTTACCTGTTTTCGTCCTCTACTATGTTCCCATTCCCATAAAGGAAACTTTACAGAAAGCCTTTGGATTGAAATGAGATCTGAATGATTTCCAGATGGTAATTTTTGTGATCTGGATTTAAGGTTGTGGGATTTTTTTTTTTCTCTCCCATAATGCATATACTTACTGTTTATACATAGATCTTCTGTTTATTTACTCGTTTACTGTGGTATATAGTGAAATCAGTAATTTTGCTTTTCCTTTTTTTTTTTTTTTTTCCTTTGTGCTCTTTTGTCTTTCAAATATTTACAGAGCAATTTGTTTGAAATACCCAAAGTTTTATTGTTTGTTTGTTTTGCTATAACATGATAACTAACTCTTCCAAGATTATTATTTAAATTCTTTTTTTCTTCTTGTGATGTCTTAAGTAGAGAATTACAGCAGATTCAGAAATCAGATATGCTTTGCTGCACTGAGGACATCTTGTCTGTAGCTCTTTGATATACAAATACTGTTTAGACATGCTCTGTGTGTGTCATACTAGATGGTACAAAATGCAGGATCAGCACAAACACAGTCCTTGAGATGAGAGCAATGCTGTTAAATAACATTCCCTGTAGGGGAATGGCTTTGGACTCCTGTTAAAGCCAGCCTTTGAAATCCTATATCAATAAAATATTGCCATGGCAGGGAAGGTCAGTTTATGAAATGAGTACAAAAACTTGTATTCTCTTTACTTGAACAGCAAGGGTAATTTCTACCAGTTGGCATAGGATTCATTTCCTGTAACAGAAAGCAGGATTTCCTAAATTTGTTTCCTGTGCATGCTGCCATTTAGAGCTCTTGAAGTATCTTTATTCAGATATCGGTTACAGCCTTGGGGCTCTGCAAGCGTGTCAGTTGTAGCCATACAGTAACTAACAGGGGAAATGAAATAGATATAATCTGATGGGAGATAAGGGCGCCTGGGATTCCTGGGCAAACAGTCTTTAACCCCCACAACGTCCCGCAGCTGCCAGGACATGAAAGGGTGCAGTGAGCAAGCGGCTTCTGCCTGTCGTCGGCCGCCCTAAATGGGACATTTGTCGAGCAGCTCATAACACAGAAGGATCAATTTGTCTCTTTAGAATGAAATTTATTAGTCGATATCCATTTCAGTGGTGGCTGGGGTAATTTAATTGTCAGAGTGAAGTTTGGGGGAGAGGATGCCAGGCTGCGCCAGCCGCTCGGCTCCGCAGAGTTGTGCCTGACCTGGCTCCGGGAATGCAGCAAGGAGATGAACTGATTTGTGCATGTGAGCAGGGGCTCTCTGGAGGTGCAAGGGCCTGAATCTGAAGGGTTGAATCTTGCTGGTTTAAGCCGTAAAAATATGTGTTCATAGTTCTTCAAGTGTTTCTTCTGTTATGCCCGGAAGGCCCTACAGCCACTTACCTGTTTAAGCAGTGCAGAATAAACACCCGCTGTTCTGGGCTGTTCGGAAAATATTCTCCCTCATGCAAGGGTTCCCAACCCTGCCACGACAAGGCTGCGCTTTGCTGCTCACTGGCTGCAGTGGTGCTTTCTAGAGGCAAGCTCCTGCTGTGTCACACGTTGAACAGGGATGGCCATTGAAATACTTCTAGTAGATCTGATAAACGCTTCCAAATTACATGATTTTCCTCCTCGATAGTTACTCATCAGGTACAACAGGTGCTGCAAAGTGGTATGGTGAAGGGACCAGCAGTGCTTTGTCTGAGCTGCTGCTGGATGCTGCTCACCTGAAGGGCTATCACAGGCTGAAAGAAGAAATATGGGACTAACAGCCCAGGAAGTGGGGAATTTCTTTCATATCCTTCCCCTTCTGCTAGCATGTGTTTTTGGAGACTTAATTCCATCTGACACAAACAGTGTCATGCAGTGAAATGCAAGGTATATCATGGGCATGTGACATAACATGTATGGTGAACTACTCTCACATTTGTTACTCTGCTCGAAGCCTGTTTTTTGGAGGTTTAAATACTTCTTGACATGGGATTTAAATGAGATGCCCAGCAGGGACAGAGGGAGGAGATATTTGTCAAAGAACTTTGTAAAAGATGCTTTAATAGGCCAAGTTGGGAGCAGAGATTTGTCCATGCTTTAGCTTATGGGCATGGGCACTCAAACGTCTAGTGCTGTGTGTGCTGAGCAAATGCTTGTGTGACATCATGCTGTGAAGGAGTCTCAACAATTATTTATTATCCAGAATAACAGAAGCATCTCTGCTCTGGAAAACTGCTAGGAGAAATTGCTAAATATACACCTTCCTAGTCTAATGGTGTTTTCAAGAAACCGAGGAAAATCTAAGCTTGGAAGATTCAATGACATTTGTTCTAACCTTTGAAAATATGCCTGCATATTAATATGTTAATATTAATTGATTTAAAGGTCTTTTAGAGCAAAGCCAAATCAACTATTTTTCTATCTGATGATTTAAGACTGTCTCAAGAAATAAAAAGTGCATTATAGGTCTGGAGCATGATAGAAATATCCTTTTTTATTGAAGAGTGTAAACTGGTAATGGGTAAGGACACAAGAGTTTGAGATGAATCTGGAAGGTGACTTACTGTGCTGTGCGTTAGTGTTTCTGGCTTTGATACTTGTAAATGCAGGGTGAATGCAAAGTTTCTCATTTGAAGTTTCATAGAGAGCAATCTGAAGGAGCATGTTCAGAAAGTAAGTGGCTTTTAAACAGGATTTCCCAAACCTAGGTTTGGTATCTCTAGGTTTGTGCAGAGGGTACCTCTGCCTTCACTTGCCAAGGGGTTTCTCCTTGGACCACATAGCTGAAGGAGGGCAGGCAGTGACCAGAGCACCCGAGTACCAAGTGCAACACGAGAGGCTGGGGGCTCACGGGCCTCACCCCAAAGCGGTCAGTTTTGTTGGGGAGTTTGGGCTGGACCCAGGTGCTGTAATCGAAGCCATGGTTTGAGTGCTGGGGCTAAGCTGATGTTTGGCTTTTTTGTTCATGAATAGCCTGTCATAAAGCACAAGTTTCAGAATAAGATTACATATTAATGATTTAGTCTAAGTGTTACAGTAGTTATTTTAGAAATTGCCAAGGTGAAGAATTATTCAGCCCTGTGAGGAATAAAATGAATACTTCCTTGTGCTTTACAAGAAGTTAAATGCTACAAATAGTTATGGTTATACAAATGAAAACAAAAATAAACCTTTCAGCGAGCCTATGAACAGAGTAAGCCAGGAAACAAAAGATTTTATTTATTTTTTTATATACATAAACCTCTCTTGGGTGCTGAACTGCCCTGTGGCTCTCGGGCTTCACCTGGCAGTTTGTCTGTCATCCTGCTGCCCATGGACACCTGGTTCTCTTCCAGCAACCTCCCTTGCTCCCAGCTGGAGTGATGCTCGTGGTGGCCCGTCCCATGGACTCAGTGCTGGAGCTGCTGCTGTGTTTGGGTTGGCTCCTCCACCAACGCTATTTTGCGTTTCATGTCGTTCTCCTAACCAAAGGGGACACGGTGGCTTGTGCCATAGGTTGCACCATCTGTAAACCCTCCCCTGGCCGGAGGAAAGCTCTGTCAGGGCCTAGCCCTAGGGAAAACCCTCAGGAAAAACGCGCTGAAGGGATCGCTTGTTCTCCTCACGTGGTCGAGCTAGGAATCGGATCCGCTTCATCGTGCCCTTAATGACTGAGGAACTTCTTTTCCAGCTACAACCCGCTGTCCCTTCCCTTGTGGCGCTCCCTGCCATGACCTCTGCCCGCGGCCCCAGCGGTCGCCTGACCTCTCGCCCCGCTTGCCTTTAGGTGGCCCTGGTGCAGTGGACGGAGAGCGTGGGCTTAACGCTGGTGGGCAGGGACCAGTCCTCCGTGCAGCTGAGGACACCGGGCGGCCAGATCCTGAACTTCACCATCCTCCAGATCTTCCCCTTCACTTACGAGAGCAAACGCATGGGAATCATCGTTCGAGTAAGTGGCTGCGCAAACATCTCTGGGCATCTCCTGCAGCCGGGGGATGAGGGTGTGCTTGTTCATGAACCTGGGAGAACTTGGCAGCAGCTCGTATCTCTTACGGTTATAAACTGCTGCTGTGTTTTCACAGCTCCCCATTGCTGTGATCATCTAGTAATACAGCTTGTTCTCCTTCCCCATGTTGTGCCACACGTGCTGTTAGGTGTCCTGTGGCACCCCTCGTGCCACACAGCTGTGCACTAGGGAAGGATAAGGTGAAGCTGGGCAAAGCAGTGGTTGTGTTCAACAGAAGGAATTAAGGAGAACTTCAGTCTTCTTATTACTAAAAAAAGGTGATAAAGGTGGGACTGTAATGTGTGCCCGTAATATAACTTTTTACCGCTATGAATGGAGGTCTGTGTTGAGACAAACTGAATTTGCTAAAGCTCATGCACCTGTGCATTTCCAGCCTCCGTCTCCTATTGCTCAGGGAGTGAATGATTTTACATTTTGGGGCAGAGGCCACAGAATGGTGCAGGAATGCAAATCTCTATCTGCAGTTGTTCCAGGCTTTGAAACACTGAACTGTGCCCAAGGGCAGGAGTGTTAGATGAAGGGGGCTGGCAGGATGAGCTTGTGCAAAGTAACCAGCGTGTCAAATCTGAGTTTGGAGAAGGGCCCGAGTGTGCGTGAACAGAGGGAGCTGCTGTTGGAGCTGCAAAGAGTCTCTGGTACCGCAAAGGAGGGCTGCAAGGAGAATTGGGCTCAGCTGTTCAAGTACAACAGGTGTAATTTCTTCAGTCAGATTATTTTTACAGTGAAAACAACTTTAGACTTTTTAAAGACTATTAGCAATAGAAGAGGGAGGATTAAATAACCTCCATCTCCATTGCTTAGCATAAGCTTGTAGCCATATGCATGTAGCTTTTGGAAAGATAATATTTTATCAAAGCTGTTTTAAAAAAGGAAAAAAAAAAGGCGGGAGAATAACAATCCTAACTGTTGCACATTTCATTAAACTGTGTTCATATGCTCAGCGGAGAAACAAATGCCCTGAATTTTGTTTTAATCCAACTGGAAAACTGGAGAGGAGCCATCTTTGGGTATTTTTTTCTCCCCTTCTTCATACAACAGTGTGACAAACCAGTGATTTGAATGAGCAGTATTTTTAAAAAGCATTTAGCTATATTCCTCCCCTTTCACAAGGAAAAGGTTTCTCTTGTATTTGGCCTAGTGCTACTGATGGAGATGGCAAAACTCCCACTGGTGGTCATGGGGAGCAACATCAGGTCCCAGACAGTGACGGTCTAAGACAGTGATTTTTCTTGTTAATAGGAGCATCAGCCTCTCTCTGTTGCACTTGTTACCTGAGCATCTTTATCTTACACCCAGTGAGCTGCAGCAAAACACAGGAACTGGCTGCCCCAAACCCTGGCCAGATAGAAAAGCATTACCTTGTCATGTTCGTGTTTGCTCTGAAATACTATCGTCGAGCAGATTTTTATTTAAAAAGAAAATACTTATAAAATCAGTAACTGTAAAACTTTCTTTCATTAAATATATGCATGTGTAGGCACTCATGTTGATTTCTCAGATTCTCAGATTGATTTCTCAGATTTTGATTCTTACTTCTTTAGCATACTTTCTAGAACTGTGTTGCCTGTTTGTAAAAAGGAGAAATAATGGAAGGGAAAGCAGCATAAAGCAACCAGACGGCAGCAGGAGCAGGGAGCAGCCAGGCCAGGAGGGGACTTGCAGGGCAAAACCACAGTCCGTGCTCTGAAGTGTAGTAAGTAGCATTAAAATGGTAACACTTCCTCTCAGCTAGGCAGATAGCACCCGTTCTCCTAACCTACCATTTTGGAGGCTGGCAAGAGCTATTTACCTCATCTCATCAGGCTTCCTGCGTGTTCTGGGTAGAGAAGCTCAGCAAATAATGTGTGCAGGGAGCTCAGTGACACCGTTACTGAAGTCCTTAGTGGAGATGTCCATCTCCCCTCCCAGCTCTGAGATGTTTTTGCAGTATCTCCTTGTTGCAGGTGATCAGCTTCTCGGTAGTTTCCAGTTCTCAGAAGTCTCGTTCGAGCGTGGCAGCCGCTCTTTACAGTCCTGTTCACTGACTTATCTCCCCCTTGAAAGGAGGCCTGTTTGTTTGACCACAACATTTTCCATTCTTCTCTCTCTGCTCTTTTTCCCCTTACCCGTGTGGAATGGTCTTTGTTGTAACACGCAGATAGTGCTATTGTCATATCTGGAATTGAAAGATGCCTTTGAACTATGGCCAGAATCAGACCACGGTGGAAAAAGATGCCTCTTCAAAACAATATAACTGGCAAATCTCTGGGCAGATTTATAGTGTGATCTTACCATAATATGAGAACGCACTAACCTCCTATTGAACTTGGTGAGAGGAAATGACTAATGCAAGGAGATAGCTGATACAGTATTTATATTGGACAAAAAGTCTAAACTATCTTAAGCCAGCTCTGCAGCACGGGAAGTGGAGTCTTTATTCAGTTTCCTACAGAGATGTTGTTAGACACTTTTTAATCAAATAATTTAATAGATAAACCTTTACCTTTTGCTGCTGCCAGAAGTGTTATGTTTTATTTAAGCAGATTCTAGTTGTTTTGGTAGTTACATGTATTGTAGCTGGGGGATGTGGGGTGTGTGTCTATCAGTATATGAACACTGAGCATGCCAGAAGATACTGAAAAACATCCTGAAGTTCAATTACAAGATTCTTTCTCGTAAAGATCTTTATGACTTTGGCTAGAATGCTCATCAAAAGACCTTGGCTATCCTGTCTCCTTCATTATTGAAGACATTTAGACATTTTTTGCATGTTTAGTACCTGCATCAGACTCTGCCTCTCCTAGCTATGTATAGGAGCTCTCTTTTCCCTGTGTCAGAGGCTCTTGGGCTTTTACCTCTACTCAAATTCTTCATGGGCGAGAATTTTTACTGGTGGTTTCTACAATGACAAGTTGACAAGTATATTAAGTAATATTTAAAAATAAAAGTGTTCATAGGCCTTTTAGATTATTTTCCCCCTCTTCATTCACAGACATTTATTTGCAGACCTTCCTGGGCCTTTTGGTTTTGCGTGTTAAGTTTATTTTCTTCCTATCCCTGGTGGCTGTCTCCGTTTACGGAGCAGTTTGTTCCTTGCTCATTGTTTTGTCTCCTTTGAGGAAATTGCCAGGGTTTCCATTAGCTTGTAATACTAATAGCTGTGACCTCCTTAGGTATCTGTCTGGTTAGAAGGGATTTTTTAATTTGCGGTAATGTAAATATGTCTTGCTCGCAGCCTGCAGATTACTTGCATCAGATAAGGCAGGCAGCAACCTAACCTTCCTGTGGCAAGTTTAAACCCTTATTGTGCTCCTAACAGAAGGGTAAATTCCCCGCTAAGCTTTGCACGTCTGTTTTATTGTTTTGGGAAGGTATAAGGTTTGAAGTCCGATTTTTGGAGTGCATGGTGGTTCCTCCAAAGGCACATGCTGTCAGAAGCAAGAGGTGTCTCCTTGGGGATTATACATTGCTGATTCAGAGCTGATCATCCCTGCCTAAAGCATTAATTCCTGCTGTGAGTAACCAAACTGCAATCAAACAGATATCTCCTTCTGGATATGAGACAGAACACTGAGCTAGGTGGGCCTTCAGCCTGACCTAATAGAGCTGCTTTTTTATGACTTGTGCAGAAAAATCTCATGTCCTAGCTTGCCAAGCCCACTGAAAATGTGCTAATCGGGTGCCCAACTTAGACGCTTTTGCTTGTCTCCTTCAGGATGAATCAACAGGCGAGATCACTTTCTACATGAAGGGGGCCGATGTGGTCATGGCTGGCATCGTGCAGTACAACGACTGGCTGGAAGAAGAGGTACAGAGGTTCTCGGACACGGAGGATTTCTGGGGCAAGAGCTTTTCCAGTGCCAGGGTGACACGTGCAAAGCTACTGATGTTAATGTAGCGGGATGAATGTACCCGTTATAACATCTGCAAGCTGAAAGATCATTGATACAACAATTCACTGCACTAGCAGTCAGACAAATATACGTGCAATAATACTGCCTTTTAAAGCAGGGCAGGTGGCAATTTCAATACAGTTACTGCAAAATAATTCCTGTAGGTGAAATGGATTTTGCTCAAAATTGAGTGGCTTGCAAAATAGCCAGATTTATCATGCGCTTGATACTATATTTGGATTTATTTTAAACTGAAGGATCTGTTTAATTTCAAAACTACCTTTGGTAGCTTTCTGCTGGGATGATGTGTCTGCCAGTTTAGCAGTAATGTTGATGTAGACTTCATAGCAGGAACTTCAGTTACTGATTTTTCTTCCTGTGTTCGTAGAGATAATGTTAGTCTTGTTTTAAAGATTTTATGGCCAAAGATTGTAGGTCTTCAAGTCAAAGGCTTGTGTCCTTTCACTTACAGCCGGAGAAAATGAAATTAATGGAGTGGTTTTGCCATACTGATATGGACATTTTTGTTTCTGATCACTGGGGTAGATTACTAACCATTTCAGATCTCCTCTTTTTTTTTTTTTTACCCTTGAGTTTATCATGCACTTTATCAAATGTTGTAGACTCAATGGGGTCGCTCAAATGGGACGGTTATTTTCTTAACCTGCTATCTGACATGGCAATCTCTGCAAGGCTGTGCATAAATCATCTTCCTCGAAAAGCCGTTTATGGTCTCCAGTGCGATTCTTCTTTGCAGTGTGGTAACATGGCAAGGGAAGGCCTGAGGGTTCTTGTTGTAGCCAAGAAGTCTCTGACTGAGGAGCAGTATCAAGACTTTGAAGTAAGTTTTTGTTTGTTTTGTTTCTCCTTTGTTTTTAAACAAATAATTACTGAAGTGATTCTCTCAGACCTCTCATGATAATACAGCCTCTCATCTTCCTTGTCCTTATGACAGAACTGTTGTTCTTAAACATCCTGCATTAATTTAATCAAAACACTGTTTTGAGTGATATGTAAGAAACTGGATCCAATCCAAGACCCTCCAGAACAGTTCAGGAATCTTGCCTTATATCTTCTGTGGTTATAAACATATGAATTATAAATTCACCATTTGTTAGTCAATTTGTGCTTTGATGGGGAGATGAATTGGCTTTTGATTTGTATGTTTGCATCTATGGAAACTGCAACCCCCTTGAATATAACCTAGCCAGGCTTCATGGAAATGGACTCTGCATGGGATTGGCTATATGAGACCCCAAGCACAGCATGAATTTATTTACCCCAGGTAGGCAGAATTCAGAGGAGAATTGCTTGGTTGAATGCAGAGATGTGATGGTTGACATGGTTCTTGTCCTTGCTTGTAGGAAAAGTGCTAGTCCTGAAAGCCACTGATAGATCTGTAGTGTGAGGGAGTCATTTCCAGGTGTCTTTCTGCAGGTGTCACTTCAGTAACTGTTGTGCGTTTGTGTGCACAAGGACACAGCATGCATTGACTGTCCAGCTAGCTCAGGACAGGGACAAAGTACCCCAAACTTCTTCAAATATTTTTAGCCTTGTTCTATAGCGCACAAGCTAGTGTTCCTGGGGCATTACAAGTGCCACCCTTGAAGNTCTTGTCCTTGCTTGTAGGAAAAGTGCTAGTCCTGAAAGCCACTGATAGATCTGTAGTGTGAGGGAGTCATTTCCAGGTGTCTTTCTGCAGGTGTCACTTCAGTAACTGTTGTGCATTTGTGTGCACAAGGACACAGCATGCATTGACTGTCCAGCTAGCTCAGGACAGCGACAAAGTACCCCAAACTTCTTCACATATTTTTAGCCTTGTTCTATAGCACACAGCTAGTGTTCCTGGGGCATTGCAGGTGCCGCCCTTGAAGACGGGGAGACTTGGGTGGTGCTGATGCTTAACCCTGTGCTCCACAGCAATAGAGAGGCTGCTTGAACAGCCGTGACTGCGAGTGTGTCTCTGCTCTGTCCTCAGGCTCGCTACGTGCAGGCGAAGCTGAGCGTGCACGATCGCTCGCTGAAGGTGGCCACAGTGATCGAGAGCCTGGAGATGGAGATGGAGCTGCTGTGCCTCACCGGAGTGGAGGATCAGCTGCAGACGGACGTCCGACCTACCCTGGAGACGCTAAGAAACGCTGGCATTAAGGTCTGCTTTTGCATAAGGTTTTCGTTCAAGTGGTGGCATAAAATAAGACCTAGTTAGATCTGTCCTGTCCCCTGAGTGCAAGTTCTCAGGCCGAAGTTGAAGCCCCAGCTGTGCCTGTGAATGTGCTGGAGTAGCCGCCAGAGGGGGCCTGAGCCAAAAGAATGAGGAGCGGGAAGGCTTTTGGCCAGCTTGCCAGCCTGCTGCCTCCGAGTCTCCGACACCTATAGTCAGAGCTGTGTGTACTGGTGCAAAAACAGGCATATTTCTGCTTAATATTCCCCGCTAAAAATTTGCCAGTCAGATCATGGATTTGCAGAAGGAAAATAAGGCACCAAATACTCAGAGTTGGGCAAGAAAAGGAGGTAAAAGCCTTCTGGCTGTGGATTCTCCGTTTTGAATATGAAAGTGAGCAAAATCCTGAGCTGCACTACAGATGCAAAAGCAAGGCTGTGTCTGGGCTTTGCATGGGCTTCCAGAGGCACTTTCTGTTTGGNGCCAGCCTGCTGCCTCCGAGTCTCCGACACCTATAGTCAGAGCTGTGTGTACTGGTGCAAAAACAGGCATATTTCTGCTTAATATTCCCCGCTAAAAATTTGCCAGTCAGATCATGGATTTGCAGAAGGAAAATAAGGCACCAAATACTCAGAGTTGGGCAAGAAAAGGAGGTAAAAGCCTTCTGGCTGTGGATTCTCCGTTTTGAATATGAAAGTGAGCAAAATCCTGAGCTGCACTACGGATGCAAAAGCAAGGCTGTGGCTGGGCTTGGGATAGGAAGCAGAATCCAGAGCTTTGCATGGGCTTCCAGAAGCACTTTCTGTTTGAAGCCATCCCTATGGATAATAGGGGCTTCAGCAAGGAAGTGGGGGAAGCAGCCGGGTTCTTGGCAGCACCGCGGCGCGCTCCACGTGGCGCAGTCCCCGTCTTGTGCTCAGAGCGGTTTCACTTTCCCTCCTCACCTCGACTGGAGGTGCGGAGCGCGAGTCTCGCTAGCGAGCGCTGCTGTCCCCGGCCATCACTGTGCGTCTAGCGGGGCATTGCCTGCAAGAGGTAAAGCCAGGCTGAACGCAGCCCTGTAATTTGTTACAGGAACCATCTTGTTGAGATCAAATCTTCTTCCAACCTCAGAGCATTAACCAAATAGTTGTTGTCTTTTATTTGTTTGTCTGGGTTTTTGGTAGTTTTTTTTTTTTTTTTAAATTTGCTCAAATATTTTTGGGCGTTGTCTTCAAAGAATAAATACAGCAGTGGAAAAACAAAACCAACACCGATATATTTATACTACTGAGGGAATTCCCTGCCAGATTGGAGGAGTACTGCTGCTGACATGGCTCTCTAATGCCCCCCACCCAAAGCACAAAATAAAAGGAGCAGTGTATATGAAAACAGCCAGGTCTGTTCCAGACGCACACATCAGCAGTGAGCTAACCCGGTTGCATCATCCACATTTCAGGCAGGGCCATGAGGGATCTCTGCAGCACAGTCTGCTTATTTCAGCCTACAAGAAATAGCTGGGATGGGACGCATTAACACACGCATACACATTCCTTAGCTTGCATTTTGTGGGGTTTATCAGCAGCATCTTGAAATGTTGCAGGTGGAAAAATGTTGCACGTAGTTGGTGATCTCCTTAGCGTTTCAGTTTGTCATCTCCTTTGCCTCTAAAAGCTCTGCCTTCTTTCATACATGAGAATTTGTTGTCCATTTTAAAAATAGGGGTTTCTGAAAGTTAAAAACGTGTATATATTCTAACAGTCCCTTTATGTGCCTGAACTGGCAGGTTATACTTCCAGATGTCCGGAAGATGTAGTTGATAAGTTTTGCATTTAATATTTTGAACATTTGTTTTCAGGTGTGGATGCTGACAGGGGATAAGTTGGAGACAGCCACGTGTACAGCCAAGAATGCACATTTGGTGACAAGAACGCAGGACATCCATATATTCCGACTAGTGAGTAAAGTGCACGTGCCTCTCTCGGGACTTGCTCCGAACACAAATTTGGGGACAGGAGGAGTGTTGAGATTGCAACTGTAGCCCAGAAGTAGAGGAAGATTATATATGTTCTTTTGGCCCAAATTCGAGCTTTTGTTTATCTGGCTGTAGTTGAATAGCAAAATGTGCTGCCTGCTCACGCCACTCTCGCTCCCTTTGAGACTGTTTTGTTTGCTTTTTTCACCTCAACCCAATCCTTCCACAGTTGCCCTGTTTCTTTCCAGGTGACTAACCGTGGAGAAGCCCATCTGGAGCTGAACGCCTTCCGCCGGAAACATGACTGCGCGCTTGTTATTTCTGGCGACTCGCTAGAGGTAAACTCCAAGCCTTCAGACTCTTCGTGAACAGTCTCAAAACGCTATGGCCAAATTTGTCTTTTTAAAGGAATATTTGTAGCACAAATAATCGGTGACGCTTCCGTTCTCTGTAAAATAGGTGTGTCTGAAATACTATGAGTATGAGTTCATGGAGCTGGCTTGCCAGTGCCCTGCCGTGGTGTGCTGCAGATGTGCCCCCACGCAGAAGGCTCAGATCGTGCGCCTGCTCCAGGAAAGAACTGGCAAACTCACCTGTGCTGTAGGTAAGAGCCTCGCTTAGCAGGCAAAACCTCCATTAGCATCTCCTCAGGCTCACTGCTGTTTACGTATTAGGCAAAGAATCTTTGATTTAATGTGTATGTGGGCACGTCATCTCTCTCCCTTTTTCATCAGTAAAAAGAGGGTTTTTTTTCAAGATCCATGGAATGAGGTCCTTGTAGCCATGTGGAAGCAATCCTGTGCAACATACTCTTCAGGGACCCTGCCTCTGCAGGGAGGTTGGACTAGATGATCTCTAAAGGTCCCTTCCAACCTTAATGATTCTATGATTATAGCTATGTCTAATACAGAAAGACTAAAGAGTGTTTTAAGCATGTAAACTGGGTTCTTTGGGTTTTTTGCTTGTTTGTTTTGTTTTTTGTTTTTGTTTTCTTTTAAGGCATGACTTCTGTGAGCTTAACCTTGCAAGCAATCAGAGTTCGAAGCTGGAAAGGAGTGTTTGGTTTTTTAGTTTGTTTTTGTTTAATTGTTTGTTTGTTTTACTGTCCAGATGCACAATAATAGATTTATTATGCTTGTTTTGGAACTAAGAGGTGGCCTCACTAGTTAAGGTTGAGTGATCCTGTGTCCTGTGTGTCATCTTTGTTTTTTTCTTTTGTCCTTTGAGTCAATGGTCCTGAGTCATTTGTAACACCTGGAAATGATGGGGTAGAAAACTCTTTTTTTTTTTTTTTTTTTTTTTGTAGGGTGGTTCATAAGGTGAAGTTTTACTCATGGAAACTTCATTGACAAACTTAAATATTTGGGGTGGTATCTTTGCAAAGCCATTGCNAAGGTGAAGTTTTGCTCATGGAAACTTTGGTGACAAACTTAAATATTTGGGGTGCTATCTTTGCAAAGCCATTGGTAATATATGAGGTTTATTTCAGCACGCAGATAAAATGGTATATCCTACAAACCAGGCTAGGTGGGCAGCAGCTTTGAGTACTTGCTGCTCTATAGGAAGCTACTTAAAGAATTTAATTTCCTAGTTTCTATTTAAAGTCTCCCATTTGTTAATGGGTTTAATGTTCCTTCTAGCTTTACAGTATCATGCAGAGGCCTTCAGTGGGGCTGCAAGTTGCCTGTGTTCTTTAACTGCCCATGTCCTTTACCTGTGCTCTGCCCCGCAGGGGATGGAGGGAACGACGTCAGCATGATCCAGGAGGCCGACTGTGGTGTTGGAGTTGAAGGAAAGGTGGGATCCTCTCCCTGTTTATCACATCATATGGCACTGCAGTAGTTAGTTTGCCAGCTACGTTTAAACAAATCCTCAGAAATTCATGCAAAAAGAACAAATTACCAGACCACAAGCCTTAACATAAAAAAAAAAATGTGGCTGTAAACTAGACCACTGTTTAGTTGAACTCAAGCTCCTTATTTAGTCTTGGAAGACTCCCTGATTTTGCACCCTTTTTTCATGATGTGTCAAATAATGGAGCTGTAATTGCTCTAATAACATACTTACTACAGGTACAATTTAAGAACTGATTTTACTAGTGTAGAAAGCAAAGCCCAAGTTAGAACTCAGGTTCGTGCATGGAGATCCTTGGAACGCAAGGGCGGGATTTGGAGCCTGTGCAGACACTGCTTGCAGTGAGCCAAAGCATTCAAGTGGAGTGAACTTTCGAGCCTGAAAATTTGTGCTTAAACTGGACTTGATATAAAATGAGTATCATGTTAATATGCATGTGGTGAATCATAATGCAGAGGGTTAGTTGTTTAGAGTCTGAGGCCAGGGGTCAAATGGAAATTCTTTCCATAGTTTTACTCTTTGCTGAAGAGCCTTGGTGACAGACAGAATTACTGAGGTAATGCTGTCCCCCACCTAATGCCATGTAAATTTTCTTTGAAATTCTGTCCGTGGTAGCTAAATGATAGCATGGTATTTCTTTGTTTTCAGTAATGAAATGATCTCATTGTGCTTTTACTTACTCTTGTACACAGGAAGGAAAACAGGCTTCACTTGCAGCAGATTTCTCTATTACTCAGTTCAAACATCTGGGCCGTTTACTAATGGTGCATGGAAGGAACAGTTACAAAAGGTCGGCAGCTCTCAGCCAGTTTGTAATCCACAGAAGCTTGTGCATCAGCACAATGCAGGTAAATGGGACGTTTCATGTGGGCTTTTCCAATGGTGAGGTGAAAAAAGCATTAAAAAGCAAAGGTGCATTTCAAATCAGATGCAATTATTTCATCTCCTTGAAATGTTCATGGTTTGGAACTTGAGACTGTTACTTTGAACTGAAAACATACAAGAAGGTTCTTGGTTCAGGACCAACACTAGAAACTTTTTAAAAACTGGACAAACAGAATTTTGCCTTAGAAAATACTGCTATAATGTAGCATGTTTATTGGTGCTGTTCGGTGATGTTATGAAATACCTAATTGTGTTGTAGGGCGTTGTTTGTAAAGAACAAGTGCTCTTACTTACAGGTACATTTTAGTTAGGTCCTCAGACAGTGAGACCAGCTTAGCAACTGTCTAAAGAGGACCTGGCTCAGACCTGATGAGGTTGCCGAAGCCTCGGTCCAGCGTGGGGATGAGCATTCCTGGGAGCCGTGCCGGGGAGGTGCTTGAAGCACATACTGACTTCCCAAGTGCTCATGCAGCAACGTGAAAGCAGTCTGTTCCTCTGCGTTTCAAAGGGAACCTGAGAAACAGATGTAGTAGTTACCAAATTTCAAGCCCTGCTGGTGTGCAGAGCCCCAGTGTAACACAAATGCAATTGCCAGTTGGCAGGGAGAGTTTAAGGACATTTTAAGAGGTTGGAGCCAAATTCCATTCTTAACTGTGTTCTCTGCAGTGAAAGATGCAGTTAAGGACAGAGGTTGCTCTTTGGGAGTTGTTTCTACACCATAGTGTACTAATAAATACATCCTTTCAAAACTAAGACTTTTCAGTAAAATATGTTTGAGAAGTCTGGTTATTCCCTCTCCACTTTTTAGTACAACTATGTTGGAGAAGGATGAGTAAAGACAAAAGATTTGAACTCAGGGGACAATCCAGGCTGCTCTGAGATACATCTAAAACTTTAATTAAAAAAATGTAATGTCTGTATCTGTCCAGAATTTAGTCTTTAATGCTTTGGAGTTCTTGTTAGTGGGTGCTCATCCTTTTTACATTCTGAAAACATTATCTGAGGATGAGGTGCAAGTAAATATGCACCTGACCTTCACAACATGTGCATGGCTTTGATCAAGCTGGTGGACTTTGGAGGAAACTCTTTAAGTTCTTTTTCATGGAATTAAAGTTTTCCATGTTCATTTCTCCAGTGTTTGCTATTAAACATAGCTTTCATCCATGGTTTGCGTAGGAATTAAAAGAGATGATATTACATTCTTCTGTCTTCATTCCAGGGATTTGGAGATCCCACTGCAAGTACTTTCCACTTTGAACAGAATATATTTTTCAGCTGCAACTTGTACTGCAGTACCTCATGCCTGAAAAGCCTTTTTTTTCTTTCTTTCTTTTTTTTTTTTTTTCTTTTCTAGGCTGTTTTCTCATCAGTATTTTACTTTGCTTCAGTTCCTCTCTACCAGGGCTTTCTCATCATTGGGTAAGAGCTCACTTCTTTTATTAATAGTGTGGAAAACCAATGCATAACGAATAGATCTTGGCTACTTGTCATGCAGGGCATGTCCCTGGCTCTGCTCCGAGTGTTTCACATGCTGCTTGGGGAAGCAGGTATGATCTTTGTCTCTGCTTGGCACAGAGGAGCAGGATGAAGGCACTGAGGCAGTGCAAGCCCTTCTAGCAGCCTTCCCAAAAGGAAGTGGCCTGATTTGGAATTGCAGAAAGTAACAGTTAGGGGCTCTTCCAGGAGGAGGTCCTGGTGAGAGCATCCTGCCGCCTCTCGCTCCCAACTGCGCTCGCCCCAGACACCCTCACCTGGACTTGTCAGCAAGAGCAACGAGCATTGCAGGAGCATTGTTTCACTTGCAATCACATAGTTTTGTATGCTGTCCAGCACATAATTAATTTTAAAAAGAAAGGGCACAGCAAATTCATCCCTGCTCCTTTCTGACCCAAGCAGCTCCCTGAGCCTCAACTGTAGAGCAGTATTTGGGGTGGGATAGGTCTGTTCCAGACTCCTTAATAAACGCTGCAGTACCTGAACCAGTCATCCAGCTCTGAATGTTTCTAATCAAAAACTATTCAAAAAACAAACATTTTGGTTTTTCCTACATGCAAAGCTCTGGAGTGGTGCATTTGCAAATTTTTACAATGTGTGTTGTTTAAGATTTCGAGAGTACTGTGGTTCTTTTCTGTAGGCAAGTATTTCTGTTTGTTCATCTAATCCTTATATCGTACTGTGCTTTTTCACCTCTTTCCCAGGTACTCTACAATTTACACGATGTTTCCAGTGTTTTCTCTAGTCCTGGACAAAGATGTTAAGTCTGAAGTTGCAATGTTGTACCCAGAGCTCTACAAAGACCTTCTTAAGGTCTGGAAGATTCTTGCTTTTCTGTTTTGGTTTACGATACTTACCTTGATTTGGAACATTCTCTAGAAAAGTTGAATATATTATCTGTAGAACCTTAAGCGTTCTGTGATTCTATATGGAACCTTATCATACATTTTCCAAACAAAATTCTTTTAAAGGCAAACATGAGCTAACAGATGCAACTTGATTTCCTTACAGTTTGTTGCCGAATGATACATGAAATACGATTTATTAGAAACGGATGGGAAATAGAAATTTTGTTCTGTGGGTTATTCTAAGGATTTAATATTACCAGTTTGTTCCAAAACAAAGAGGGAGGAGAAATTCAGGCATTTGGCACTACCCTAAAAGAAACACAGGGGAACTCTTCAAAACCCATCTCAATATGACCCTGTGCCACATGCTCTAGGTGCCCCTTCTAGTGCACAGGGATTGGACTAGATGATCTCTAGAAGTCTCTTCCAAACTCAACTGTTCTGTGATTCTGTGAAGGGATCTCATCATTTGATGAGGAGAAAGGTTGTCACCTGAATTCTGGAATGAAAATTTGATTTATGGATGATCTAAATAGATTTAAAGACCTTTTTATGTGTCTTTTTTGTTGGATTAGCAAGAAAGAGAGTTTTTTTCTCTTTAAACAAAGAAAAATGTATGTAATATTTGCCATAGAAATATCGGGAAGGTAAACTTTGTCCGTGGTGCATTTTGTTTTTCTTTTTTGGTTTCAGTGCTGTTTTCTCCCTACCCCCACTCCCCCTGGAAAAAAATTTCAGTAACTGGGGTATGTGTACTGGGAACATCTCTCTTAATTGAAGGAAAGGGTGGACTGAGTCCTCAACAGATTCTTCCCTCAAGGATTTCTGTTAAACAGATACTTTCAGAAGCAAAGCCTATTTTTCCAACAGCCTGAATAAGTCTCCATCTGGTTTCACTTGCATGTTGTCTCTGATGTCATAAACCACTAATTCTCCAACCATCCCTAGGCCTGGTCGAAACATAGGGTTGTTTTTTTTGTGTGTGCTGGTATAGCTCTGTTGGCTGGAGATGCTCTTTTTTAAAACCTGTCTGCCTCCAATATGATGTGATTTGTGTGTGTGTGTATAGAAATATAATATTAATGTGTACATATATATGTGCCTACACATATGCATGCACATAATTCACAGCACAATGATGAGGCTCATGAGACATCTTTATATTGAATTAATTGCGTGTGCAGTAAGGAAGAGGCTGTACTGTACTGCACAAGCAGCAAGCATCTGAAATCCCAGGCCTCTTTCGTGCAGCACGAAAAATGAGAATAAAGAGACAATGCCTTGGGGCTGGTTGTCTGCTTTTGCATTTTTTTTTTTTCCAAGTCACCTCCAAACTCTCTTTTATTAATTGCTGGATTGGTCTGTAAGTGAATGTTCATAAAAGAAAACTCTAACTGAGCTTTCTTTTTTCTTTCCCTAGGGGCGACCGCTATCATACAAAACATTTTTGATATGGGTCTTGATTAGCATCTATCAAGGTAAGAAATTAACTTCTGCCTGTGCCTTTATCAGTATTAACAGGTAGCTCTGTGGGAAGTCTCTAGCTTCTGTAGGAAGTTAAACCAGTCAGCCAAGTTAGCTGTGCAGCCAACACTGTCATAGGCAACAACATAGAATTTCAAAGCTCTGTGTCTCTTCATATTGGGATCATCCTTTGGTCCCAAAATTTGGTAATTTTGGACAAGTTCCTTTCAGTGCTTCCATTGTTGCATCTGTAGTGGAGCTTGTGACTCTTCCTTTCTTTGGAAAAATCTTATCAAATCTGTGAACGATACAGGTTGCTAATGCTGCAAAATACAGAATCTGTGGATTTGCATTCCCTTGTATGTGTTATCTAAACCTTGTCTATTAGCTGGTATAATTATGGAGGTTGCTTCATCACCGTCTCTAAAAAAGTACTGGAATAGAGCTCAAAATCTTGATCATATCCCTTACACACAGGCTGTTGAAACAGTTAAACAAATTCCGTAATTATAATTTTCATTTTCCAAAAGTGGAGATAGTAATTAAAGTGTATGTCTAAGAAGACCTTTTCTTTCCGGTTGNAGTGTATGTCTAAGAAGACCTTTTCTTTGCGGTTGGTTTGTTTTTGTGTTTTTTTTTTTTTTTTTTTTAATTAAATAATCTCAGATACAAATACTTTCTATTACNTTCTTTCCGGTTGGTTTGTTTTTGTTTTGTTTTTTTTTGTTTTTTTTTTTTTTTAAATTAAATAATCTCAGATATAAATACTAAATTCTATTACTGATAATCAGGGAATCATGGAAAATGGGCACATGATGCACGGCTATAAAGTTAAAATGACAATATGATGTTGTGACAAATTATGCTGTTTTCCAAAACTCCTTTATCAACAAGAGGTGGAAAAAATGCACCAGAATAAGCAGCTAATGCTTATTGATTTAAATGATATGCTATGCTTAAGAAGAGAGCAAAGCCAAGAATATAAAACTTCTAACATTATCCCCTGAAATCTGGTGTAGTAGAACGCTGTGACAGGGACAGTGGTCTTCTGTTGCTATATAAACATGATGGCAAAGCCAAGGCTTTATAGAAAATTCACAAGCAGTGGAAATCTAAAGCCAGAGGGTGATGCATTGAGGGAAAGATTTCTTTTTGAGCTAAGACCACTATCTGGTTACAATACTTGGTTAAAGTGACTTCACTTCTGATGTGCTAAATAACTAGAAAACAGCAGGCCAAACAATGGGACTAGTTGCTAGCAGAGAAGAGCCTAACCAAAAACTTGAGCAGCCCTAAAGTCTGGAAAGTTCACAGCTGGATTTGAACTTTGTGGCTCCAGCTCTAGTCACTTGCAGGTTTTCCCTTCCGAAACTAGCCTCATGTGATGGCTGTTGGTGCAGATTACTCATGCTGCTAACATGACTTATTTGTGCAGGTGGTTGTCCGGGCCCTTGTGAGCCTCTCTGGCTAGCCAGAATAGGAGCATGAAACAGAGCATCATAAATAGTGTTTTAATATGTGCTTCTTGTAGGGGAAAATGTATAGAGAAGAGAATTTGGGAAAAGTAGTGCAAAAAGAGGTTAGTTTGTATTCACTGAGCTTTTCAGCACCTTATTTCCATCTGGGCGCTGAGCAGCTTGGTATGTTTTAGAAGTATTTTGATATCTTTTAGCCTCTAAATAATGACTAACCACTTTGCTGGGAGGATAAAGTTTCATAGTCTTAGAAGTCTCCAATTGCCAAAATTGTACGCTTTAATTTCCTATCTCCATGTGTCTATAAATATGATAATGTTGTAAAAGTCTGTGCATCTCTGCAGTAACTTTTCCCTGTCTTCTCATCAATTCTGTCTCCTAAATAGTAACTGATTCATTGTAATCAAATCCAACAGGTTTCATAAAAAAACCAGTCTTGGGATATGAGTGTGTTTCACCCTTTCTGGGATTAGCAGTGTTGTTTAGGGCTGAGACTGACAGAATGTCGAAACGCTCTGTTCTCTGGCAGGCAGCATCATCATGTACGGAGCGCTGCTCCTCTTCGAGTCGGAGTTTGTCCACATCGTTGCCATTTCTTTCACGTCCCTGATTCTCACCGAGCTGCTGATGGTGGCACTGACAATCCAGACGTGGCACTGGCTCATGATAGTGGCTGAGCTCCTTAGTCTCTCCTGCTACATAGCCTCACTGGTCTTCTTACATGAGTTTATTGGTAAGGTTAAATGCATCTTCTTCACTCCCATCAGTTTAGTGACCTGAACAGAAACAGCACTGTAAGGACATGAATTGAGCCTAGAGGCTGCTGATGAAGTCAGCACAGTTATAATTACAGTGGTTCTGAAGGGAATAAAGTCTCTTTGATTTGGAGGCACTTAAGAGATCGTTCCTGCTCATAGCCAAGCGCTAGAGGAGGTGAAGGTGGTCAGTAAATTATGTGTTGCCCAGGGAATCTCACCCTTACTTTCAGAGCTCTGCCATATATAAACTATCATTACAGTTTTGGTCTTTATTTCCCGATGGGAACTGAACTTGAGGCTAAAAATACGAGCCCGTATTGTTGGCTTGAAAGGTTTTGTCTTTTAACTGGGTGAAGTGGCTGCCTTGTAAAACTTCCTAATTCCGTTTGCTTCAAGGGGACCCTTCCCTCGTCATGTTTATTTTCTCTCCCCACTCCCCTTCCATTTGCGTGAAGCAGAGTTAATACTTCTCTTGTGTCCCTTGCAAAAGGAAATAGGATGAGGAACTCCAGGTTCTCCTCATAGCTGGCAAATTCCAGCTCGCTAGAGGCTGTTTAAATATTCAGTTGGGAACCACAAGATGTCACTGCTAGTTCCATAAAGCTCTGTGAGCTCTGAGGGCAGTGAGGATGACTTCCCAGTGTGATACATCTGAATCTCTTGCATATGGATATACTGGCTCCATTTTGAATGATCCTTCAGCTATTCTTGCATTGCTTCCAAGATACCATAACTGAATGATTTGCTGGAATACCAGGCAAGCAGAAGACAGGAACTCCTGGAGCCAGCATACAAGCAGTGCATTTAAAGAAAGCTCACTAGTGCCAGAAGATGGATAGCCCTGTTTCATATGGGGCTTATGCCTGTACTTGCCTGTGATGAATTATATGCCTTGCTGAAATCCCATGAGGACTATGTGTGTAGAAAGCTTGTGTCTTTGGTGAAGGAGAAGGGAGGGAGAGCAAGGAACCAAACTCTAGGGGTTTTCAGCTTTTGTGCATCTGGAGAGGTGAGGCTGCTAGTGTCATTAGATTATATTTCTTCTCTCTGCCTTCTCCCAAAACTACTTCCCATCTTCATTGATTTTATGCATTTTTTCCCCTCCTCTTTTTCTTTTCCCCTCCTTTTTTTAAACAGATGTTTACTTCATTGCAACGCTGTCGTTCTTGTGGAAGGTCACGGTCATCACCCTGGTGAGCTGCCTGCCCCTCTACGTCCTGAAGTACCTGCGGCGAAGGTTTTCTCCCCCGAGCTACTCCAAGCTCACGTCGTAGGGCCGCTCTCTTTGCCCACCAGAGACAAATCCTGCACATGGCTGAGAGACGAAAATCATGTAGTTGTAACTATGCTGAATGCGTCTGGTATTTGCGTAAGGATCCCATGGTAATCTCTGTTATATGCTGCTTTGTTGAAACAGACTTAACAACTGCCGTGAACAGAAACTTAATGATAAATGGGAGTTTTTTGAGAGTGAAGGCTCTCGTTAGTTCATCCAATTTTTGTCACTTTTGTTCAACGTAATTGGGGTAAAATGCATGCAACTGCAACGATGATTGGTTTCTCATGTGTGATGCAGAGTATCTGAAAGCTGCTAACTGACCTTGGAATTTTTTATGTGATGAAAATCCGAAGTTACTTTTTAAGTATCTGTGATGTTCCTTACATGGTGTTGTGTTGTTTTATATTATTTATCATTTTGATTCAAGTAGGTACGCTCTTTTTCCGTCTTGGAAAGTCTTGACTGTGATACAGGTGATGCACTGTATTGCTGACAGCCAATTCCTGATTTGTGCCATGCCATTCTCATGACATCACATCTACACACGTTGGAGAACCTAAGCCTGTTAAAGATTTTCCTTCGGTTGAATTGTGCTCAGTGTGTTTTTGGTAGTATCTAGCCATTGGACAGCAGGGAATATAACCCAAAGTGAAGAAAAATCCATTTTGTTTAGCTTTTGTGCTTCCTGTTGAAAGGAGCTGGTGACATAACAGCTTTACTCTCTGTTTATTTGTATAGGAGAAAATTATCTAAATCAAAAACCCCTGCTGGAGAGAAATTTGCAGCTGATCAGCCTTAAAGTGTGTTGACAACGTGAGAAGTGTCCCGTAGAGCTCCGCAGACAATGCGGCAATCGTGTCTCGAATCCTTGGAGACTGAAAGGAAAGGTCAGGGAGCTGCTGCTCTGCACAGCTACACAAAATCTGTTTCCTGTTAGGATGAAACCGTGAAGATGAGCCACAAATAAGCTGGGGCACTCCTAGGTGGATGATGTTCGTGGCACGCTCTCTGCAGACAGGCAGTTTTTGAGAACTTGCTCTCAAAATCAAACCTGGATCCGAGAAGCAGGCATGGAGGCTGTACCATGGGTACTAGGCCAGTGTGCAGAGCAAACTAGATTTATTATTTTTTTTTTAACTTTAAAATACTCGGTGAGTTTTGCTTTTTATCATAAGCATTGGCTATGTATAAACAATGCATGCACAGACTGCTCAGGAGAACAACAGTGAGTTATAGGAACCTTGAGGGGTTGAACGTGACTGAGTTTTTAGAGGCCACTGGTCTCATCTAACAGCTGTTTAGACAGTGATAAATTAGTTGTTTGCTGTCTCTTTCTCGTGCCATAAAACCCACCGTTGTACCTGGTTGGTTGGCTGAGCGGAGAGGCCAGGGGCCCCAGCAGCCAGAGCTCCCTTATCCTCTAAAAATCAGATCAGGAACCGTGCTAGTGTGAGAAACAGGAGTTCTTGCAGCGTCTGTGCCACCCTGGGCCTTCTCAGTGCAGCACCAGCTTCTGTTGCCATTGCTGCAGGTGTCCCACTGTCACAAGCAGGTCAACGCCATGGAAAAAGCTCTGTTGTCAAAATGGGGATGGAAAATGGGAGTGTTGTTTTAAAAGGAGAGCTGGAGCCTCTATTTGACCCATAGTGGTATGTCTTGAATTCTGAGATCTAAAAAGCCTTGTTTTTTGTGGCTGGTGTGTGGCAAGTGCTTTGAGGACGGTTTTGCACAACATGGCCTGCCTTCCATGCTTTAAATTACTAATTTATTTGAGTAAATATCAAAGATGAGATGAAGCAACTTCCAAAAGATCTGGAGAAGAATTGGAAAAATTCATTATGCTTTGACTCAGCGAGAGAATGGTACCAGTCCATACACCCAGGTCATTTTGTGTGATTTAGCTTTTCTAAAGAAACCTAGAGAGTAAACAGCAGTGGTGTCGGGGATAGAGGGCTGAAGGGTGCTGTGTCCTGCTGCCCCTGCCCTTCTTCCCTGGAGCAAACCCGCCCTCCATGACGTAGGTCTGATGTTCTCCTTCAGCCTTCTCTTCATTTTTTGAAGATTTTTGCTGGCCACCCTATTTCTCTGTCATTCTGAAAATGTTCACGGACTATAGATCCCCTCTTGGATTTTTTTTTAAGATTATTTATTCATTGGAAACACACTGAACTGGGAAGATTGCAAAATAGGACAAGTTCATTGATTCTCATGGGGCTCTGTGTTTTTTTCAGTGGTCCTCCTGCAGGTCCAAAGAAAAGGCAGAAAGCACATGCTGGTCTTTCCTACCATATTTATTTGTGACCTTCTACTTCTCTTCCCTTTGCTTTTCTGCTTTTTCAGGGAAGAGAGTCAATCAAATCCATATAGGTGATGGGTTCTACTTGGACACCTTTGGGAATGGAATTTGTGTTTTAGATGACAGTGTTGAACTGAGAGCTGTTATGTCAAAAAGGCTAGTTTCAATGGTGTCTTCTTTGTGTGCTTAATTTAGAAAGCTGTATTTCAAAATCCTTGAGGAATAAGAAGGGCAAACCCTTAGATCTCAAAGAAGGGCTTTTCTTTTGTGCTTTCTTCTGATGAGGCTCTTTTGTGGGGTCCTAATTCTTAGCAACCACCTTTATAAACAACATATAGGGACACTTAGCTAATTCTCAGTATGCATCTTTTCAGTAATGGTTTTAAAACTTGCCTTTCTTCTAAACTTTTCCAAAAGTTCCAAAGACCAAAATCCATCCCCTTTACTAGTATGTACAAATTGGGAAGTGCTCTGGAAGTCCCGTATTTTTAAATGGCTTGTCTGGCAGAGGAAAAGTAGGACTGAGGAGCCCTGTTATGGGAGCCCTGGGCAAGCAGCCTTGTGTGTTTTTTGCCACTTTGCTAAAAAGATTCTTGATGTCGTCTTTGTCGTGGTTTGCTTCAGTTTCTGGATAGCGTCAGCCTTGCAGATGCTCTGGATTCCCCAATCAATATTTGATTTAAGTAGATTTAAATATAAGTCAAGATTTTTATTTATTTATTTATTTTGGCACTTTCTTGTGACAGACAAGTCAGGTCTCTCTTGTCCTTTGGAATATACATGACATACGTCTTTGTAAGAGCCCTATTCCTATCTATTGTGTTTTAGTAGTTAAATGTCCTGCGAAAATAACAGTGCCATGCTACTGTATGTAAATATTTGAGAATATATATGGTAGAATTCACTGTTTCCTGAAGTCAATACAGTTTACACAGAGTGGACCATATTTGCAAAATACTAGCTTATACCAAGAAAGGGAGTGAATTGTGATTTCAGTAATATTTATTGAATTATAACCTTAATAAGGAACTCGTATTTAGTGGCATTGCTAGTAATCTGTAGCTGTATTTTAGGATGGGGCTTATGTTTCTTTGCAGCTAGTTTTTTGCACAAGGTTGTAAATCCAGGAAGCAATTTCTGTCTGGGTACACGTTGCGTTTTTTTAAAGAAATCAGAAAATTAAAACTGCTATCTAACAACCAGAAGGAGTGAGAAATGATTTTGTGTTTTTCATGCTTAGCACTGCCTGTAAACTATTTCCCTTAAATTATTTTAAAAAATGTTTTTAAGCAAAGTTTAATGCATATGTTCATACTACACCTCTGAATAAATGCATTCTTTGCCGGAAATTAATTGCATCTTTTTCCTTTAGTGTGCTCATAACTCATGCAGGGTGAAGCAGGTTTCCTTTTCTGTGTAGTATCTTGTTTGTTCATAGAATTTATCTGGTGTTCCTGTTCCTTTTGTTTCAATATTTGGTGTACTGTAGCAGTTCATGTACCTCGTGTGCTCTGTGACCGCTGCGATGATGCTGTGGGACGACAGCGAATGTCGCCCGTGGGCTCTTGCTCCCGTGGCAGCTTTAGGAAGGTGTTGGTTCCAGTCGGTGCTTTTGCTCCAATGGCTGGTTCACACGTAGGTTTTGTGACAACCCGTCCTGTTCTTCATCACTGCAGTAATCAAGGTTCTGTCACTCTCTTTATTTTTTCTTTAATTCATATGTGTTGCCTCCCTTTGTTGCTCACACCTGGAAGTGCCATCGAGCTTGTCCTGTTCGTGGTGGTTTTGCTCAGCTCCTAATGCAACTGCAGTGGGACACATTTTGTTCAATGGCATCAGCCTAAATCTGCAGTGTCTTATCAGCATTGGGTTGGTGAGTGATGAGGGAGCTCCGTGATGCCCTCTCAGCATTCAGAAATATGTGCTGAGAGCTGCAGCTGGACCAAACTGAGCAGCGCCAAGTCCTTTGCTTTGCTGCAGTCTGCTGAGCTGTTGCAGTTAATGCCATGAGGAGCTCTTACCCCCTGCAACTCCTGAGGGAAACCTCGCTATGGGTGAGCAGGGGTTGACGAGGACCCGGTCAGTTAGATGTGTGGATTCCTAAAGGTTGTGTTTTGCTTTTCTTTTCCAAAAAGAGCTTCTCCACCATCAAATTCTTAGTTTGCACGTGCAGTGCTCTTGAGCAGATACACGAGCTACTCATGGCATTTCACCATCACGAGCCCTGTGCACACAGCTGTCCTGTGGCAGCTGACTCATCTCCACCCTTGCTGGACTAAGGGCCAACCCATTTCCCACTGGAAGAGGGACATCTCTCAGGGGGAGGTGGGTGGGCTATTTTATTTACTTATTTATTTATTTAACTAATGCATACCTAAGTCTTTGATTTGCATGAAATCCTGGGTTCTACAGCTTTGCCAGTATGGTCCATTACTACTGCCTACTACAACTTGTGTACTTATATGCCTTCCAAAATATTTTTAATTGTTAAAATTGTTTTACAATGTTAATTTAATTTAATTTTTAATTGGAGAAATGGTTTCTGGTGTCAAAATGATATTTACTGTGATGCCGGTGTTTTGTACCTGTCGTCTAGTTAAACAACATGTAAATACTCTTGATTCAAGAAAAATATGAATGCCAATTATTTATTGTTCTGTGGAGTTCTATGTTGCAGATATGTAAGAATTTAAAAGGGAATGTTGTAAAACAAGATGGAAAAATAAATTTTATGCAACTTCTTTTATTTCATTCATATATATCACATATGAGGCACCTGAGTTAATCCTGGTGCAGTCAGCCCAAGACCTGCTTTGGCAGGATTGAAATCTGTAGGTTAATCTGCATTGCGGCCCTTTTGCCTGACTGAACAGGAAATACACAACTGAGCGATGAGCAGTAATTTCTGCTGGTCAGGATAGACCAGCAAAGTTGTGAGAGAGTTAGGAAAATTGGGAGCTATATGTGTATAAGCAGAGTTTGGAAATGGCAGGTTTTGCTGTCCTTTACCATTACCCAGCTCCTTGCAAGGAAGGTTCCCTGCGGGTCAGCCGCTGTCTTTCTTGCAGCTCAGTGACACGGAGAGCCCCTGGGCAGAGCAAGCGTGGCCACGGGAAGGCTTCATCCCGCCTGGCTCCTTCGTGCCTTCTTCCCCGTGCCCAGGTGCTCCCAGACAAGTTGCTGGAGGCGGTCGCGGGCCGGGACCTCGTGCGTTTGACCGCTAGGTGGAACTTCAGCCCTGGGATCGCCCGTCGCCTTGCTGCGCTTTCCAGAACCAGTTAGTCCCAGAGTACCCAAGTGTCCCAAGGCTTTTTTTTTTCCTTTTTTTTTTTTTTTTTCCCCTTTTTTTTCTGTTTTTCTTAATTCANTTTTTCCTTTTTTTTTTCTGTTTTTCTTAATTCCCTTCAATTTGAAATTTCTTTCAGGAGCCTCAGCTCATATAGGAAATACTGGTCAGATTATCCTTACGCTTTTTTTTTTTAAATGGTGTAACCCCATTTGTGGAGCTGTTAATGCCAAAACCTGTTGGTGGAAGTTAAGAGAATCAGGCCTTTCACTTGAAACGTATACGTGCTTCTTTTGGAAAAAACAATGATGCAATATCATTAGGAACAGCTATTTTTAGGGTGTTCTATTTGTTGGTTTTAAGCAGTGTAACTTGCTTTACCATAGTCACTGCAGCGATGGATCTGATGAATCTGGCTCTGACACAGTTTATGGCAGAAGCACTGGGAAGAGGAAGGAATTTGAAACTGAATATTCTCCAAAGAGAGAACTTCAATAACATTGATTATGAGCATAATGCAATATTTTTCTACCAAAACACAATAGTTTTAAACATTCTCAAGAAAAAAAAAGAAGACAGAATCAGATAAAGTAATTCTATAATTTGGGAGACAATATTTAGCTAAAACAGTGATTAAAATCTATATTGTAAACTCAGTTAAAATCATATATAAAAAAGTTTTCTTTTAGATTTGTACGATGATTTAGATGATTTGGATGATTATAATCTTATAGATTAAGATGCGGAGGCCAGAATATTAACCTCTGTCATGATTAACAAGGTTGCAGGGGGAGAGATGAACTAGCTAGTGCAAATATTAAACTTTTTTTTGATGTTTGTGCACTTCAAATGGATTTTGTAGACTCCAGAAATTACAGTAACAGACTTCACTCCCAAGTGTTACCAATTTCCCATTTTAAATGGGTTACATAAGTCCTAGTTAGTGGTTCTTTTAATTTATGGAGGGTTTCTTTTTAATGGTGAAATGTCTAATTAAAAAAAGCTAGAAATAGTTTTTCTAAACTCGCTCTGGAAAAGGAAGGAGAATTTCTGCAGATTTTTTTTTTCACCCAAACATTGCATAATAGTAGAAATGTCAAAGATTTCCATGGGTTTTAATTTCATTCTTCATGTGGCTGTGGTCATTCAAGAAGTTTGAACACTGCAGGGGTTGGCAGATTTTTGGAAGATCACGCATCCCGGGATAAGTTTTCAGCCTGGGCTTTACCAAAGAATGCCAGTGGCCTTATTTTTTTCAAGTTGTGTTTCCTTTTTACACTGGTGTCTTTTTTTTTCTTTTTTCTTTTTTTCTTGCTTTAAGAAAAAAAAAGAAAAAAGAATAGGTGATGGCTGGTCAGTGGGTATCTTATGGCTTTGTGCCTTATGTGTTGCATTAAAACGTAGTAGCTTCTCTTTAGTTTAAAACACATGGGGAACCAGAAGACCTTGTTGATATGCCCTCTGATTTTCCTCCTAGTGACAGCGGTGTTTATATGGCATTCAATATCATCATCTATCATCACCGTGGCTCTCCAGCCGGGGGAGGGCGAGGGTGCCTGTTCCCATGTCTCAATTACGAAGCTTGGACCCAACAGCCATGACAGCACAGAAAGCAAGATGAGTTGCAAAAAGAAATTATTAGGCTTTCTGCACACTTAAAGTATTGCAGGCAGTCTGGTAGGAAAGGTGCATACTGCCCCACCTATTCAGGTGTCTCCTCTTTGATTTGGAATGTGATTGCGGGTTTAAAAAAAAAAAAAAGAACTCTCTATAATAGCGACTAATAGACCTAGATGTAAAATTTTTTGCAGGTTGCCTCCATCTGCAATGTGAGTGTCAGGTCCAAACATGATCTGTGCTACACGGCTGCTCACTAAAGCAACAAGTTGTAGGAGAACTGCAGCAATACCTCTACTGCAGCGGCTGAGGCGCAGTGCAAGCAAAAGCTCTGCTGAGCGCAGTCGTCCTTATTCGCAGCGTTGAATCCTACCCAGGCACCTATCAGAGGCCAGTGGCGATGCTGACAGGAGGGAAATGCCTGTTTGGATGCTGGGGCTTCCTTGGCCCATGAGCTAGTGGTTCCTTGCCCTACGACTCACTGGCTGGCGTGAAGTGCTCTCGATTACATGGTGAATCTCTGAGTTTCTGCTTCTTGTAATTAAAGACATAGATGATGAGCAAGTTGCACGATCTGGCCTTGCTCAGAGTGTCCTTCCCGCCTCTGCTTTTTCTCCCTTTGTGGCCCAAGACCTAACTCTTGGTGAGTGAGTGCGTTACAAGAAAAAGCTTTAAAATCACAGCATTCCCACTTGAAAGCTCCTTCCCCTGGCTTGCTGCAGCTGTGCACGTAAGGAGGAATATTGTGTGCTCTTCAGCGGCTCTCGCAGAAAGAAGTAGTAACAAGAACAATCTGTGCAAAAGAATTTAGCGCATTAAAGAGGGGGGTAATAGTCATTCTCATTTGTCCTTTTATGTGAAACAGATTTTATTTTAAATGTACACTCTGAGTAGCTTAACTGCATCCAGAAACTTATTTACCAGGGTAAAAGTAGAGCTGCCCACCATGTAAATGAAGAGCCTGAACGGAGGTGAGTGGATCGTGCTGACGGGTTGTGCTTAGTCAGCCCCAGCTCCAGCATCTTGTTGGGCTACGTGGAAGGGCAGCGCCTGCGATCGCAGCGGGCCAGGGAGCTGCTCATGTGCTGCACATCCCACAAGCTGTGTCATAATCCTGCTCCAGGCTATATGTTCTCCCCAAAGAAACAGGGCTCTACCTTGTGCTAGAGCCCTGGCTCTTACATTTTTCGGACGTGTCACTTCTGAGTCATTTTGTCTTGGGGCAGATTTCACCGGTGTGTAACTTGCCAGAAAGTGATGCAGGCTGCGAGGGATTGGGATGCCTGTTTGAAGTGAAAATAAGCCTCGCATCAATGAGAGCGTCATATAAAATGCCACTGATGCCACGTAATGGGCTTGGAGAAGCACGATACCTATTTCGATAATAATGATGTAACAGCGCTGAAAAGAAATGCCACTTGGGGCCGGGGCTGCTGCTGGGGCAAGGAGCACTGTCTGCAGAAGCAGGATTCCTTTGCATCACTTACAAGTTTGGAATCAAGGCTTTGAATAAAAGGCACATTTATGAGGATCGGCATTCGGCCGTCCATGACGGCCTCCCCTGGACAACGTCCCCTTTCTGGCCGGGCGCTCGCAGTGAATCACTGTGTTCGGCAGCGCCGTTGCCATGGCCGCTGTAGGGCGGCACGCGCCACTGCTGCCCTCCGTGCTCGAGACGGTCCCTGTTGTCACCTTGTGTTGGCTTTGATCACGTTTCATGAATTAAACCGGGCAGGACCTCTGAGGAGACCCCAGGGCTTCAGAGCAGCATCCCGCTCGTGGATGGTTCCCAGTGCTGCCCGCGCTCCTCCGCTACCCTGGCAAGGTAGGATCTTGCTTCCCCCGAGGGCCGCTGCTGGAAACGGTTATTACGCTCTCCAGCTGCACCACTATTAGGCTCCATCCTGTTCTCCTTACATTTGACAACCAGCCCACCATGAGCTGTAAAATTTCAGAGCCCTAGTGAAGAGCAGCCAACACTTTAACCATTCTCTTGCCAAGGCTCCCTTAGAGGGAGCCTCCGGTGCCGTGATGAGAGCTCTGGCTGCTGCAGCGAGGCTCGCAGTCAGTGAAACGCAAGCACGGTTTTACCCAGCAAAGATTAATGTTCCCTCGCGCTGGCCTTGTGGCAGCCCGAGTGTTGCTGGTCCCTGGTCATGCCTGATTCCCATGTGGACATACCCGGCTCTTGCCTGTGCATGTGGCTGCCTTCCCAAGCCACTTGATCTGCATGAGATCCTTTTCTCAGTCTAATCTTTAAAAATAACTAGAGCAAGTTATATCTTGATGCTTACTAATGTAGCTTTAAGTCCTTAATATGCTGTCTTGTCTTCATTGTAGCCTGGAGCAATTACTTCGAGCCCAATGACAAGCAAAAGGTTGTTCTGCCATTGAAGGTGAATAAAGTTAAGGAAGAACAAGCAGAGTTTTCCCCTAAACTGTGAGCTGGAAACTGGCACTGCTTCCTGCCTTTATCTCCACCTGTTTGTGTTCAAGGTAAGCCAGATCCCTGGAGGAGGAGAAGCTCAACCGCTTTTCAATAGGTTTTCCCCTATGGCTGTCTGCTCTTAACTCTGCTAAAGCAGCGTTTAGCAGTGATTCACAGTGGGGCATAGGAACTTGGACCTTCTCCACCCTGACAGCTGGGCTATAAAACAAAAGAGATTTCTAAAAGGCCAAGGTTAGACATTATCAGCTGTCATCTTTTGGCCTTCTCTGGATACACATCTTTCCAATCTTTAGTACCCTTTTATTTATTCATCAAGATGCATTGCTCCCTTTTAGCTGGGTCCAGATAAATTAACCCAAGTGACAGTTTACATTTTGGGTTGAAAGTAATGCCAGAATTTCCCAGGCACCTCTCTAGAGGCTAAAATTTGATATGAAGTGGCTTGGTTTTGCTTCTAGGAAGTCTTAAGCCTCTTGATGATCTTATTTTAACATCTGATGTTTCCTTTATATGAGCAGAAGTGGTCCAGAAAAAAAAAATCTTAAATGAAGTTGCTATTTGGAAACTTGTGGAGAAAAATCTTTCCAAAATTAACATTGAAAAAAGTGCATTGTGCTGATATTTTGGTTAAAGATCCATGGCTGGTGTAAGCTGTAAACAGACAGGTCATGGTCATTCACACCTTTACTGATCCTGGCCATTTTTGTTCGAATCCAATTTTAATTCTTGTGAGTCTTTGTTACTGAAGCGTGGAACTAATTTCTGCAGGTGCAGTGTTCACCATAAATAGTCCTCAACAGAAAGAAACATCTTGTATTTCACGTCTGGATGACAGCTATTTCCTTCACCAGCCCATGTGTCTTTCTATGATCTTTCACCATGAGGGTATCACGCAGCAAAGTGATTTATAAGTTCTCCCACTCCTCTTTCTTTCAGCTCCCGTTGCCCTTCCAGCCTCAAAGAACATAACGCAGCAAAGCATTCAGTAAAACCAGAGCCCGAAGGAAATATCAGGTGTTAACATCCAATAAAACGCTAACACTCCTGAATGAATTAGAATTGCGAGGTACCTCTTGTACGGCCCAAGCAAGAACTGACCTAATGCAGCGTTTTTATGATGGGGGCAGGTAAGCAGTGACTGTAGACCCTGGACTCCATCATGAACTGACTTGTCAGGTTAACTTACTGTCTGAAGTACCTACAATTACAGTGCGAGGGCTTTCTAACTCCCTGTAACTGAATGCAGTTGCTCCTGAAGAAACAGAGCAACTAAATCTGAGGTGCTGAAAGAAATACTGTGCTAGAAATTATGCTGGAGGGAACATTTTATATGCTTTGGGGTAAATTAATGACTGGCCTTGGGTTTTTTTTAGGGGGGGGGAAATGTACACAAATACATACTTTAAAATATATTTTCCTTCAAACACCAACAACCATTTTAACAACAGTGTAAATCAGATTTTACAGACTACATATTTCAAGTATGAAGTTCATTAAATGTGTGAAATTCTAGATTAGCTGCTGGGTGTGGCCGGGGCCCCAGTAACGAATCGTAAATTGTGCTTAGGATATAAGATCAGATGCCCTCATCCTGGCAGTGATATTAAAGTGGTAGCACTACCCATCCAAAACAGTCATTATCCTTTTGTTATCATCATCAGTTAGTTTAGCTGTCGTGTGATACAGTTAATGACTGCATCGCTGTTTCCTCCCTGGACTTATGGTACAGGTATCCAACTGGATTGGTTGGTTGTTGTTAGATTTAATGAACTAACTCCTGTTCTCGAGTAACTGAAACTAATGCCATCTATGCATAAGTGAAATTCAGTTGGTACTTTTTGTATAAAAGAGCATCACCCTTTGCTATGAGCCACCCTCTGTATTGCATGACAAAGTCACTTTGCACAGTGAGAGCAGCGTGACTGACTCCATGGGTGCTGGTCTGCGAGCGCAGCAGTGCATCCCCGTGAGTTGACAGGTGAAGATATCTGGGGTTCCTGGAGCACGGTGGGTTTCATAGCGACCTTCTTGGTCTCGGATTCCCAAAGGAAGCCTGAGTTAGTGCTGCTGTGAATGCTTTGCCTTTTGGAAAGGTTTGCAAAGCCCCATCTCGCTGCCGCCCAGGACACAGGTCCATGCGGACCCTGCGATGCACCTGATGCAGGTTCACGTGTCCCTCCTGGGCTGAGCCCAGCCTTCCCACCAGGAGCAGCCAGGGAAATGTGCTCATTTTCTCTGCAGTCAGAAGGACCCCTTTGAATTCCGCCCTCCACTCCAAGCAGTAACCCCATGCTTAGCAGGGGGGTTACTTAGAAATGGGAAATGCCCAACTTAATGAGACTAAAAATCCAGCATTAGGAAGTTTTAACAATTGTGCAGGTACGTCTCATGCATAGCTGTGCTTTGGGGATCTGTTCTCAAAATACAGCCTGGCAACTGCAAATACAGTGACTTAAGCACTGAAAGAAACAGGTAAATCGTAAAGCACAGCTTACTTGCCTTTGTACCATAGAGCAGCTCTCTCCAACTCCCAAGCATGGCTGTGGCTCCTCCTAATTATTCCAGCAAGCAATTACTCTGTTTGGCTGTCCCTTTTTCTCTGAATCTTAACTTAAAACCATAGAAAGCAAAACAAAGGAATAACGACAAAAAAACCCTATGGTTTAATAGTCTTCAAGACAAGATATCTTCAGCAAGAAACCAGCGTCTTGCTCCTGGCCACATCCAGGGACTTCGTTGTTGCTGTTTAAATGGCTTTTCTGATTTTTTTTTTAAAAGGCGATTATGGTTCAGTTTTATCCTACATGCTTGTTTGCAGAGACTTGGGGCTGTTAACCTAATCATTGATAGCAGTTTGTAAGACAGTGCCAATCTGGAGGGCTTAAGTGTTCCCTGAAAGCAATGTTTGATGTTTAGATAAAAACGTAAATCATGGAGTATAAACATCCCTTCTCAGACACGTTTGCTGAATTAGAGTGCACTAACTGAATTTCAGATTTGGAATAGATCTAGTGCCATTTACATCCAGTAAATTAATTTAATCCTTTTATTTCTAAGCTGTCACATTTGAATCCTGCTTGCAAAGTTCACAGTCCGTTTGTAGCTTCCAGAAACGTTGCTTTTCCCGCCTGACTTGTCCCTCATCCTTCTGTGAGCAGAAACTTCCCTAAAGTGGCTCCTTTGAAGCACTGTGCAGCGCTCTGGGATCTTTTGCAGGTGATGGGATTGTCTCTTCATCTGTTTTGCCCCCCATAACGCTTTCTTTGGCTTTGCTCGTGTCTCAGTTTTCAGATTCAGCTGAATTATTGGGTTTATCTTCGGCCTGGGTGAATGTGGTTGGTGGTTAATGCAAAGTCTATTCCTGTGCCCCCACAAAATGAACCTTCAGGAGCGTTATGACACTTAGCACATTATAGGAAATGTCTTATTCTGGTCAAAAAAAGGCTTCTCAAAGAGAAATTTTTCCCCTTCTGGCCACCTGATGGGCAACTTCCCTCCTCTTCAGGATTTTGGGAATTCCCACACTCCGACAGTTGGGTCCAGCAGTGCCGCAGCCTCAGTTCTCAGCTGCAGAAAATGGGTCTGGTTTTAGCAGGGGGCAGCAGTTCGGAACCGCTCTTCCCGCTGCTGCAGGTGCAGAGCACAAGGACCTGACTGACGTGAAGGTGCTGGACGTGTCCGTGCACGAGCGGTGAGGAGCAGCCCCGGGACAGCCCTGCACATGTCCTCCCCTGGCTGGAGTCTTCAGTATTTCTAGGAGACAGACACAGTAGTAGGTAAAACGGAAAACTGTAGCCTAGGCTGGTATTATATCAGGCCAACTGAAATAATTACATCCTCCTGGCCCCATAATAGGACACTAATTGAAGAACTGCCTGAGTAAAGTCAGCGCGAATGGGACCCTATTGTTCTGCGAGTGAGTTGAAAGACATCTATTTTTTCCTTTACAGGAAATTTTTGAGGGGAGAGGGAAGAGAAAGAATGCTCTTTACACTTTCTTCAATATCTTTTTTTTAATTTGTGGTTTTGTTTTCTGCAACTGCCTTTGTTGAAAAAAAAATCATTCTTATAAAAAAATATTTTTAATTTTCAAAAAAGAACCCCTTCACTAAAAGCCAATTTCCCCCTTTTTTTTTCTTTTTTTAAAATCTTTTTCAGTTTATTGGGTTTTATTGAGAAAAAAAAAGCAGAAAATTTCAACCAATTTTCATTTTAGATGAAAAGCTCTTTCTCATTTGGAAAAAATGTTCTGATGGGAAAAATTCAAGCAGCTCTAGTTCCAATCTTTCTCTGAGAGCTGTATGTGGGCGGATTCCCCGGGCCACGTGGAGCTCATTACAAGATCAGACACTCCGTTTGTAACTTAATTAAGTGACTGAATATGTTATTCAGACAAGTGCATTGTCAGAAGTAAGCTTAAGTTGGTAACATGCTTTCTGTAGCCATAACGCTCTGGGACGGTTAGGAAAACGCAGGAAGACGCCAGTTTGCATTACTCAAGCAGGCCGAGCTGCAGATGGTGGATTATTTGGTCCTCGTTTGGCTCCGTTCGGGAGCCCAGGTTAGCTGCAGTGAAGAGGCACCCGGAGCATAGAAATGTGCCGCTCGGGCACAGCGCCGCTTAATGCCTTAAACGTGTTGAGGTTGTTCTCAGGAACACACTGTATGTGATGGCCGTGATGTTCGGGGGGAGCTGTATTTACTTTGGAAGGAGGATGAGCTTTTGTCAAAAATACTTATTGTTGGTGTGAGCCTGAAATACCTTTGCAAGTGGAAAATAGAGATGTCTCCATGAAGTCTATTATGATAAACCCTGGGCAGTTGCCCCAGTGGCCTGAGAGCACATCCTCAGGAAGCCTCGATGTCTTATCTACTGGAGAGCACGAGAGACATTTAAAAAAAAAAGAAAAAGAGAGAGAAAAAGGAGAAAAAAAAAAGAATAAAAATGGTGCCATTTTGGTTTTATTGCAAATGTTGCAGCCAGGGAGACTTTCCCCGTGAGCACGGGCTGCCGTGGGCTGCACGGTGGCCCCGGGGTGCAGGGTGACGTCCCAGCCCTCTCTCTGCACCCTGGGCCCAGCAGCGAGGGCAGCGCTCGGTCTCTTGCAATGCTCTTGGCCGGGGGCTGCTGCGCTGACGGCAGTGCTGCCCAGAGCCGCTACTGCCTCAGCCGGGGCCAAGTCGGGGCCGGGAGATGCGTCCGTCCCTCCCTGTCCCAAAAATCCTGCTCTGCTTGTGGCAAACCTGGGAAGAGCCCTGTGCATGGTGGGGGGTAGGGCTGATTTTGGGGGGTAGGGATGGGGTCCGGAATATGCCCCTCAAAGGCAGAGGAAGTGCCCTCCCGAAGAAGGAATAAATAGCTCTAAATATTAGCTATAAATAGCTCCGTACCTCCAAAAATAAAATCCCTTAGTGATACCAAAATAAGAAAGCAAAGGAAAGTCGGAGGTATTTGGCCTTCCTTTGAAAAGGAAGCTAAAAATAACTATATATATAAAAATCTCTCGTTTCTAGGGAAAGTCTCTGCCCCCGCATCCAGCTTGTACAGTTATATAAGACTTGAACTATATCCCCCTTCTCCTCCATGGCCACTCGCGCAGCGCTGGGAGCAGCAGCCAGATGGAGAAAGGTTCCATCAGGAAAGTTTAACTCAGCCGTGAAGCTGCAGCCAATGGAGGACACGATTCTCTCGCTGAACTCTCCAAAAGCCTTGGAAATCTTACAGTTGTGTCATATGCTGGTTTGGGGAATGCTAGCAGTGCCGAGGCCGCCGCCAGCCCTCTCTCTCTCTCTCTTTTTTTTTCTTCTTCACTTTGCACTGAGTTTAATTTGGGTAGCAGGATTCAGCATTTTTAAGCTGGAAAAAACTTGGTGGAAGAAGATATTTTAGGAAAACCCTGTCATGTGAACTAGCGGGAGCCGATCAAACTGAGCTATTAAAAGAAAGACATTGTATTTTTAACTGGTGCAGCCTAGGGAAGCCAACCTGTGTGCCATAACCGCCGAGCTCCCCCGATTATAGCTCGGCGTGGGAGGAGGAGAAGCTTTCCGTCGGGGTAGCCCATTCTCCGCTCGCTCTGGGATACCCTTTGGCAGCACGTGGCACCCGCAGGCCTCCCCAGCTGCTCTGCTCTCCCTCCCCTGCTCACGGCTCACCCTGTCCTTAGTTATTTCCCCTCAGCCCTGCTCCGACATTAACCCTCGCTCCCGCATCCCTGCTGCCTTCTCAGTGCGGCTATTGCAGGTGATGCTGGAGGAGCGAGTTTGTGTCACAGTCAGGGGTTGGGAGGGCATGGGGGGGGGCTCAGGCAAAAGTTCTGCATTTCTGTCTGAGCAAACAGTTATCTACAGATCCCCTTAATATTTTTGCCATAGAGATCAAGTTGCTCCAGCTTCGCTTTAAAGCAGCAATGGATGCAAGTAGTGGGTCTGGTCTTGAGCTCAGGGTGAAAATAGGCGTTAGGCTTTAATAGGCAGGAGCCCTAGTGTTTATTAAAGGGCACAGGGCCCCGCAGGCAGTGGCTGCGCCCAGGGCTCGCGGAGGGGCAGCGCTGGGGCTGGTGCGGGTGGTCTCCTCTCATGATCATCACGGTGTCAGAGTGGTCGGTTTGGAGGACTATTAATACGCAGAGTTCCTAGGTTTGAGCATAGGGGTTTTTGCCTTTCTGAGCCCGCTGCTCAAGTCCCTGGGGCTCTGAGGATGCTTCTGCAGAGCCTGACATGGAGTAACTGAGAGAAAACCCCTGTGAACAGCAAAGCTTGCTGACAGCCTTAGTGCTCGAGGAGCAAAAAGCATCCCAGGTCTCTAACGGCACAGGGGTTTCTGTGGGGATGGAAGGAAGAGGCTTCCAGGCAGCCTATTCTTTGGGGGGTTATAAATCCCCAGATGGCTCGTGTCCCAGAGGGGCGTCGTGGTTAACTCAGGTGCGGTGCGGGGGCACGCAGGAGCCAGGCTCCATCGGGGAGGCTCCCCTGGTGCTGGTGCATCTGCATTAGGTGATCTTGGACCCCTGTGGCTGCGGGCCATCCCCAAGGACGGGCTCCCTCTCGCCATGAGGGTCACTGCAAGTGTGTTACATAACAGGCTCGTGGAGCTGGGGAAGGTATTTCCACCTCAGCATGTCCAAAAATGAGCCGGGCTAGGAAAGTGAGGTGCACTGAGTTTCCCTGGCCCGTTTGCAGTTGCTAGCCTGCGAGACAACAAACTGGAGAAGCAGAAAGTTTGATTGTGATACCTCCTTCGAGTCGATTTTGGGACTCAGAGAGTGAAAAATGGAAATGTCGTGTGGGTGCCAGCCAGCCCTCCATGCAGCTCCGGGCCAAGTCCATCTGCAAAGTGACTCACTGCCGGTTGCTACCCGAGACGCTGACCCCGACGGCCGTCCCTATTGAAAATGTACATGCCGAAGACTGGCCGGATTATACACAAACGCGGAGCATCTGCAGAGCTGTCAAGGTCCCAGATGAAGTATTTTATATATCTGAACTCTTGATCTCTTCTGGAAAAAATATAAGTCCAGTTGCATGCAGCCACTGCATCCAGGAAAGAATCGAGGCAGATGCTTGTTAGCATTAGCAGTGAAAGCCGTACGTTGTCAGACAGCACACACTCCACGATATCTTTGACTTTATTTTCCTGTTTTCTTTTGCTTTATTTTCCTGTTTATACATAGTATGTGTAAACATAGGAGGGTTGTCTTGGTTTCGGAGGCTTCCTTGGCTATTTCATTCTTGCTGCGCTCCACGTGTATCAGTGGAAAGCCGTGGGGTTGCTCCTCTCGCTTTCTAAATGAGCTAAAAATAGCAACAACGAGAGGTCTGTGAAATGCCAATAAACAAATTAGCCATTTTTTTTTTCGTCTTTTGGGTAAAGAATTAAACTGGTGGTAATTAGACGCCAAAGCCAGTGCCAGTAACAAGATGGGTATTAATAGGGTGCTGGCAAATAGAAAGACATAAATACAAGCGTGGGACTTGAGTTTTCTGAATGATTTATTCAAAGGTAAAAGCAGCAGCAGCTCGAGCTTGTCTCTGCTGGGAAGAAGGAAAACTTCTGCACAGAAGCCCTGTTGCTTTGAAAGGTTTTGCAGTGCCTGCAAGTTTTGTTTAAAGAGCACACTCTGGGATTTTAACATCATCCATATTTCTTTCTTTCTCGCTCTCTAACTTTCTGCTCAACAATTAAGTGCTTGTGCTGCAGACTGAGAAAGCCGCAGAGCTGCCTTGGCCCGGAGCTGGGAGACGTCATGGATTCCTGAATGTGAAGTTTGCAGGAAAGCCCTCAGTTTGGGAGATGGAGGCGATCCAAGGGTTTCCATGGCACTGGGATAAACAGGAGGAAACAGTGAGGGAATCCCGTTATTTTACAGCATTCAAAGACTATAAACACTCGGAGCAGGGAAGGAAGTGGCCTTTCCCTCTCTAGTAACCCTCATCTCAGAGCAGAGAACTGACTTCACTTCAGGAACAAGCTCAGCCCAGTTCGGATCCCTCTTTGCACCTCCAAACGCTTACGGAGGAGGCGAGCAAGAGGGGTTCCCTCTGTCTGGGCAGCATTGGTTGAACATGGTTTAAAGAAGATTTTTTTATTTTTTAATTTTTTCTTTCTCCTACTATTGATTTTTATTTTTTTTTTAAATTCCCGATGCAGAGAGAAACTGCCTGTAGGCTGGTACCCTACCACCACATCATGAGGTCTATGGATCAAGGTAGGATCTTACAGCTCCTTGCTGGGTGCCGTGTGTGTGGGGGGGTGTGTGTATCCCGCGGCGGCAGCCCCGGCCCCGGGGGCTCCTCGCTGTCCTGCCCAGGGGCTTCATCCAGCTGCGTGGGGAGAGTTCGTGGCAAGAAGGTCCCTTGGGGAAGGGACGGAGCGGGGATTAGGCTGGGGTTGGAGCGCTCTGAGATGGTGATACAACTCGGTCTGCCAAAACCTCCTTTAAACTCCAGCCAGGGGACTCTCCTCTTCCCCGGCATCAGTGGGGGATCCCGCTTGCTGACCCCCCGGCCGCTTAACCCTTCCGCTCCCTGTCCCGCTCGGCGGCTCAGGCCGTGACAGGCTCCTTGCGCGGGCTCGGCGGAGCTGCGGCCGGGCCGGCGGACCCGCTGCCTCGGGACGAGCCCGGTTCCGTCGGGGCGGGCCCGGTGTCCCCGGGGCGAGCCCGGCTCCGGCGGCCGC
>VWPW01003911.1:0-166566 GCA_013389825.1 Crypturellus undulatus | reverse complement strand
CGGAGCACCCGGGGCCGCCTCTGGCCCCGGGCCCGGGCCGGGCTCCGAGCCCGAGCCCGGTGCCGGCGCGGCCCGGGCGGGCAGCCCGCAGGAGGAGTTCGACTTCTCCATCCTCTTCGACTACGACTACCTGAAGCCCATCGAAGGTTGGTGCGGGAGGCAGCGGCTCTGCTGCTGCGCGGCCTGCGGCGCCCGGGGCCCCGGCACCTTCCTCTCCCGGGAGCCCCGAGCGAAGCGGCAGCCCCGACGCTGTTGTCCGATCGCGACCCGACCTGCCCGGGTGCCAGGGGACCCGGCTGGGTTCCTGCAGCAGGAGCTTAAACTTCTTAAAAAGAGCTGGGCTGCCTGGCGCTTTCCGGAGCGGGACCACAGGCGTCGCGGCGAGTGCGCCCTGGCTCTTTGAATGACAGTTCTGCGTGTTAATGCCACTAAAATGTGAAGTTTCCTGGCCCAGGCTTTTGTAAACAAGGCAAAGCCAAAGGAGACAGGACCCAGGGAAAAGGATTGCTGGGGGTTTGTGTCTTAGATGTGTTCGCAGTGAAGAGGTGGCTCCCGGTTAAGAGTGTTTCGTTGGGGTGTTCGGAGAGACGGGGCATTCCGGAGGGACAGCGCGGGAGAAGGAGCGTCGGGCCTGAGTTGTGCTGGTGCTTGTCAAGCTGAGCTGTTGCTGAGTTTTTCTTCTTGTGTTTACTTGTTTAAGTATAAAATATATGTCAGCGTGGGGATGACTAATTCATCAAAGCTACAAAGTTGCGCTTTATGGTTTAATGCAGATCAAAACTTGCTAAGATAAAGCAATGGCAGGCGGAGGTCAGTGATTTTAATGAAAAAGCGTTAAAATCTCAGTGAAAGCTTCGGATGCTGCTTTTCTTCATGGCTTTATAGTAGAGACAACTGCTGTGCAGCCGTAAGTGGGAAGTCCCACAAACTATATTAGTACGTAGGAGGGGTGTAGAAAGTTAAATCTTCTCAACCGCACAAATGCAGAGCAGCGTGTGCTTGGAGCAGCAGTAACTTCCTTCTTAAGCTTGCTTTCTCCCCATTTGAATGACTGGGAGCCGTAATTAGCGGTAATTTTGTTTGTTCCAAAGATGGAAATCGTTAGCATACAAAAAGATCACAGCCCTATACACTGGCATTGTAATCTGGAGAGCATTCTCACCCGCTTTGAAGAGACACCAGCGCGAGTCTGTAGGCAACCCAGTGTACATCCGTGACCTTTAATGGACAAAAGATTAAAGCGCGTTTACACGAGAACACAAAACGGTCAGGTTTTGCGAGGGCGCCTTATGCACGCGCTGAGCTCCCGAACCGATGGGGACAGCGGGGCCTTTTCCAAGGGGGATTCAGCGCAGAACCGAAACTGTGGGCGCTCCGGGCAGCCAGGGCTGCGCTCCGGTCCCTCCCCTCCAAGACCTGCTGGAAGAGGCTCCGGTTTCCTCAGTCTGGGCTGCTCCACCCACCATTCACCAGCAGCCCTATAATAACAAACCTCCATAAACACGCGAAAAGCAATTCTCATTATATTTTTTTCAAAGGAAAATAACCGCCCACATTTCAGTCTCTATGGGTGAATGGGGAAGCAAGCTGATCTTTGATAACAATGTTTTTTAAAAGGCTCTCATTGGAGAGTGTCCATTTAAGCTTGTGTTTTAAAAGTAGGGTCTATATCACAACTTGTTGCCATGGAAATGCCAGAAATATCCTTACTGAAAGCGGTTGGCACTCACTAGTGCTTATGTGTGCCTGAGACAACAGGAACATGGACTGCTATAAAAGCAACAGGGGAAAAAGGGTAAATAGAAATCCTACAGTCAATATTATTAATATTAGATATTCATCTTTAAGCCAGCTATTTCCATAAGCCAGAGCGTTGTACAAAGTGCCATTTTCCATGTGCTTTTTACTTTTAACTCTGCTTGCCAGACTTTTATTAGCTATCTTCCTCTCGGCGTTTTCAAACCAGAAACATCTGCTTTGAGCAGGCTGAGCCTGGAGACGTGTCCAGGTGAAGTCAGCAGCAGCTTTGCAGGACAGGTATCTGCTAGGCTGAGTTTGGGGTTGCACTTAGTCCAAGAAGACGTTTTCTGTGCTTAAAAAAAAATATTTTAGATTAATCCCTGGAAAGACACATGTGGAGATACTGCCAGTGTTATCCCAATTTTTTTCCTATTTCAAACTTGAAAGATATTGAATATCTTTTTTTTTTTTTTCCTCAAAGATTGACAGAAAATAGTTACAGGTGATGAACTTCCCAGTCAGGTTACAACTTCTCTGGTTTCAAACCGTATACATGTAGATTTATTTTTTATTTTTTTTGTCTTCTTCCTTCTTTTCCCTTCCCTCCCCCCCACTATAAAGCTATTAAAAGGAAGAAAAAAAAGGATACTAGCAGCCCAGTCCTGGCAATTGGCTCAGTAACACAGGACGCAGTGTTCATCCCTACAGTAAAGAAACTAATATGCACATGTAATAGAGAATACCAGATTTCACTCAGGAAACCAACTCTCACTTTAAGCTTCCAAGCAGCTAGTGTAAATAAGAGAATACAGAGCTTTTGAAAAATGCAAAAAAAAAAAAGAATCAAATCCAGACTGGCCCCTTGAAATTGCAAGAAGTTACTTAATTTTAACATTTTGGGCTCTTGCCCTTATGCAAACCAGTAACTCCAGGGATATTACAGGAGTTGTGCTGCAAGTGGATGTGGACTCAGAACCAAACTTGTCCCCTGCGCTCCCTTGGCTCCGCTGGCCTCTGGGACCTCAGGATCTATCCTTAGCTTCTCTTAGGTGCTGGTTTGTATAAACCCGCGTTGCTGCGGTGATCTGTTATGCCCTAATTTTGTGCTAATTGGCAAGGTCACATTTGGCTGACTGAGCAGCTTTGAAGTTAGGGCCGTGTTTAAAGGAGAGGGGAGGGTCCCTGCGGGTGCCTGCGTGCGGGGAAGTCTCCCAAGGCCAGGGGCTGCAGCGGGTTTTCCTCTCGTGGCCTTTCAGATGCGTGTGGGAAGGACGAGGGTGTGTGTGTGTGTGTGCTTTTTTTTTTTTAATCAATATATTTTTAAAGGCTTTCCAAACTTTTTTTTCTCCCATGGGTTTTCCCATGCTGCCTGGATGTGCATCTCTTCTGTATAAGAGACCAGAGGGTGCTGATTTAGAGCACGATGAAGCGCCAGGGCAGGCCAAGGCTGGAAATGCCCAGGCTGCAGAGGCCAGGGCCGCTCCGTGCTGCTCCATCCGGACGTGGGGCTAGGCACAGCGCTCCGGAGGCTGCTCCGGCAGCAGGCACGGAAACGCTCCCCAGGACAGTGCTTTGCGGGACGGCGCTCGGGCCGTGTTCAGGGATGCAGTGTGCAGGCGGAGAGGAATCCCTAAGGGTGTCAGGAAGAGGCGCAAAGGAGGGGAGCCCTCGGTCACCTCTGCTCATCGCACTTCCCCGCATGCTCTGGGAACAAGCGGAGGTTTCTCCTCCGGAGCCTCTGCATTTTCCCTGCCCCTGCTTGCTGCTGTGGGAGCTCGCCGCGGGGAAGGCGAGCAGTTCTGCTGCGAGAAGGGCTGCGGGGCCTGTCTGCTGTCCTGCTCGTCCCTCCTGTGGTAGCAATGCATGAGCGATGCCGGCGCGCGCGGCCCGGGAAGCTGCGGGAAGGGGAGCTCGTGCCGCAGCTCGCCCTGGCTGCGAGTGCCTGGGATGAGTCCTGCTAGAGGCAGGTACAGGGCGAGGGGGAAAGAGCTTGTTTAAACACAAGGTGTTTTGGTGCAAAGCAAAGAAAAATTAAAGTCATTTTACTCCCAGCAAAAAGCAGGGTGTATCTGCAGGGCCTGCAGAGCTGCCGTCGTCCCTCGGATGAGTCTGTTGTATGTCCATCTGCCTTCTGATGGCATCGACGCACGACCGGCCACGTGCAGTTCCTGCTCGACGTGGGGGAATGGGGAAGCGAAACGGTCGCCCATTCCTTGAGGTGCAGTCGCCCGGCGTGGAGGCTGTTCTGCGATTACCGGGGCGCCGCGGGGACGCCGAGCCCCGCTGCGCCAGCTGCGCGCTCCGCTCTCCTGTAACCTCGCGTCGCTCGTGCTGCGGGACCTGAGCGGGCAGCTCTGACGGCCCCAGGGAGGGACGTGTTCTGGCTGGAGTGAATCACAGCGGCAGCATCTGCGCTTGATGTCTCGGAGGGATGTGAGTGGTAGTAGCTTCCGCGAATGCCAAAGCTCTGATATCAACGATGCTAAAAAATCACTCACCTCACATTCGGTTATTCTCGTTGCTGTTCCCCCTATCCCTAAAGTACCTATGTGCTGGGATGAAAAGCCAGAGGGAATTTAGGAGGTCTGTGCACGGGACTCTTCCTGCTGCCCATCCTGGAGCCTTCTGCATTGTTCGGCTTGGCCAGTGGTACGACGGCCGGCAATTCCTGCCACACTTGAATGGAGTCTTCTCCAGGTTGTGCAAAATATTCAGAACAAGAAGTAGGACTTGTCCAAACTCTGGCTTTTTTTTTTTTTTTTTTTTTTCCAATCTAGATGATGAGTTAGTTAATCCGTTCTGTAGCTCAGGAGGTCTACTCATGGGAAACGTCAGCATTTTTGAGGGGGGAAACATCAGTGAGCAGAGATGGCTTTGAACTTTTTCCTATTCTCACAGCAAAGCCATCAGTGGAAGAATTTGCTTGCACGTGCAGAGGAATTTAAACCTGAAAGCTAAAAGAAAACCCCTGAATGAAATCACCATCTTTCTATGCGTAAAAGTTTCACTACAGCCTCTCATTACTTTTGCCAAAAGTACAGTCAGCTCCTACCAGGCTTTATGCGTAATGCTATTTGTTCATGAGAAATGCTATCTCATGTAGTGTAGGAGTTGGAGAAAATGCTGGAGAAGTTATTTGAATATTTAAAAGAAACACTCTTTGCCTCTGACACATACTGATCTTTGCCCGAGAGTGAACAGATAGAGCAAATTAACCTCAAACTGTGGAGCTGTTTCAAACATTTTCCGCCAAAAGCACTGAAATCTTTGAAATGTATAAAATTGTGACTGCGTTTTGTATGTTTTTGCATGAGGATAAGGACTGTTCAGCCCCCCAGCCCATGGCAGCCAATGTGCTGCTCTGTGAGACCGTCCCACCGTTTGAGGTGACCCTGGCCCTGCCACCGCGGCATTGGGAACCTCATGGGTGTTGGGACGAGATGAGGACTGGGCTCAGGAATCCCTGGAAATGGAGGGTTCTTTGTGCACCAGGAGAGAGTGGGGGACTGAGTGCTGACTAGTTATTCTCCATGTTATAATCCCTCTTTGGCCACCGTGTTGCTTGAGCTGGAATTGGAAAGTGGTTGCCTGTGGGCTTAGGGCTGGTCCTTTCTATCGCCTCCTTTCTAACAAGTATTTGCGATTGTATTTTCTGATCATTTGCTGCTTCCTTATGAGAATCCTGTTACCAGAACTTGTTGACATGGTATGGAGCCAAACAAATTGTCACACCGAACGCATTTTTTTTTTTGGCTGGAGTTTCCTGTATAAGTGAGTTTTGTTTGTTTATTTTTGTTTTCTTTTGTTTTTCATTTGTTTTCCTTTCACCAAAACCCGCGTCCCAACCTTTCTGTTTTATATCATCTTGTTTGGAATTGGTTTAGTGCTGGGACGGTCTCAGCCCAGCTCCTTGTTGACAAAAGCTGACCAACATCACACTATGAATCTGGGTGCTGACAGTACCTTTGGCAGAACCGGCAGAGAGGCCAGCAAATAATCGGGCAGAGAAGCCCAGGTGTCTTCTCCCGCTTGCAGGTGACCCCGCTAGGTCAGGGCTCGGGCAGCACGAGCGGCCGGGCCGGTGTGGAGGAGTTCGCACTGCTGTGGTCTGCGCGGCGCCTGCTCGGAGCGCTTGAGCTGCCCCGACTGTTAACCCAGTACTTGTCATGAGCATTAATTGCAGTTACAAATAATTAAGCGAATCTAGTATTTACCTCTTGCCAGATCACATCTAGTTTATAAATATGCTTTTTTTTTTTTTTAATCCATGATTGCTCAGCTTCTGTAGTAATATTTATAGTCTTAAAGAGACCCTTCTTTTTCCAGAAGAACCGACTCCACATAAAACCAACAGCCCACCCTCTGGAGTTACATACGCTCATGATGTCTTGGACTGTGGCCTCAAGCCATGCCCCCTGGCTTTTTCTAGCCTTTCTGCAGATCCCATGGGCAGATATGGACAGCCAGATAGCATAGGGCCAACACCTACGCACCCTGCAAACGCTGCAGGGGCCTCTGCTCCGAGCCCTAGGATTGAAATTACTCCATATCATGAACTGATTCATGCAGGGGGTCCCTTCCGCGGCAGAGACACAGATCTTTTGGTAGAACATCAGTCAAACTCAGCTACCACTAGCCCCAGGGTTACCTTGCCTGTCCCTGGCTTTGAGGGCTACAGAGAACCACTGTGTCTGAGCCCAGCTAGTAGCGGCTCATCTGCAAGTTTCATTTCAGAGACAAATTTCTCTCCTTACACATCACCATGTGTTTCACCAAATAATGGTCCTAGTGATGACCTTTGTCCACAGTTTCAAAACATCCATACTCATTATTCTCCTAGAACCTCTCCAATAATGTCACCACGAACAAGCATCACGGAGGAAACCTGCTTGGGACATCATTCACCATCACCCCGTCCCAACTCAAGGTCTTCATCACCAGGTGCAAAACGGAGGTACTCTTGCACTGAGCTCTACAATACTCAGCTGCCTTCCACTTCTCCACGACAGTCAAGGACCCCCTCTCCCCAATCCTCTCCTCGCATCCCTTTGAGAGAAGACAGCTCTTCAGTTACTTATACGCAGTTGCCCAGCGCTCCTATTTCCATGGATGCTATGAACGCCCTTCCTACAGATCCTTCCTGTGGTGTTCCCACAAAAATTTGGAAAACCAGCCCTGATCCTTCCTCGATGCCTTCCCACAAAAACAGCATTCCGTGTCACGTCTTTCAGACTGTTGACTTCCACGGGCCTTGTGAGCAGGAGGACAGGAGAAACTCAGCCCCGGAATCGATTTTGTTGGTACCTCCGTCTTGGACAAAGCAACTGATGCCTGCAATACCTCTCTGCAGGTATGTAACACTTCTTGTACTGTATTTTAGCTCATGAGGCCCTCTGTCACCTGTGGTGACTCCTAGGAAGTGTTTCCTTGGACAGATCTTCCTGCAGAATAGAGTCAAGTGTTCAGGGATGGCAGTGGTTGCGCTATGGTGACCTGTGAACCCAGTCACTGCGCACTGTGAACCCAATACATTATGATTCTGAAATAAATTTGGGATTGGAAACAACATCATGGAAGTTGTTAATTAATACCACAATATATAACAATTTCACCTCAGTTTGCCAAACTGTTTGTCTAAAAAGCAAATCCCAGACAGCCTTTGACAAGGGTCAGGCACTCACACTCTGTCCCAATACTTTCCAACAAAGTGGTTTGATTGCTATTCTAACTTCACTGAATATATTGCTAAGAAATTTCCTTTCAGCATAGAAACGCTGTAAATATTTCCTGATTCAAAATAGAGCACACTGCTCCAAGTCAAACCGAATATTCATTCAACCCCTAGTGATTTACTGTTGGTTGTTAATTTGTTAATTGTCATTTAACCAAGATCTCAGTCACTCGCGCTGCCCTCCTCTGCTCCTCCATTGTCTGACGCCGGCGCTGGCGGTGCCGGGAGCGCAGCGAGCAGGTTTGGAGCCCGCTCGGCTCCCTTCTGCCAGGATGGTGGTTTTCAGCCTTGTGACTCCACTTCCAGTTGCAACTGGAATCCTGTCAGCCCTCTCGTCGGCAAGGTTTTCCCCACGCTGAGGTTATGGCGCGCTGCTCCAGACCTAGTTAACACAAATTGCAAAGAACAGGGGCCGTGACTTTCCAGAGTTCGTTAGGGCAGCCTTGGCGGCAGTTTATACTAATACGTAGTTTATACTACTAAGGTTATGGCGGGTTAAAATCCAGTGCAGAGTCCGCTTGGACTTTCTAATGTGTTCGTTTCATGCGATAAACTCTTGTGCATTTTGATAACAGGAATACTAAGGTAAGAATATACAGTGTTTTATTATTGTTCCTCTTGTTATTTATAGAAATCAAAGATTTTGTTTTAAAGTAGTCCTTTTAAAAAAAGTATTAATTTATACAGTAATGGTGACTGGAGATAATATTTTGCAATATAAGGTAGCTATGAGCAAAGTTTAAGATGTGCAGCAGAAGTTAAATAAAAGAGAGAGGACTTTGAAATAACCTTGAGATAACCTACAGACAGGTCTGTTGAAGATCAGGGAGTTCCCTAACTTCTGTGGGGAGAGGGGCCCACAGAAAGCATCCTACCCGTGCTGAATTTCAGCAAAGCTTGCATCAAAGGTGATCAGGACAACATGTTCTTGCTGAGGTTAATAGGGAGCTCCGGGCGGTTTCGGTGAGCGCAGCTGCAGCGGGTGCTTGGAGGAAGAGCAGAGCAGGGCAGGGTTGGAGTCGTGCCCTACGAGCCCTGTTGATCGCTCCGTGCTCTCGCCCTGCCAGCTTGCCCGTGCAGTCGCTGCCGCCGCTCGAGTGGCCGCTCTCCAGCCAGTCGGGCTCCTACGAGCTGCGCATCGAGGTGCAGCCGAAGCCCCATCACCGCGCGCACTACGAGACCGAGGGAAGCCGCGGGGCGGTCAAGGCGCCCACCGGAGGCCATCCCGTCGTCCAGGTAAGGCACTGGGGAATGCTGTGAAGTTGGGGACGTGTTTGGTGTTTGCAAATCTCACTTGGGGAGGACCCTGAACGGGGGGAATGTGAGCATCTGGGTGTGTGTGAAGAATGGGCCTAAATATCTCTAGCTTGAACGGTGGTGAATTTGTGGAAGTCTGGTTTGGANAGCTGCGCATCGAGGTGCAGCCGAAGCCCCATCACCGCGCGCACTACGAGACCGAGGGAAGCCGCGGGGCGGTCAAGGCGCCCACCGGAGGCCATCCCGTCGTCCAGGTAAGGCACTGGGGAATGCTGTGAAGTTGGGGACGTGTTTGGTGTTTGCAAATCTCACTTGGGGAGGACCCTGAACAGGGGGAATGTGAGCATCTGGGTGTGAAGAACGGGCCTAAATATCTCTAGCTTGAACAGTGGTGAATTTGTGGAAGTTTGGTTTGGAGGAGCTTGTCAGGGTTCAGAAATGCAGCCAAAGTATTTGCCATCTTTTCTGTGCTAGATGTTAAACCCTGTGAGCGACTCCTGTCATAAGTTGTCCAGCTGTGCTGAGCTCCAGCTGCATCCACTTTGTCCTGGAAACGCCCCTCTGTCACGTAGGGGTTTTTGGAGGTTCAAACGTGTGAGCGTCAAGCCCTGCAGTCCAGCTCGACTCTTGCACAGCGTCCTGGCCAAACTGAGATTTAAAATAAAGAGCAGGTTGTGTTAGAGGTTTCTGTTGTGGATAGCAGCAGAACTGTTTTTCAGCCTGTTTAATTTTAGGTCAGAGCATTTCACCTGTGTAGAATTCAGTACTCAGCACATTCCTCCTGGTTGGCATGTAACTTGCTGATACCGGGTCCTCCCTCGCACGTGGTTCTGCTTGTGTTGTGTGGCAACGCAGCCCTCTTCCCTTCTTCTGATGTCTGGGTATATGATGCCAATAGGAAATCTGTGCAAAAGCTGTAGTTGTGGTACGATAAGGACAGAGAAAGACAACTTAATTACGCAGCAGTGGGGAGGATTTCAAAGAACATTTTGGTGGTCTCTTTAACACTGTAAATGTAGAGAGGGACGTGTTTACTGGCCCTGAAACACTAGGGAGAAAGGATGAGTCAGCTCTGGAAGGCGATAAGTCATGAACGGGGTTGAAGCCACTATAGAAACAACTGCAAGGGGTGAAAGGCTGCAGACTGGCAGCAATGGAGGTAACCAAATTTGGCCACTTTCACCGTGGCAAGTTTTATGTAAAATAATGATTTTGCAGCCGAACCGTGTTCATTCGGGGCCGCGCCACTCTGTTCACTCATTTTCTCCTGTTTTCAGCTAGTACCGATCAGGAAGTAAAGCCACGCTTCTGGCCAGGGGTGCAAGGTGCTGTTGTGATACTGCTCATAATGAACTGCAGCAACTGTCCACATCAACCACAGCTTTGCTTCGCTAAATTCCCTTTTATTAAGTGAAATTAGGGCACATCCTGCACGTACTGCTGTCAAAATCATGACTTGCTATGGCAAGGCTGAGCCAGCACACATTTCAGCCTGTGCTTAATTTTAAGTATGTGATCAATACCACTAATTTCACTAGTTGATCGGTGCTTAATGTCAAACATATGTTAAATGTTCCCCTGCGGGTTCAGCTCCTTTTAAAATCAAGCTATAAATAGATAAATCAATGAGTTTGTTTACTTTGGTAGGGCTGAACTTCTGCGTACGGACTTGGTATTTGAGTAAAGGATGCAGGATAATAATTGATAGTGATCATCTTTGCTACGTAGTATATATTATATTTGATATATAATGTATGCAGCTTTATAGTTTATGCATCTGACAAACAAGTAACCCACTGTGGTGTGCTGCAGCCACGTGGATACATGAGCTACGTGGTTAGTCTGTACTCACTGGTGTCTCGGTGTGCTCACAAACTTGTATCATTTACCTCCCCAAGATATTCCTGTCAACAGGATGTTTTTTGCAGTAAAGGAGTTTCTTGTGACATGGGGAAATAAAGGTACTTTATTTCGTTCCTGTAATCAATATCAATCAGAGAGGGATTTATATTTTCAGTTGGAGACAGGAACTGGTATTCCTAGTTTTATCATAATTTGCAGACCCTGAACTGTAAATTCAAAGATCCACGTTAAAGACTCCCAAGCAGATGTGCCTCTGCACAGCTGTGCCTGCATGTGGGGAAAATATGGACAGTTTCTTTATGGAGGTTTATAATAAACATGGAAGTATTCATTGGATTTGTGTTCCTTGTAACGTAACAAGGTTCATATGGGTATAATACAATGAGATAGTTGCACCTGTGTGTTTATGACATCTGAAACTTGTGAAGGCCAGTAAAATCTAAAATCTCAAGTTTTCATGTCATAAAAATTATTTGGCTCCAAGTTTTCTTTTTTTTTTCTCTCTTTTCCTTTAGTGAATTTCAACTTTAGTGTTTTTGTCAATTTCAAATGGTAGAAAAATAGATAAAATGGACCAGACAGACAGCTGTTTCCACAGAGTAGATGCTATGTTGAGGAAAGTGTGTAGGAGTTAAAGGCAACTGGTTGCAACGAAATGAAAGGAGTTTTCAACAAGATCTGAAGTCCCCTGGGAGGGAAGGGTGCTGCTTAGCTGGGGATGACGGGTCTGTAGCTTTCCTGCAGGCTACAAACCTTCACTGGAGGCTCATGGCACCTTGGAAATGATGGAGACTGGAAACCACCATCCTTTGAGATTTTTGGAGTGCTAGAACTCCCTCGAATTCAGTACTTTCTCTTAATCCTTGCACTTAAATACTGAGAAGACAAACTTATCTGGAGTGGGGGAATCGCATCAAAGCAGTGTGATTTATACTACAGCTCTTTCATGAAAGAATGCTTCTTTCACATTCTTAAGTTTTACAGGCATTTTTGATAGAATACAAATTCACAGTTTTGATTAACTTCTCTAAAATATTATCTGGTTCTTACCTTTTTTCCTAATGACTTCTCTTTAAATGAACCCTCCGTGTGACTTACCAGCAGGCTGAACCTTCTGCAGGAGAAGATGTTAGAGAGTTTTTTGCAATGTGATGTTGGCCTGCAGTGTTTATTTTTTGAAAACCGTGTTTTGCATGCAAGTTTCTTCTTTTGGGTGCTCTCATATCCTCTAGGCCTTATCTTGTGGTTTATCTTTCTGATGCTGCTTCCGCTTCTTCACGTGTCTAGCCCTGAGAGCCTGCGCACAGGGCTCCTCGGCAGTTCTGCACTCACAGCGCGTCCCAACGAGAGTGTGATTAGACCAAAACCTCTGGGTAGATGCTCTGTATAGAAGAGGGCATTTCCTAGTTACTTTTCGTGGGCAGAAGGAAGACAGAAGTGCATGAAATGTTCACACCATTCACCTAGAATTGAACAGAGAAATGCAGGCTCCCAATTTACGTGTTCTGAATCACTCTTGGGAGGAAACTGCCGCTCGCTATTAACCATAGAGAAGCTGGGCTTCTATTTTAGGGACCTAGGTTGAATGCCAATATTTAGACAGTGTGAGTATCCCCTACATGTTAAGTCACTGAAAGCAGCAAGGAAATCCGGTGTAGCAAGGGCAAGGCTGAAGTTTACTTACACCTATCGCCTTGCAGGTCTGCCCAATGACTGAGACCACAGAGGAGGGATAGGCATGATTTTTTTTTTTCCTTTCCAACTCTTTATCTGTACGACAGCTGCCTCAGTCAAAGCCCTGAAAGAGTCAGTGAAGCGCAGAGTTATGGATAAAACTGGGATTGAGATGGCAATTCCAAACCAAAGCTAGATCTATCCAAGCTCTCCCAAGAGCCCTTTTCAGAGGGCTGAAAATCTCTCTTCTGCATGGTTTTAGACAAACATCTGCTAGGAAGGACATGGATATATTTGAATTCTACTTGGGACAGGGGAGAGGAACTAGAGGATCCTTTGATATCTTTCCCAGCACTATTTTCAATAATCTTTCTAAGAACTCCCACCGCTCAGACGATATTCCCATTTTGGATTTGTTGGCATTGCTCGCTCCACCACAGCCTCGCTCCCCTCAACATGTGGCAGTGTTTGAGTCATGCTGGATGTTGGCGTGGGTTTCTTTTTCTAATACTGCCCACAGGAAAGTGTTGAAATAAGACTTCTTCTCTCTGTTACCTCCCCAAGGGGAGGAGAGAGAGACAGAGGATCCAAAACAGAGATTTCAATTTCTTCAGCAAAATTTCTTCTATCTTTGAACTGTTTCAGACAGTGCTGAGAAGGAAGGGCCTTCTCCATAGCAAGGCAGGCTTTGGAGGAGCTCCGCTCATGGTCAAGCAGAGTCTATGGTCACCTAAAAGCCGTATAAACATGATTTTGAAGACTCCCTTTAAATGTAATGGTTCCGGGTTTGTGCTTTGCATGAAGCCAGTTTTTTTTTCCAAAGCACTCAAACATGTGGAAATGATGTTTCCACTATTGTGTGACATTGAAGGGAGTTGGTGAGCAGAGCCCTTGTCCTTCCTAGAAGCAAGTGGGAGTGAAAGGAAATGCCTTCAAAGAGGGTAGGCTGCTACTTCATGCTAATGACTGGACACATGTTCTGGATAACTGGATCTTGCTTCATTAGAAACGTGTTGCAGTTACACGTGTTTAATTGACACAGACCCATTTCATGTGATAGTCTTCCCGTATTTTAGAATCCTTGGGGCTTCTTGGAGAGGAAGGTGCTCAGTAAAAGTAGGACTTCCTGCTAGGTTCAACCAGGATAACTGGGAGCAGTGACGTAGGGCATCAAGTTCAGTTGTGCATCTGCCATGGACTGTAGAGAGGTGGAGGTATGTTGTTAAAATTTTGGTTATGAGAATTCAGCCAAGCCTTGGGTTAAAAGAGTACATACAGGATTCCTTATTTTTACTTCTTGTTGGAGTTCCCCATCCTCATCTGTTTTTTCCCCATCCATGTGTTTTGAATTTGCTTCGCACACTCCTCAAGGAAGCTGCTTTTCTGCACAGCACTTCAGCTCAGCAATTTGTAGTAATTTTCTCGAAGGAACATGCCCAGCTCTGGCATGTTGCTTTTTGTTGTCGTCTCAGCAAATCTCTCCCCTGATGTACTGCTTTGATAATGATTCTTTATAAAAAGCTCAGATACCTTGGCATGAAAAGCAGCACACAACCAACCAGTGACCTATTCACGTCTCTCGCTTTTTCACGCATTCAGTGCGTTAACTCCACTTTTCATTGGAGAATTTATTTTTATTTATTCCCCACTATTGGTTCAGTGCAATTTGAGTGGCAGTTTCTAAAGCAGGTGAGGACAGGAGACACGCGGGTCCCCAGTTCCCAAAGGCCTCGCTCTGCTCATGGTGTGAGGCTGGGCAGAGGCCACCAGCAAAGTCACAAGGCTCCCTGTATCCAGGGCACCTGATTCCTGGGAGGCAGATTCCTCCTGGGAGGGATCCCTGTGGGCTTGGACACTTGCACGTCCAAGGGGAGGATGAGCCGATGGTGGCACCGCTGCCACCCACCCTCACACACGTCTTGGCGGCTGTGACGCTTCCCCAGGAGGTGGGAGCTGCGTGTGGGGCCGCTAGGCCCAGCAGTGCCGGGAAGGGGAGCACCATGGGGGACCTGGCTGGAGGCAGGAGGGACCTTTTCCCTTTGAGCTTTTCCCCTCCCAGCAGGAGCATGTGAAATGGTGGGTGGACCCTGCTTGCCCCAGTGTCCTAAAACCGCCCGGGGGGCATTACTTTAGCAAAAGCCCTGGTGCCACAGGGCTGCTGGGGGTGCCCGAGGCAGCGGGGTTCCCCATGGGAGAGGATTTGGAGTGGGGGCTTCCAGCAGGGCTTCCTCGGCACCACAGACCCGTTCGTTCACGCAAGAAGACTCTCTGCAAAGGGGCTCCTTCCGTCCAGCAGTGCCCACCTGACTTCCCCTTGGGTTTTAAACTCCCAAATTGTGATGACTTTCATTAACACTTTAACTAAAAAAAGCAACTATAATTGTAGCGTTGTTAAGGGAATGCACAGGAGCTGCTTTGCAAGAACCAACTCATGCCCCACTTTCCTTTTATATTAGAATTTTGCCCTGTGTGTTTCTTGTGGTTTTGAGTCAAAGATGACGCTTGCTCGTCAAGGTCTCTCAGGGGGCCTTGGCTGTTCAACGCGTGCGACTCCAGCGTGCTGCGAAGGCGCCTGCTTGTGTGGAGAGCACGGACTGTCGGTGGAGCAGCCGGAGTCGGATAGCGGGATCCGCGTGCTCACGGGACCAGAGGCGCAGCCCTGCCGGCACCAAGCCTCTCTCGCCAGGGTGCTGCGCTGGAGAGGGCAAACAGTTCAGTCCATCCCTGCCTGCCTTCCGCCCTGCCGTATTTAGCTCCGCGCGCTCGCGCTTCCTCAGCGCCCGGCTGGCTGTGCTCGTGCCGCTCTCGCTGCATTAACTTCTGTTTCCTAGCAAGCAGGAGCCTTGGCAGCTGCTGCTGCTGCTGTTGCATGATGTAGGGACTGCCCCGTGCAGGGCAGTGTGGGGCAAATTGTGCTTTTCACCCCTGCGCGGTTACAGGGGCTGCTTTTGCACCACGGTGGTGGTGGTGTGTGTCATGAAAGCTCAGCACTGTTGGCTTCTGGAGGCGTCTGCTGTGGTTACGTGGGCTTATTGCATGGATGGAGGTGCAGGTTTGAAAACAGAGCTTCGTTTTAGGCACATCTGGGAAATTCTGTTCAAAAATATCCTGTCAAATTTAAGGGTAGATCAGGCCATCTCCTTCATGCTACAGCTTGTGGTGATAGCAGGTCCCTGCCTTGAGACTCGGCTCTCTGAAGGCTCCCTGGGACCCCTGAAGAAAAAAAAAAATTACTAGGTAAATTAGAAGTCGTGCAGAAAAACACAAATAAGTCTGAACTTGGCTTGTGTTAAGATGTGAGACTGGATGGAATAATAGGGAATATCAAATATGAGCTCTAATAAACTAAGATTAGAGGAAGAGCTGGCTTGTCAAGACACAAAAGCTCTGTAATATTTGTGCAAGAAGAGAACAGATAATTAGCCTAGCAAGAGAGAATTACCTGAAAACAAACTGGTCCCAAGAAGCTCTTCATAATGACTGTAAACCCCTAGACGATGGGCTTGGTGTCACAGCTGTTGTTTGCTCCATCCCAGGAGGAGGTGAGGGAATATTGCCCTGGTTTGCAGTTGGAGTGCCAAGTTTGGGTGCTGCTTTGTGCTCGAGATGACTGCAAGATCGTTGCTAAAACTTTCAGAGCCAAAAAAATAGTCTGGTCTAAAATGCTTTTCTTTGATGGAAAGTAACTTGAGCAGAGCGGAAGGAACAGAAAGTATAGCAAAAAGTTGGAGAATAAATATGTGCCTATGAGGTGCAGAAGGCCCAAGGTGGCAACTCCAAGGCTTGGGCTACTCTTAGGAGTGCTTGACCTGGGGGGCTGTACTCGAGGCTCGTCTGCGTGGGGCAGTCAGTGTGCAGGAACTGATGCCTCCGAGCTGGGCCGATGAGCACTCCGGCCCAGCCGCGATGCCTGGAGCTCATCCGGTCGCACTAAGAGTGTGAGAAGGTCATACAGGGTGGACAGTGTCCTGCAAACTCACTTTGGAGCTCTCTAGTCACCCGTTTCGCTGTACAGCTAAGCCCTTAGTTCCTCCCTGTCTCTCAAGACCGGTGTCTATTTAATTGCAGCTCTGCCTCGCTCCAGGCGAGGACCTGCACCTGGGTCTCTTGCATCCTGGGGGAACATTTTTCTCAGCAGGCTGATAGCTCTTCAGGGCGAAAGGGACTTCACTCCTCCTGCCTGGCTCTTGGTGAAAATTTTCTAGGGTTTCTCTACTTCATCCTGAAACAACTGTTGAAACCTTGACACTTCCAACAGGCCTGAGTTATTTGCTCTCTGAGTATGACTCCTGTTGCTGATTTCAGCAGGAAGATGAAACTGAGGAGGAGAGAGGCTCCTGGGGCTTATTTATTTATTTATTTTCATGCTTCAGAAATGCTTTTTGGCCATGATTCTTTCCAAAATCTGACATTCAGTCAAATAGCCTGTGGCTAAGCATAAGGCTGACCCGGGGTGGCTGGATGCAGCCTCTCTTCTGCAGGCAGACGGTGCTGCAGCCTCGCTGCACAGTGGTGACTTGGTGGGACGTTCGGGTCATTGAAGTCAGTTGTCACCATGGTCTGAACGGAGTCACTCCATGATGTTCTTGCTGCCATTTACTACACTACACTACCATTTCTGCCCAGTTCTCGAGCTGCGTGCCCTGCCGTGGTCATGCAGAGGTGTCAGGGCTGTCCAGGANCAGTTGTCACCGTGGGCTGAACGGAGTCGCTCCATGATGTTCTTGCTGCCATTTACTACACTACACTACCATTTCTGCCCAGTTCTCGAGCTGCGTGCCCTGCCGTGGTCATGCAGAGGTGTCAGGGCTGTGAGCAAGCTGCACCCGCGGCTGCGCGCTCAGCGCTGCACCTGAAGCGTCACTGCTCCTTCCATCTGATGGGAAGAGCGAAATGGCTCTTGCAGAGGAAGCTGCAGTTTGGACGCTAAGGCAGCGTTTCAGCTTGCCCCGCTCTGCTCTGCTCCAGCTCGTTGGGCTGAGAGCTGTTCCCAACGCTGTTGCTGACGGCCAGCGAGGGAGCGACCTGGCGTGTGGTGGCAGAGCCATGGGATGAGGTCCTGCCAGCTCTGTTCTGTTGACGTCTTGCACCCTCTATTCTACTTGCGGCAGAAACAATTTTGTCTCGTCAAGAGGAATCTAAAACTTATTCTGAGCCTCAGGTCAGGGACAAAACCCTGCTCCGACCCTCCGTTGCCTTGTGCTGAGAGTTGCGTCCCATGGCCTAGACGTCTGCTTTAGCCCAGTTTGCAAAGAGAAAGCCCAGTTAGACACTGACAGTCTGGTTGTCATTTACTGTAAGGAGCAGCAGAGCCACGGAGACTCGGTCTTTGGAGTTTCGACAAAATTGTCACCAAAATAAGAAACATGCAAAACTGAGTATAATAAAAGCTCATCATTTAGCAGAATCAGATGTTCAAAGGATTATCTCCTGAGGCCTTTCTTGACTGCCGCAGTAAGGAGCAAAAACACTGAGGCAGAGATTTCCTTCTGGTTTGCGTTCCCTTGCTATGTCCCAAGAACATTAAATTGAACAAAAACATGTGACAAGTTTCAACTTTATTGCTCAATGGCAGCCCCTAACTAAAGCAGACGCTACATGATACGGTGTCTGGACGAGGTCTTTGTGCTAATTGCTGACAGCTAGTGATACGCCGGTCTGCCCGAGACGAGGCAGCGAGTGTTTACCTCTTAGTCAACACATTGTTGAGTAGAGACCTGAAAAAATACCTGCATTTGTTGCAGTCAGACTGCATCAGTGATGGGAATTAATGATCTGACACAAAATGCAGAGTTCCTTCAAAAAAAGCCCTGACTGGGTATAGCAAAAGCCCTGTGGCGAGTGGGTGCTCAGGTGCTCAGCCAGCACATCTTCATTCCGTGTGCTCCGTGTTGTCCCGGAACCTTTCCGGCATGGAAAAGGGCTGGGGGGCCAATGGGGAGCTGGAGCAGAGGAGTCGTTCGTGGTGTCAAGTGGTCGGTGCCCCTGGTTCGGTTCTGCAGCCTCTCCCCATTCCTGGGAGAAGGGGGACGTGGGTGTCCCCGGTGCGGGCGCCGCTCCCGGGAGAACCGGAGCGCGGCCTTATCTCCGCGCGTGCAGCAGGAAAAGGGAAGCGGCGGGAGGAAGCGATTTCTCACGCAGCTTTGTATTCGCTCCTAATTAAGCGCTGCCGCCGGGCTCTGTTTTCCCATTTTTTGCTGCCGGCCGATGCCGGTCCCTCTGAATCAGCGCGGCCGCGTTTCCAGGCTGACCACACACATGCACGGCCCCTTCGAGGGAGGCTGAGGCGCTTGCACCGGGAGACAGCAGCTCCCAGGCGGCCGCTAACGGGCTCGGCCTCGTGCTGCAGGGAGCTGAAGCAGGCAGGAGAGCTGATTAGTTTCAAGCAAATAAAATCGCCAAGGCTGGCGAATTCATTCCCCAGTTTTATGCTTTCCTCCTGGCAGTAGCTGGTGTTGTCTAGACAGGAAGATCAGCAATCAGCTCTAAAGATGCAGCTTTATACCTCCCAGGGGACAAAGTCCTAAACGCCTGACAAGCAAAGCTCTGCTGGGATGAATGGGAAACAAATTATTCCCTTTTCTTCTCGGAGGCAACCAGCCTCCGTATCGCAGAGGGTGAAGTTTTCACCGTGGCTCTTCAAAGGTGTCCCTGGTATTTGCGGGCGTTCCAGCTTTAGTCTTGCAAAGCCCCTCACCGTTAGCACACGGGCCGGGTCTCGCTTTGCTGTGTGCAGTGCCCAAGCTGGAAACCTTAAGGAAAAAAATTTAGCCCTGAAATATGGCTTTTATAAAAAGGCAAATGCAGCAGCTTGCAGCGCTAGTAGGAACCGAGGTGAAGCAGATGGAGCACGCTGGTGACACTTGCACCTACTCACAGGGAATCCTCCCACCTCATGCTAATAATATTATTCTACGTGAGATACAGTGATATTTACATTGGAGTAAATTTGTCCAAGGTCCAAAGGGCTGTGTTTCAAAGCTCTCCCTGGTTCTTTTTCTGCATACATAACATTGCATCTCTAGGTGACTCTACCTGAAAAATCTTTAAAAAAATTACCTCTCTCACTGCCTGCATTGCCAGTTTACCATTCAGTTGTTTAATAGCGTAACTTAGCAATGTTGCAAGCGTCACTTTTGCAAAGGGATTTGCTGTTTATACAGCGCAGTAAAGATGATCCTGTGTTTTTAAATCCCCACAGCCAGAGGCTATGCAGGCTGTGCAGAGGCAGCAATTTGGTTCATCTGAATACCAGCACAGGGACTGAGTTTCAAACTTCCTCTTTGAGTGCTCAAATATTTGGAGCTGAGATCTCAGTTTGTGAGAACACCAGAGATTTTAAAATAGTTCAGGAAAAAAAAAATGTGCTCTTTCATATGCCTGATGTGTGGTCTCAATTGCATAGAGTCACAGAAGCTCTGTGTTTAGGTGTGTGATGGGATGGCTGATAGGCAGCGCTAGTGGCACATTTGCTCTTTTTTTGTGTGGAGGGTTTTATACATATGCTACATATTCTGTGCGACAATATGTGCCTTTAACCCCTTCTCCCAAGTGTAACTGCTACTGATCGATGGAGTGCAGAATGAATGAATTTTGTTTTTGCAGAGGTGAACCAATGATTTTAATCCTGCCACAAATTTCCATTTTGTTTAGAAACCCAATCGTAGCAGCAGACCAAACTAGAAAAGCCTCCTTGTTTTCTGAATGATGTTATTTGTTTATCTGCCAAAGTGCTTTGCATTTCCTCAGGTCACAGACCAGCCCATGTCTGGCTATGTTAATATTGTAAGAGTAATGCAAAAGCAAAGTTTTAAGAAAAATCTTTTGACTGAAAGAAATAGGATCTTAAAATCCCAAAATAGAGTATGGAAAGGTACACATCATGTCTGGCTTCTCTTTCCCTGTGTGGCAAATGTGACTCAAAGGACTTGGGTTTTTTCCAGCATGATCTGTATACAGTTTGGGGGAGTTTTATTGTGAATAACTCACCTTATAATGCACACAAATATTTCCTTTTCCTTCCAGGGCTCTCTATTCATAAATCTTCCTTGATTCTCACTCTCTCGAAACTGAAATCTAGAGGTTTTTTTTTTTTTTTGGCCTCCATCACTGAAAGAAGAGTGAAAAAGGCAGAGAACACCCTGGTCCTGGGTTGGTCCTCTGGTCTTGTTTCTGGTGAAGCCACCATGGAGCCCGAATAAGTAGTGTAGAATAAATGACCTGACCAAAGTCGTGCAGTAGGTTTGTGGCAGAGCTGGGTTAGGACTCTGATTTCACTGGTCTGGAGCGGTTCTGCAGGCTCCCACCTTCGTTTGTGCTCCCAGGTGGGCCTCACGTGTCCGTATAATGTGGAAGGTTCATAGAAATGCTTATGGTGAATCATCACCTATATTAGTCCTTTAGATGCAAAATGTAAACAGTTGATTAAAGATAAGGATGAACTCTTTAAGCCTCTATGCCTAACTCTTACATATCTATCTTATTATTTTGTTTGCATTTATAACACTATTTTGGTTTTCTAGTGATGTCATCCCATGATGCCCTAAATTAACGAGTAATTTTCTTACTTGCTTGTGCTGATCAAACACAAGTATTTAAAAGCAGGTCCTTCGAAGCACCAGATGCTCCTGTACTGCATGTTTTATACCCCCCAGTCCAGCAGGTGGTATAAACATCGCTGCGCGAGCAGGCAGCCCATTCCTTTCTCCTTTAAATATGCATATGTTTATACAGACACACGCCCACAGACATAGATATTATTAGGAGACCATGAATAGTTTTACCTTGGGAACTCATTCTATACATGAGCAAAACCATGACTGCAAATTACTTTTAAAGGTGGCCAGGACTAAAAGCTGAGCGCGTAGCTGGCTCTGGTACAGCTGCTACTGCCTATGTGCTCACTGAGGGGAGATTTGCTTTCATAATTTATTGTCTGGTTTGCTCCATTCCAGTCTCCCACCTATAATAGGGTTTTTTTTGCCTTGCCAGGGCAAAAGGAGTGCTGCTTTGCTGTGATGACTGCTCTGGTGTGAAGGATCCTCTCCTCACCGGAGCTGCATCCATGCAGATTTATTTCTGTCAGGCATAAGGATAAACATGCTCTGCATTGAAGGGTGCTCCTCTCTCCTCCCTTTCCCCTTTAAAGGCCCTTGTCATGCACTGGCTTGTCTCTGAAGGCCAGGAGATCTTGGATGCTGGAAGTACCACGCTTGGGATGAACTTCAGCGTGGCTCCCCAAGGAAGCGGGGTTAGTGGGCTGCTCATCGTGAGCAAGGGATGATCCCTGCCTTCATTCTGTTCCTGACAGACCTATCTGTCACCCTTAGTCTTCTGGCTTTCAGCCTCACTCCTTACATTTCTAGATTTCCTTGCGGCCACCACTGTATTTATCACAATCTTGGCAAAGCTCCTTTCCTTGTGTCAGCCCTTGTGCTTGGTGTCCAGCTCTGCTCTTCCTCCGTCTCGTTCCTAGAGCCAACTTGCCTGTCTGCTCAGAGCTTCTTATCCTCCTGCCTATGAACAACCTCCTGAGGAGCTCATGGAGCCTTGGGGATCCGCGCTGCAACTGGCCTGGATTCGGCTGCTCTTTCATGCACAACCCTTATTAAATCTTGAGTGGAGCAATCCACAAGAGTGGTGGCTGCAGCTCGGGCCCTTGGGTTGAGGGGGCCCCGGGGCACCAAACTGGGCTTTGCACGTCCCGCAAACACCCGCGATGCCCCGGGGTAGCAGCGAGGGCCCCTTTACATGCCCCACGCTGGAGGAGGCTGCCAGGACTGCAGGGATGCTGCATGCGGGTCCCTTCCAGGGGGGAATTAGCCCTTCTGTGCAAGGATACCTCCCGCTGACCGGTGAAAAGAAAAGAGAAAGAGAGGTTTGCCCATGACTGCTATTAGCCTAATCATTCTTCTCTCTGATCTCCCCGTACTATTTGCTTTGTATGGCTTCATCAAGGATTTGTTTGCGGACAGAATAATTGAAAACAAATTTAGCATGTCTCGGACCATAAAGTTCCCTTTCAGCTAGATCACTGGCTACGCGGTAGATAAATGTCTGCTTTTAATTTTTGGTTATGTGAGAAATTTAGAATGGTTTGATTCGTAATTTTGAACGTTAATAAAGAAAAAGATATTTCCTCGTCTCCTGGCCTTTGCAGGGATTCTGGCTTTGTGTGCTTCTCCAGCAGCCGCTACTCTTTATAAAATAGACTCTTTCGTGCTAAGTCGCATTCTTAATTCCTTGAGCCATAGTGGCCCCAGCCATGAACTAAGACCTCTTTGTGCCAGGTCCTGTACAACTACAGAAGGAAAAGATCCTCTCTACCTGTACAGACTGTACTGCAGAGCGCTGTAATGCAAGCCCAATGGCTGGATGTCAACTGCAGGCAGGAAGGAAGAGGTGCAGGGAGCAGTGAATCAGCCCCGGCGCATAAGTGTCTTCAAGAGAACAAGGACATATCCGTTCTTGTCAAGACTATTGAGTGTTGCAGGCGGGGTGGGTTGTAGGGTGGAGATGTAAGCGAAGACCCTCCCTGGGGGATGAGGCAGAATGGCAGGAAACTCTGTGCTGTGAGTGTTTAAGAACCTGGTGCTGGTGTGTGGTGCTGGGTTTGGGAAGATGGAGAATAGACGTGGAGAACGGAGTAGAAAATGAGAGGTGGGAGGGCGAAGAGAAGAGCTAGAGGGTGAGGACAGCTCGATGTCTGCTATGAGGAGACAGGGGAAGTGCGGGGATGTCAAGCGAGGGGTGACTCGAGCAGAGCGAGGCCTTGGGAGGACGATCCTTCCAGCAGGGTTTGGAGGGGTGTGAGCAGCCAAGACCACACGTGCTGAGGCCAGAGAAGGANCCTTCCAGCAGGGTTTGGAGGGGTGTGACCACACGTGCTGAGGCCAGAGAAGGGTGTTGCAGGAATCATTTATTTCTGAAACGTTTATGCATAGCTTAGCATTTCACTTCTCAAAAACATAGACACATTTTTCTAGAGACTCTTAGATTGGGGGGAAAAATGGTGGGGTTTTGTTTGTTTGTTTGTTTTACTTAAGTTGCAGTAGAAATCGCAAGCTGAGCTGGGGCAAAACCTTTTTAGTGAATGTTAGTTGGGATGTAAGCTAGATACGTGTTTGCAAGCTGGACAACCCATAGGGCTTGGCCAAAAGCCAACTGAAGTCAGCAGGCCTTTTCCATTAGCTTGGTTAAGCTTCTGTGCAGGTCTGTGCAGATCCATAACATCAAAGCACAGGGGTGTATGTTGCATGCCCGGCAGTGGTGCCAGCAGAAGGACACGTTATTCACTCCTTACTGCCTTTCCTACCAGCCAGAACAGGGAGCTTTGCCCCAGGTGCCAGCAGTCACCTCCTCTTCTCACCTTCATCCACCCAACTGGGAAAGGCCACAGTGAATGAAACAATCATGCCCCAAAACAGATCTTTCCTGGGGAATTATCAATCCATTTCAGAGACCACCAATGAATTTCTGGTAATGGAGAGCTTAAGTCTGCAATTCTTTTCTTCTTGATGTATTTAATATTATAGCCATTAATAACATGTTTTCATTAGCTACCTTCCACATGTGCTGCTCCAGCAAATACTTTTAAGAGGAAACCTGTCTCAGAGAGTAGAAAAGAGGTTGTTTTTAGTATTGTGCATGTCTTTATATATGTCTGCTTATCTATATGCACATTTTTTTAGGATTTTTTGATTGCTTGATATGAGGGAGTTGCAAGGCCTGTGTGTGACACTTTATTTTTGATCTCTTGCCAGCTTCACGGCTACATGGAGAACAAACCCTTGGGTCTGCAGATCTTCATCGGGACAGCGGACGAACGGATACTTAAACCTCATGCATTCTATCAAGTCCATCGCATTACAGGAAAAACTGTCACCACCACCAGCTATGAAAAAATCATTGGCAACACCAAAGTCTTAGAGATCCCGCTGGAACCCAAAAACAACATGAAAGCAACGTAAGCAATTTTTAAAATTATTATGAGCAAAGTTGAGGAGGATTAAATTGGCATGGAGAGTTCCTCCTACAGAAAGGACTCGCTTAAATGAATAAAGATGTTTGCTCTAGAGGGACTCTCCAACACATTGGGATGATAGATGAATTTAAGGCTTTTTCTTTTTTTGTAAAAATATGAGTAGAGAAGATGGATTAAAGCTGCTTAAAGAGTTACCGCTCATCAGCTGACCACATATGTATATTTTTTCCTATTTACTGTAATTACTGCAGTGACTGCATTGTAATCATTTGTCTTTGTACTGCAGTGATACAATGAGAAAAGGTGCAGGAGCAAGGACTGGTGGGCAGTGGAGGTGTGGGTTTTATTTTAGGGCGTTTAATAGAACAGAATGCATCTGAACTTGGCCCAGTTTCTCTGGCCATGAAATCATAGTATCTCCTGCTGTAATATATCAACCGAAAAGCAAGTGCAGGCACATATTTTCTGTATTATTTCTTTTAGTTTTATGGAGGCAGAGGGATGAAGTGGGCACCAGTCTGAATCTTCAGGCTTGAATATATTCCAGGCAGCTTCAGAGTGATTGCTCTGTCGAGGGAAGAGCTATATCTCTGTCCTTCAGAGGATACTGAAAAAATTGGCAGAACTGCTATGTTTTTAAACTCCCTGCTTCATCACAAAACCCACATTTTTTATATATATATATATTTTCAGAATAAGTACCTCATTTATCCCTTTCACTCGAGCGTCTCCTTCCCCCTACGCCCAAGGAAATAAATAATAGTGAACATCTCAAGCTTGAGCAGCCAAGCACTAAAGCCAGACACTAGTAAGTGTCTGTTCCTAATGAGTAACCCTAGAATAATAAACCTCAACACATGTACAGTGGCAGGCTCAGTATGGGTGTAGAAGACACTGGGGTTTATGCCTCCTAAGAAGTTATTTTAATTCTTAATGATGAAGGAAACATAGTGTATGTATCAAAACAGTCGGTCTTATCCATTTAGCAAAAGTTATTGTCGCACCCTCTGTGGAGTGTTGCTGGACTGAAGACCCTACCTCTGGGCTAGGACATGCCTGGGACGTGCAGAGCCCTCTGGCCAAGGACCATTTGGAGGAGAGGTCTAGCAGCAACCTCACTTCCCCAGGGCAGCCTTTGCTGAGCCCATTTTGGGTTTCTTGCTCTGTGACCTGTTCAAATGGCAATATCAAGGTCGTGGAGGTAACGAGACTTTGGAGCTCCTCGTAAGCAAACTTAGTCCTCAGGAAAATGCAGTCCTCGGGGCTGGCGTCCATGCAGTGGTTGATTTGCGAGCGTGTTAAGCTGTGCCTGCTCTAAGTGCCTTCTGTGCTTGGCAGCATCGACTGCGCGGGGATTCTGAAGCTGAGGAACGCCGACATCGAGCTGCGTAAGGGAGAGACGGACATCGGCCGGAAGAACACGCGCGTTCGCCTCGTCTTCCGTGTGCACATCCCGGAGTCCAGTGGCAGAATCATTTCCCTGCAAGCGGCATCCAACCCCATCGAGTGCTGTAAGTATTCCCTGAGATTCACTTCTGTCCTGGCTCTTGCAATAATGATGCTCCAACTTAGCATGGAGGGAATAAAAACTGTGTCCATGCAGCGGTCAGATAAGCAATATGCAAGGTGCTCTGGTGGCTTGGTGTAATCATGGAGCTTGGACCTCATTGAGCATCTTTTTCTGGCACATGAATCCCCAGTGAAGACTGCGGAATGGCCCAAAGGTTTGAGTGAAGGTGGGACAGAGACCTAGTCACAGGCCAGACTCTGGCTGCCCGGTGAGTGCTCTGGACAGCAGGAAGTTTTGGTAGGATGTGGCCTCCGAGCACGCTTGGGGTCTGTGAGGACAGCAAGGCATTTCAGAGCTTTCAACCGTGTTGTTTATTAGTTTGTTCCTGATGGATCCTTGTGACTAGGAGGTCTTTTGCGGGAGCGGTGGTGTCGGTGTGGCCGTGCGGATATGGGTGTGCACTCTGTGTGAGTGCAGTGTTCTGTCTGCCTCCCAGACAGGGATCTTTTTAGGAGCAGTATAGGAAGAAGCTGTTATCCACAAGCCTACAGGTGTTAGGATGCTTGAAATTCAAGCCTGGACCAGATCCCATCATTGTGGCCAATCCTTCCTTTTCAAGGAGTGACCAGCGTCCTCTGATCTGATCTGTACCAGCAGCACAGGTGAAATGCAGAAGAGGTTTGTTTGGGGGCTCATCCTGGTTGTTTTCTAGATAAGAGCTCCCAGGGAGGGTGTGCAGCTCAGGAGGCTGCAGCTGAGCTAGGAAAAGCCCCAGTTATTCTGGTATTCCCCTGAGGGACAGAAGAAAGCTTGCAGTTTTGATTCCTGGGGTGAATCCTGCAAGCATGTAAACTGAGAAACCTGCACCTCCCACTCGTTGTAACGTACTGGATCCTGAGAAAGAGAGGCCTCCTGCAAGGTGCCCCAGAGTCACAGTCATTTCTCGAAGGGCTCCACCCACTTTTCGGGTTTATGTGCATCCTGTGATGCTTTTTGTTGGTAAATGGTGCCTTTTCAGTGGTTTGGGGATTTCTCAAATACAAAATGAACAGTTTCCCTCTCCCTGAATGACTCATCCCCTTTAGCAGAACCTATCTTGCTGTATATCTGCAAGGAAAGTCATTGAAGAGCTTCCCGTGTGCAAGTTTTATTTATTGAGAGGTAGGCTCTGCTTAACTATTGACTACTTACTAGCTATAATAAGAGGAGCCAGTTTTGGATGGGAAATCAAGAGAAAACAACTACTATAAATTACTGATTTTGGTTCTGAAAAGAACAGTCAAAATGGATAAACAAGGCAAGACTAGGGCGATGATGATGGACAAGTATGATCCCATGCTAACTTCTGTGAGAAGATACCACCTATCCAAGTGTTTCACCAGCTGTGTGAAAACTCCTGGCACCAAGAGGGAGAAAGGAGATTAGGGGGAGTAGCTACTACCTTTCTCCTTAGGAAACAGTTATGGTGCTTTATGGAAGCAGATGGTTGAAACAATAGTGGCCTCCACCCCAAACAGGCACCTGTCCCAGCTCAAACAAAGGCCCATTTGCTAAAGGAAACGTTTGATAAACTGCAACTTCTGTAGACAGAAAATAAACTGCAGCAAAGGATCACTGGTTGCCCCCGCAATTTCTTTTCCTAGTGAAAGCTGCTTCCTGCTGCCCAAAATTGGGAGTTATTTGGGTGGCCTAACTCCAGGTGTAGCTCTTACTTTCTCTCTACTGAAAAATGAAATAAGCCCAGGGCAAAGGGTGATGGTCTGTTGGTTATGTGGTTATGCAGTGAGCCCTGCTGCTTATGCACCACTTATTTGAATTCTCCTACAAGAAAGAGCAGTTAACTCTTTCAGGAGGAGTTTGCCAGGCGTTTTTAAGGACCTTCCAAAACGACACATTACATTTGTGCCCAGCATCAAAGAGAAAGAAGAGACCTGATCACAGTTGAGTACAAACGAGTAGATTTCATTTTCCAAATTGCACAGACACTTCTAATTTCCCTGTGCAATGACTGCTATTTGCAACAGTTTCTTTAAGATGCCTGAGCACTTATTCTAAGGATATGTTCACTTTGATGGGTCTTAAAAGGCATTAAAAGCCGCAAGTGGAGGTACTGATTTAAGTAGCTTACTTATGAGATTATTGGAATTAAATTGAAAATATTAAAATATTAGCTGCATAGCAGACAATAAAATTCCTAAGAGGAAAAAAGAATGCATTTGTTCACTAAGAAAAACGTATTTTTTATCTTTTGGAAACTGGATATACAGGTAATCTTGCAGGGATATGTTTAGGACTATCTACTGTGAACTCCTGGAAGTAGAGTATGAAGTAATTCAGAGAAAAAGCCTATTCCATTTGCAATGTGCATTACATATTTAACCGTGCTCATACATTTTAGTACCGCTTTTTCATCTCAGCCCAGTTCTGGGAAGATGCTTAATAACATAGGTTGATTCAGCCAGCGTTAGAAGGACAGCTTAAATCGCACTGTAGATGATAAGTCTAAGTTTCTGCAGGACAGTCTGCATATTTCAACTTCTCTGAGTTGAAAGGAGCTCTGAAGTCCCCTGGCTAGAGCTGATGTTGAAGAAGGAGGCAGGTTGGGGTCTGCAACATCATCTCTTTGGCCCCACATCCTTGCACCAGCACGGTGCTCATTTTTCCTTTGTTTGCTTTTCCTCCTATTATTATTATTTTCTTTTTAACACGGCCGTTTGGGAATCCTTGCTCCCAAGGACCTCATCTGTAAGCTCCCTCCTGCCTGGTAGCAGTTCATAGCGCCTGTGGGCAGAGTTGGTAGCAGCTTTAGGATAACCCGCCGCTTGCCCCGGTCCGCGGCTCCCCCGGGAGCCCCGTTGCTACCAACAGGCTCTCGGAGCGCTCTCCCCGCAGAAGCCGGGCCGGTAAGAGCTCCCAGCGGTGTCAGCAGCTCATTAGCTGCAGTGAAGCAAGACCTGCGAGCGCTCTGCTTCTCGCGGGGCGCTCCGCTTGCACCTCATCTGTGTCACATGCAGCCCCTGGCAGCTTGTAGGAGGGGATTTCGCAGGTTCGGAGAATCATCCGGAGCGAGTTCCTCCCCGGGCAGCTGTGGGGTAGGACCAAGGAGGTGATATGTTGTTAAATGATAGGTTATGCCTCAAAACAGCCCTTGTATCCAGATGTGCCTGCACGTTCAGCAGAGAGCGGCTCTTCCCTCCTCTTGCCGGCTGATTCATTCCAAAGCTGCTGGGGAGGCTGAGGCATTTGCGAGTGCTCTGATAACTGCAGCAGCAGCTGTCATCTAGGCAGGGGTAAAGAGCCACTGCTGGAAAGGTGAGGAAGGCCCTTCCCTGGATGCTGAAACATGGCCATGCAACAGCACAACAGCCCGCGCCTGCTGTGCTGGTATCGTTGGGACCCGCAGCAGGTCCGTGCAGCAGCACCTTCCTCAGCCCAACGCCCCCCTGCATGAAGTGTTACTGAGCTACCTTGTCCCTTTAACTCAGCCACAGTAACAGTCCAGGGGGGACGTTACCCCGAGGGTTTTGGAATTCACAGATGTGACCATTATTTTGAGACTGTTCAAACAATTTCTGTAATATTGGTTCTGTTTGTTCGCTTTGATTTACCTTTCACGATGAGCAGAAACTCATTTCTTGGTGAATGATTGATCACTGAGGTCCTCCACTGCTCCTTCACTGAAACATCCACAAGGCAGAGAGGGAGGAGCACTGAGGGGGTTTCAGAGCACTCATCGGGCTGATGCAGACGTGTGGTTTGTTTCACTCTGCGATATTTGCAACCAAAAATTGCTTTATGCAAATGCCTGTGAGATGTGCATGTAAAGAGTACAAGCACCATTCGCTCCACATCGCAGCTTTCAGTTTAATGGATCTTGCTTAATCCTCTCCAAAGTGTTTCACAGTTCTCGCATTACATAATAACGTATTCGCTGCTACTGAGCTATGCTCATGAATCCCTTAAAATGTAAATGATTGCTCTTGGCATGAGAAGGAGAGGGATTCCAGAATCTTGTTCTTATAATAGATATTCCAAGGTGGTAAAAACAAAAACAAACAAACCAAAACTTATTACTTAAGAACAGAGTGTCCATCTGAGGAATTTAAATGGTTTCTATTATTGACGGTATTTTGTTCCACTAAATTGGGTCAAATATCTTATTTCCTTTTAATCAATTTCCCTGGAAGTTTCCTTTATTTTTTTCTCCTTCTAGTAGATTTTCCCATAAAACTAGACATTCTGAGCCTGTGATATGTGACACATTAATAACTACAGAGGAAAGAGCTAGTCATTTGAAGGAATGTTGTCTTGGCAAACCAATGCGTGCTTTTCCTTGGCTGTGAGTTGGCTGGGTGAATACAAAGGCAGGCAAGAAAAGTCTTTGCACTTTTGCTCTGCAAAAGCAGAAGTGAGTGGTATCTTTGCACATGGGAGATGCCCACTTGCGATTTTAAGTGGGAGGGTGGTTATTACAAGAGTGTCGTGGTTTGCTGTTAAATTAGAAAAAATCCCCCTCCCTGCCTTTATTTCAACTGCAAGACCATCATTCAGTTGGTCACAAACACAGCTGACACAAAAACAGATGCTTTTTCTCAAGTAAAAATTTTCCCTCTCCTAAAACACAGCGTTTAAAGGTTAATTTTGACATTTGCCACTTTTAATGCACAACCAGAAGATTTTAGTCAGGAAACTCTGAGTCAGAAGGAAGGCGAGCGCCCGCCCGCCCGCCCTTTCTGCAGGCGGCAGGCCTTGGTGTGAGCGTAGACTCCTGTTTGCTGCTCGTCTTCACACGGCTGCTGTTGGGAGGAGCAGGCAGCCCGGCGTGTTACACAAGCCATGGATTTCTGAGCGTAAGTTAAGCTCAGCAGATCCCCTCCACGAGGGATGAAAGGGAAATGCTGTGCATACCCGCAGCGATGATCGACAGAGAAGTGAACCGAGGCCATGGTTTTCCTGTCATTAATCACTCGCTGGTTTGGTGAGCTGGCTGCAGTTCATAGAAAGTGTCATATTTATCTGACACTGCTGCCACCAGTGCTTGTCACCGTGCCTTCTCGAGGACATCATACAATAAATTATGTGCAGAGAAAGGAGGTGGAGAAAAACCCTCTCCTCTTTGCACTTTCCTTTTGAATGGTTCTGCACAAATTGTTGGTTAAGTCTGGCTGGCAATGAATTGAAAAATGTTGCCATCTCATACCAATTTCTTTTTGTACTTCTTGGTTGTATTTAGATCTCAGTTTCAAGGTTTCCTATCTAATCACAAAAGTTGGAAATTAATTTTATATATTCCATCCTCACATAAGCCTCTTGCTCCCTCATCCTCCTCTAAGAAAAGCTTAGATCTGATACCCCAGTTAAGATCATGGCCTGATGTGTTGCAATACTGACTCTTAGAGATGTTTCCTGGCCTTGGTCTCCCTCAGCTCACTGCTCACAACCTCCAGCTTCTCTCTGCCTCCCCTTGCTCCCTTCCTACCAACCTGCATCCCACCTGCAAAGCTCAGAGCACTTCTGCATGTGATGGATGGGATCAAAGTCTCTCGGGACATTAATGCTTTGGAAGATACACGGGAGCTCTGCTCCTATCAGCCCTGCCTCAGGCCATAAACAAACACGCGTCACAGCAGGAAGGAGATATTTACTTTAGCTCATTAAAGTTTGCACTCAGGTGGAAGAATTAATCCGACAACAAATTATGCTGTTGTTAAGGCTCTCCTATTGCTTCTAGGCTTTTTAGCATCAGACACCCAGCTCTACCTGCCCTTCTCAAAACTGGCAGGACTCAGTGGCTTGAGCCCAGGGGCCAGGAGCAAGTCAGTAATGGTGAGTCCTGCCTCAAAAGGTGGTTTATTTGGCTTGTGATAGCAATTAGAGGTAATCAGAGGTAGTAACATCTTTATCACCACTGATTTGGAGGTGTTCCTCAATCTTGCTTCTTCTGACCACCCAATGTGTTCAGCTACAGGGACTCTGTGTGTGATTTTCCAGGTGTTAGAACAACTGTATGGAGCGGGTGCTGCTCCAGCAGTTCTTCCGTGGTGCCCGTTTCCATGGTGGGGCGCAGGAGGCTCTGGGGCACCCAGCGGGATGAGGCACCGGGAAGCTGCTCCGTGGCGGCTGCGGAGCAGCTCGCTGTGTAGGTGGCAGGCGGATCCCGCTGTTCTGCGGGGAGTTTTCAATCCCGTTTCTCCCGAAAGGCGGATCGGGTTAGCGCTTCTGCCTTGTCTGCATTACCCAAACCAGCCCTCCTGCTTGCTGCACGTGCAGGGAGAGCGATTGCTTAGACGGTTCCTCTCCGGGGGCTGTTAAGAGACATTTAGCTTCGGTTAAGACTCCTCATAAAACGAGTCAGCATTTGGGCAAGACGAGGCAGTGCTTGGAAGCCCTCCAAGGCAAGGGAAGGAAACACGATGCTAACAGGGGGCTCGAAGGGCTCATCCGAGGAGACGTGTTGTGGGAGGAATGCTGAAGGGCAGAGCTGTGCGGAGAGACAGGGGCTCTCGGGTGAGGGCAGGGATACCCCGGGAGCGCGTTAGGGAGCGCAGCCGAGGGGATCAGGGAGCACAACCAAGGCTGGGACCTACTGGCAGCTACAGGCACCCCTGGGCGAGATCCGGAGCCCCCACAGGCAGGGCAGGTGCCTGTCTCATAACCTCGCCTTGGCTTCCCACACGTCGCCTCGCTGCTAGGAAAGGACTTGCTACTGCTCCTGATGGCCGTGGGCCCCCGGGAAGCCAGCAGCACCTTCTCCCTGCCCTGGCGTGCTCCGGCTCTGGATTGTGCATCCCCTGGGCAGCATTTGGCCTGTTGGGCTAAAGATTTAGGCTGGCTTAACCTGCTGGCCCAGGAGAGGGGATCACTAGCTCTGCGCCACAAGATGTGAGCAGCGTCATTGCCCTGCGGTGGGTTGGGGCAGCGGGAGCCGGGAGCTGCTCACGGCCCTGGAGCGCGGACGGCAGCTCCTTTCTCCGTCGTGTCGCGGCGCGTTGTGTTTCTTGGCACCAGGCATCCCTGACATCTTGATTTGCAGACAGTCAAATAAAATAGAAAAATAATGTCCCCTGTTAATAGGTTGACACACTGCTTGAGGCCAAGTGCGAGTATTTCTATAGCATTTGCTCTGCTGCCTTATGTCAGTAACTGTTGCTATTGAAAGTAAACACCCCAACTGGTTAAATCAACAGCGTTTTGTTTATTCAAAGCTCATAAAATCCGGTAGCTCTAGGTCACTTTATGAACTGCCAACCCCTGGGGGAAGAGAAGAAATAGTGTGAAATTACTGCATGCAGTCCACCCATCGTGAGTCTTAGAAGAAGGGGATTTATTGGCAATTAATATTTCTTGCAGAGGAAAATAAAGGAATCGTATTGAGGCAGCTCCACACCAAACCTTGAGCCTCCTTACTGGTGGAAATGGAGAATGGGTGAGACCTTCTTACCGACCTTGACAAAAATATTACCTTGGAAAATGAAAACCTTTTTTTCATTGTTATTGTTTTGGAAAGGGGGTTGCAAACCAGCTAGGGGGAGGAGGAATGTGCAGGCAAAGCTGGTCAGAGGAAACCTCGTGCTCAGGAGGCACCAGCATCCTCCCTTTCTCCCTGCACTGCGGGACCTCCAGGAAAGCAAACTGAAACACCTCCAACTGCTCTTCTTATTCTTCATAGATTATATTTTTAGCTGCACAGCTGTAGGTGCAGGTCCAGCTGAGCACCGGAGCTGGGTGCTGGGGGACACATCCCTGACTCCTCGGCCAACGTGTTTGGTAATGGGAGGCCCAAAGCGCTCGGGCTTCGGAGGCTGCTTTGGAGCCTTTGCTGAGCAGTAGCTGCGCAGAAAGCATGTTCCATGGTTGAAATGTGCCATCTGTGAGTGCTGCCATGCACTTAAAACCCAGCTGGGTTTTATAAACCTTCTGGCAGGCCCTGGTCCTGGTGAGGGCANCTTAAAACCCAGCTGGGTTTTATAAACCAGGCCCTGGTCCTGGTGAGGGCAAAGCCCGGGCAGAGGGGCCTGCTCTGCTGGCTCCTGAGCTTGCTTTTCAGCGAGCTGCAGCGCCCTAGCCATGGCCAGGGCAGCACCGAGGGGAGTCCCGGATCTGCTTGGACAGAGCAGCCTTCCAGGCGGTGCTGCCGGGGTGTCCCGAGGGATTTTGACGTTTCCCAAGAGCCGGGCGCGTGCTCGCTGCCGGCGAGCGCCGTGCTCCACGGCTCCCTGGTAGGTCGTGCCGTACACAAACACTGTGCGCTATGGAAGTTGGACAGAGACTTGATCTTCAGCAGCGATTTCCAGCTTGCCCAGATCCAACTGTAATTAGGATGAGTCAGACGGTTATTTCCAGGCTTAAATTTGGCCTTCTTCATCCTGAAAAAGCCTCGACAACCATTGATCCGTAGGAGGTCAGGTATAAAGCTGCATCCCAGCACGTTGAAGTCTGCGGGGTAGGGAGGTGAATCTGGAATTCTGACAAGGAGAGTCAGTGTGGAAGTGAAATCTGTGGATTGAGCAGGAATAAATACTGTCCAGGGCAAAGTTTAAATACGTTTTCTCCTGACTGTTGCAGATATGTTTTTAATGATTGCTGTTTACTCTTAAGCTTTTGAGCTTACAAATCTGTCTTTGTGGCAAATCCAATTATGAACTCATCAAAAATTTAAGTATTTAGGGAGAGGGCTTCATCATACAGCCATGTGAAATAAATTAGCAGCTTCTGTGACAATAATCTGTATATATAGTCTTAATTGGCAGTATCTTAGCCCAGCTGTTTTAATATAGTTGATGGGAACAATGAGTCATGAGGTTGTTTTCAATAATTTTTTAAAAATCCCTCTCAAATGGCATAAGAGAGTGATAAGTGTTGAATTATTTATGTTTTTAACAAGAATAAAATCCCCAGGTCATGAGTGGCAGGAGAGGCTCAGCCGAGCTTGTCTTTGATGGAAAAATTGTTCTCCTCTTCTACGGAGCCCTGTCCGAAACAGAAATCCTTGTGGTTTTCCCACCAAATACTCTAACCCTGGTACTTTTTCCTATGAGGGTCAGAACTTGCACAGAGCTCATTTTAGGCTCTCTAAGGGGTGCACAGCAGTAGAAGGGTGCCTGGACATCCTTGCAGAAAGCACAGCTTTGCTCCTATGTGCGTGGAGGCCCACAACCAAACATATAGGATAACATTTCCTTATTTTTGGCTCGGCGGTGAACGGTGTTCGGTGAAGGGAAGACACAAGTGCTGAAGGTCTCTTGGGAGTAAGCTCTTTGTCAGAGAAGGTTAAAATCCAGCCAAGACAGCTGTTAAATAGCTGAACGGCATCCTCTGGAGGCCTTTGCAGTTGGGGTGGATGAATCCGGAGGAGTTTGAGTACAGGTCATGAACTCGCAGCTCACCAGACCCAAATTGCTGCCCACCTGGTCTGGTCACAGGGAAGCTCATGATATTTTCCAGCTGTCTGCGTGCTGGGGAAGAATTCCTGCATCTTCGTGTTCTTCAGTTCCTGCCGCTTGCTAGCAAACTGTTGAAGTAGGATTGCAGCAAGAGGGACCACGACTCTCTGAGCTCCTCTGATCATACAAATAGCCTTTTCTGTGGGATGAAAGGGAAGGAGGTGGAAAGATGGTCTTAACCTTTTATTTTCTAACTGCAGAAAAGTCTCCCTCCCAGTCTGTGGTCAAGAACCTTGGAAATCCTTCACTGCACACCTGCACACATAGGGTTTACACCACCTGGGCCGTAACCAAAAATGCATTCATCTTCCTTCCAGTTCTCCATGCATTTTCTTTGTCTTTTGTGACCAAACTTAATCTGTAACATAGGGCCCAGTTTCTTAGTATTTAAGCTGAGGCAAAAAACCCTTACAAAAAGCCCAAGCAGCAGCACACACACATGGAGAGCACAGCGTTGCTGGCACGTAGACCGTTCCAAGCCCGACACAGAATGCCTGTTCTGTAGGAAGTGGTGGGGTTTTGCAGAAGGGTTTTATTTTTATTTTTTTTTCTGAAGGAATTCAGCGTTATGCAGTGGAATCCTCTCTGCAGGTGGAATTTTTGGGCTCCAGGGCTGTAGTGTGCCTGCACTTGAAAATTTGGCCATTTATTTGGAAACAGAGATGGGCAAGTTCCAGTTCATTCATCCAAGCTGTCCTTTCTCAAGGACAAGGAGTAAGGCCAGCACAGCTGAAACACTGCAGCCAGCTCCTGAATGTTTCCAAATAAAATGCCTTGAGTAAGTTTATTTTTCCCTCCCAAACCTAAATTTAGCACCCTGGAGAAGCTGCTTTGGCAGTCAGCGGATGGTAATGATGACAAGATCGATCTGTGGATAGTTCTGGGAAGATTTGGAAAGTCCCGGTAAAACACAGTTGATTTCATTCATGTCTGCATTTTGTCCACAGCCCAAAGGTCTGCTCATGAACTTCCAATGGTCGAAAGACAAGATATTGATAGCTGCCTTGTTTATGGAGGACAACAGATGATCCTGACAGGACAGAATTTCACAGCCGAGTCCAAGGTGGTGTTCACAGAGAAAACTTCAGGTAAGACAGTTTTCTCCAACTTTTCCTGATGTGATTAGGCAAAGGACTATCCTGTTTTGTCTCGTGGTCTCGTCTTATGAACGAGTAGGATTGAGGTGCTCACAAGTAACTCTGCTCAAGCGAGTAGCCCCTTTCAAGTCCATCAAAGCAAAAACGAATCTCTGGAGGTAATCGTGTAAGAAGCATTAGTCATGGCAGCAAACATCTGCATTGTCGGCCTTTAATTTTTCAGGCAGTGTGGAAGAGTAAATCAAAGCCATGTCATAGGGAAGGCTTGTAAGAATGCAGGCATTGAGAACCAGCAGAAACAGGAAATGTTATCAAAGAAATAGGAAGACTCTTACAAGTTTCCCTGGGCTAGTTTTAATCTCCTGGTTAGTGAAGACTATTGTAGAAATCTTAATTGAAATGAATATTCTTCATTGCAAATGAGCTACAAACAAAGATTGGTATTTACAACCTTAAAAGTCTGTGGGGTAGAAATATTTTTGTGTCAAAATAAAATTATCTTCATACTTAGACGGAAAATTATATCATTTCATCTTCCGTATTGCTTCAGATACTTTTACATTGATAGTTTCCACATTGCTGCTTAAAAAGAATAGTTTTAAACATTAACAAGACCAAATATTTCCCCATAGTTTGAAGGGAAACAGTCACTCCATCGGCAAATGAAATTCAGGGATATGAAAGGTACTGAGGTTAAATGAAAAATGCAAGATGTCACAGAAAATATATAGAATCCTATTTATTGATTGGAAGCCTGCTTCTTTAAGGCTGCTTTCTCTTCCGTTCTGATTATCTCTTGGCAGCTGCTGGGTTCTTTGAAGTATTTGTCTCTGACTTTATCGCATATCCCTGGAACATATCATCAAAATTTGCATGCCCGAGTCTCACCTTTGTGCTCACTGCATCTGCATTGCTTTCATGCCTGCAGATTTGCATCTCCCATTGCAGCATTGCCCTCCAGGTGGGCAGTTCTCTGCTTTCAGGATGCAATCCTAACACAACGGATCCCAAGGGAGTTCTCCAGGGAGCAATCCACAAAAGGAAGGATCAAAAAAAGAAAACTAAACTTAATTCAGAGAGTCCCCTGCCACAGCACACCGCTATGTTTTTTTCAGTAGAGCTGCTTGTTTAAGAAATGTTTTGACAGAGTTTTCAGATAATCTTTTTAGGTCTTGAACAACTGCAGAGGGGGAACGAGTGGCAGATTGTAGATTATCTGCTTTCTCTTTCCATCTTGTCTACTTATTTGCGCAACTTACACAGACCCAGCTCAGGATGGTCCCAAGCCTGGACTCGTGTTGCAGGAATATTAATAACAGAATAATGAGCGGGCACTGGGCTTTGTTGAGTTGCCTAGCATCACCCGTAATGCCTTTGCTGAACATTTTATTGGGCTTTCATAATGGTGTGCCATAATAAACATCACCTGCTTTCCAGCTAAAGAATACCTGCCCCCAGAAAATATGTTCAGCATGGTCGAATGGTTAAAGTGAGTAGCAGAAATCCAGGTTTTCTGTTTACAGGAGAAAATGCAAACAAATGCACTCTGCTCTAATTAGTTACCTGTTTTCTCAGCACTGATACTCATTTCTTTTCTAATATCATATGTATGCAGGCATTTCATCTCACCTCACTAAGCAGTATGTGTATTTTATTGGATTTTCTACGCCCTTTTCAAAGGGGTATTTGTTTCTTTATAAATGGGCTGGCCCTGTTTAACTTCCCCTTCATTAGGCTTGATTTTTTTATATTCTCCATAAGGTGCTCCAGAAGGGTAATGATGATGTCCAGGGATCCAGAAAGCGCTTTGCAAACACGAAGGGCCAGTTCAGCCCCCTGCCCTGCCGCTCGCGGCAGCGAGGCACCGCGAGCAGCAGCCCCGTCCCCTGCAGCCGTGCAGTCCTTGAGGTGATGAGCAGAGGCAGGAGGCCGGGGCTGGAGGCCCTCGTGGAGCTGCTCGTCTCTATCGGGAGCTCAGGGAGCACTTGTGGTTTGCAGCGTGCCCGGCTCTCCCCGGCAAGCTCACTGCAGCCGCGCTCAGCGTCGCAGAGCAGCGCTCCCGCTGCAGGCGCCGCGTTTAGGGTGCAAGTTGCTGGCTTGAGCAGCACGCGGAGGTATCGTGGTGAGGGAGCTGCAGGGGCTGCGCTGAGCACGCGGATCACGTAGGGGCTGCCCCGGCCCTGGCTGGCTGCAGTAGATGGGAATTAAATCTGTGTTTGGGTCATCAGATATTAATGAGTGTCCCAGCCTGATTGAAAATATTCTGATTTTCTCATTTTCACTTAAGACCTTTAGCTTCCTTTTCTTTTTTTAATAAACGGTAGAAAATGGCAATGGTTGTTTTTGTGGCCATGCCAGTCACTGCTGCATTAGGCTGCGTGGGCGCCCCCTCATCATTAGCAACCCAGAAAAAAGTAGGACTATTTCATATATGTGACCAAAATATGGACCAAAATCCAACATACTTCCAAGCGCAGCAACAAATAGTTTTCACACCTCTGCTCTGCCGTTCTCCAGATAGCATGCTTGTCCCTAGAAATACCTGTAAAATGAGCAAATATTCCCCAAATGAGGCTGTGATGGCATTGTGAGAATAACTGGCTCGCTGTAGTGCGTGGAGCGCAAATTCCCCCAGCTGATCCCCAACCAGAGCTCCATCCCAGACCATCACGTTCAGCTCGCGGCAGGGAACAGCAGCAGGAAAGGGGCTGCAGCAAAGCACTCGGGCGAGAGTGGTGGGAGAAAGTGCCTGAGATGCCGGTGCATAAGTGTCAGTCACTTTCTTACTAAGCTTTGCTTTACCAATGTGCAAGCGTTCAAGCTTCAGGTTTCTTTGAACGATACCTCTTGCTGGTGCAAGATTGTGATCTTCAGCGGTTGTGAGCTCGTGAATTTGGTTGAGTCAGCCGAGTGTACAGAAGCAGAGTTTGGCTCAAAGAGTTTTAAGATCCGAATGTTGCTTTAGCTCAAAGAAACAGAGCTGAGCTCATCTGAATAAAAATAGCTAAGGGGAAGCAACTGCATCTGATTGCACGGCTAGAAATTTTTGAAGTGCGTGTATTCTTTAAATTCTCATGTGCAAGAGAGGGCTCGGAAAAGGTTTCTTATGGCAAGTGAAGATTTGATTGTCCTGAAGGTCAGGGATGTTGTGTTTGCTTGGGGCCCGGAGGTTGCAATGCAGTTAAAAAAGAAAAGGTTCGGAATTCCCCTCTTTATTTGTTTTAATTACCATGTAAAAATTTGCAAGTTCGATGCTGTTGGTTGCATTGTGTTTACTCCCATTTGTGTCCTGGTTACTGCTGCTCTGCTGCGAGCGATAGGGAAGTTTCATGTTTCTCTGGGAGAAAAGTGCAAATGGGCTGTGCTTTCCTCTGCCAAGCTCTTCTGGTGGCCACATGGACATCGTGAATCATCGCTAGGACAATGTGGGTGGTGGAGGAACAACCCAAACAGAACGCGTCCCTCTTTGGAGGGGATCCACGGCCGAGCGCTGGGGCGGGAGGGAGGAGGTGGCGCTCTGCCCTTTGAACCGCTGCAGCTGTCGGGGGCTCCGGAGCACGGACTCTGCAGGTCCATTTAAAACAAATCAGTCATTCCAGCCGCTGGATTCAAGGGTGGGATTCCAGAGCCTTTTGCTCTGCCTGTCTTCACCCCAGTGACTCTCGTGATGGTGAGTTTGAAGGTGCCGGTACCTGGAGGAGGTGGAGGTCGGCACCATGGAAGGGTCACCAGAACTCACTGCAGGGCCAGGGCTCATCGTTCCCCCCAAAATCAAATCATTTCAGTTCTTTGAGATCTTAGGACTCCTCTTAGTCTTTTAGGACTCCTTCCAGTCCCAAAAGCAAGTGAGCAGGCAGGCACTGCAGTGATTTCACTCTCAAACTTGCACTTTTCATTGTTTCTGATATATCTCGTGCAAACAGATGAGCACAGCAGCACTTTCTGGTTTTGACATTTCCACTCTCTACAAAAGTTCTTGTTTATAAAGCACACAAAGTTGGACTTAATGATGCTGTCAGTCTTCATGCACTGCTCTCTGCAAAACTTTAAAAGAAATTGCAACCCATTAAAAAGCTTTTACATTCACAAGTTAGTTGGGGGAGAGTGAAAATGTGTTTGAAAATGTATTTAATTATAGTTAAAATGCTCAGTAGATAAAAAGATGGGGAAAAAAAGAATTTATAGCTTCTCACACAGCTCCTCTCTGGCCTGCAGCAGTAGCTCGGTGCTTCTGGGTGCTTGGGCATAAGATTTGCTTATGAAAAGCAGGCAGGGAGCCTGAAACGGGGTGAAGCTGTTTATGTGTTACCGGCTGTTATAAGCCTCAGCTTTGAGTTCAGGAGCAAAGACCTTCTGGCTCTGCGCTGCCAAGGAGCATGGGGCAGCCTTGGCAAGAGCGGGTGGGAGCCTAGTTTTACCTGACAGGGTACCCCTGTAATCTGAAATTGCTCATTGTGTTTGGAGCATGTGAAGTTCTACCTAATTTATATGAAATAAATGTGCTGCCTTGCAGTTTTCTTGGTGGTTCAGATGAGCACACAATCATTTAATCTGCTCATTTTGTGGCAGGAGTCCAGCACTTAAAGCTGGATATTTCTAAGTGGATGCACATCTTCTCTGCTCTGAACCTGCAAAGTGATGAGATGATGCTAGGAATAAGTGTTAACTGTCCCTGTTGAGAGGCCCGTATGGTTTTTACATTAGCTAAAGGTGACCATCTTGCAGGTTACTCTGCTCTTCTTATGCCTTGCAATGCTCCCAAGTAGAGTGGCTGCGAAGTGGAGTCCAAACTTGGTTGTTCTCCTGCCAAAAAGGTGTCAAACTTCAGCATCAAGGCACAGAACTGGGGAGGAGCAGGGAGGTTTTGGTCTGCTCAGTTTTCTCTTTGCTCTTTTCAGCAAATGGGGAAGGCATCTCAGTAAATCCCGTCATTTGGGAGCTCTAAGAGCAACAAGTGCTGCTCAGCAAGTGCTGTGCAGGGTGATGGGGAAACCTCCTGCCTTTCCTCGCTTCTGCCACTGCGGGAGGCTCAGCAGCCCTTTTGGCCTTCAGGTTTGCCCCGTGGCTGGAATGCACCCCCTGCCCCAGGGGTTCCTGTAATCCCACAGGGCAGCTGGCAGGCGTTGAACGGGGGATCCCAGAAAAACACTGCAAAACAGGAAAAAATCTAAGGCTCACATGCTCAAAAATGCACAAGAGTGTAGCTGCAGAAACTGAGTTGCCATAGCTCAGCGAGACAGGGTGGAATCCAGTGTTTTGGAAGGTTTCCCCGCATGACACAAGATTTTGGAATTTTACAGCTGGTAAATCCTTATTAACATAGGCAGCCACTACTGGCCTGGATTCCCTGGCTCTCTGCTTACTATGGGGGCGCCTAGTGGAAGTGTGCCCGGTCCTGATTATTCAGCTTTGAATCTTAATTGTTTAAAGGGAATATTAAAAAATAATAAGAATTCTTGGACTAAACAAGCAGCAGAGAGGGAGAGGAGCTCCCATCACCTGTTGACAGAAAATTGATCATGTAAAAAGCTGGCATGGGGAGTGGAATTCCCTATTCTCCCACTTAGTCATCGCATCCTGGTGTGACTCATTTTATTACATGGAGGTTCCCAGTGGTTTTATTTTGAGTGGAGCTTTTGTTTAATAATTTATACACACACTCACACAGGCTTTTTTTTTTTTTTTTAAAAAAAAAGGAACAAATCTATTTCGATGAATTGGCATAAGGAATTATTTGGAAGAGCTTTGGAATGACAGACTGCCCCTGCTGCTTCACTGCTCAACTACTGTATCTATGTTTTATTTTAGTGCAAGCTGAATTCCTGAACAATAGATGGGGGGGGGAAATCTCCTCTAGACTTGTTCTCACTGTGCAAAATGTCAGATTTGGGGCTGGGCTGGATGGTGGATGACTAATCTGCTGGCCTTTTACCTCCCAGACCTTGACTTGTATCTTTGGCCTGGGTGACTCAAACTCATGCTCCAGTGAAATGAAGGCACCGGCCTCAGCTCACTGAGAGCTGAATTAACCGCAGTGGGCAGTCTTGGTTCAGAAAGAAAAAGAAATCGGTGGAAATGAAGCTCAGTGAGAAATTCAATAGCTCTTCTTTTGTGAGTAGAGAATTCATTCATGCTGTGTTTGCTCTCAAGTTTGAAAACCATCCTGAAGCTTGTAGGGAGACAACTGCCTGCAGACAGGTCCTGAGCACCTTGTGCTGCCGTGAACCTCCCCACCACAGTCAGGATTCGTCCCAGCAAAGAGCAGCAGGGACTTCGTGCAAGTTGTCCCTTGCCTGCAAAGTCTCCACATCTCCAAAGTGCCCTCTGATCCGCCAGGAAGCGTTTGTTTTTATTTGCTTTGTTCTCGGGGTGGTTTAAGAAGTCGCCTTGATCGTTTTCCAGGGATGCCTGCAATCTGCTGCGGAAAGCTGACACAGATAATGTGTGTGCCTTTTTGGAAGACCTTCCAAGAAACGCAGTGAATAGGTACAGTTCATAGCCAACCCAAAGGGAACTGCAGAGATGTTTAGCGAGAGCAGCTGCTCCCAGCTCCGCGCTGGGTTTCTGTGATGAACTAACCTGATTTGCTGCCTGGGAAGGAGGTAACAGGTTGTTCATTAAGTAATCTGTGCAATGCTTGACTGAAAAGCAATGTACATTTGCAAGCATAAAATCACAGGCGGGCACAGCATCACATACAGAATCAGCACAATAGTCCACTTAGTCTTCAGCTGGAGAGACTTGCAAAGAAAATTTCCTGAACTTCTCAGTCCATCAGTCATGCTTGTTCAAATAAAGCAGTAAGTTTGTTTCTCTGCTAGTTACTGACCCCAGAGTCATGAATAAAGGATCGTGAATAATGTGTAAAGGCTGTAGCCAGTTTGAAAAAGCCTTTAATTGGCTAATTAAAAAAAGCCCTATAAGGCACTGCAAAGAATCACCAAAAATGTTCCTAATACAGCCTGACATTTTGATTTTCCCCAAAGTTTGAAGCAAGACTTTTGGTATGATCCTGGTTTGGGTTAGAGAGGGTAGAATTACCTTCTTCCAACAACTCATTCATTCCTCCAAAGACTGCTGACACAATCAGATCTCTCATCAGGGCTTAATGCTAAGTCTCATAGCCCTGAAGCAGCACAAAAATCTCTATTTCCTCAATGTTTCACTGACCTGTGGTGTTAAACACTTGCCAAATAAGACAAACCATTAAACGAGCAGGGAGCCACAACAGTAAAAATACTGCAGGAGGCAGCCATGGTGGGTAAGACTTCGGGGTTACAAATGCAGAAATATTTATCATCTTTAGTGGAACCTCCGCTGCTTTCCTGGCTTTGAGAGCGTGCTGCCAGGTGGGCCACACGTGTCGTGGGGTCCCTTTGGAGCAGACGCTGGCCGCAGAGCGCAGCTCCTTGGAGGGGCTCCGCACCGCTTGCAACTTGCAGCGCGCATGGACTCTGCATCCTCAGATCACTCTTACAATGGTTCGTCAAAAATGATGCGGATTTGCAGTTTCATCTCGAAGCAGGTTTAATTTATGTAATAATCAGCTATTTGTAACCTTAATATTAAATTATCAGCTGGCACTTAGTCATCTTAGTTTGTAAGCAGGGAGGCGAGCGGCGGTTTGTCCCGTTCGTGTCAGGGCGCAGCTGTGACGTTCAGGCATCCTGGGTCCTGCCATCATCTCAGCGATATTATTTCTACTACATCCATCTTGAGAATGAAAATCACATCTTTGCTGATGACTTTATTCAATTATTCCCTTCAAGGAATTCTAAAAAATCTCTTTATGCATGTTTTAAAGACGATGAATTTGCTAAGTCAATAGTTTTGTGGAAGTTTTCTCTGTACCAAATTTCCCCACATTGTGCTATGGATAGACCTTGGACTTCTTTTTAATATATTCATCCTGCTTTTGGTTAGCTCTCTAAGTGTGCATAATTAAGAGATTTCTCATCATTTGCAGCAAAAATAATAAGTTGGAGGGGTATTTATGAACGCAGTTGTATTTCTCATTTTATTCCTGGCCTCCTTCATGCTGTGCCAAAAGCTGCCTCTAATGTGTGTATCCAGAGAAGTTAAAGCAAAAGCAAATATTGATCGTCTCGAATTAAAGTTTGTACATTCACAACTATAAAAGTGAAGCAGCGAGACAGATGGAGCCACATCATGATATTTAAACATAAAGGTCAGTGAGTGAGCTGCAGAATGGGTATATTCAACAGTGCTTTGGTGCTTACAGACCAGGAATTGCCACTGCTGACAGATCTGTTAGAAACCTGTTCAGCTGCCGCGAGCCGGGCTATGATATCCAAACAGAAGCATCAATCATCATTAGAACGATACCCCACATACACGTAATTCTTGTTTGGTTGGGATTATTCTCATTCTTATTCCTAATCCCCACAGACTTTGGACTCCACCTAAGCATCATTTGATCTTTATGGTCGGCTTCATTAGCTTTTAGTGTTTTTTCAGTGGCTCAGTTACTAAATCAAATCAGCTGTAATTGCAGTTGCGTAGGTCTCACAGGCCTCCTGGACACGGCAGATGACTTTGAGGCCCAGTTCTCCTTTATTTTATGCATTTTGGGCAGACCAATCCTTTTGATTTCTACCTTCTATGTGCAGTTAATGCTGTTATACCATCACAGACTGTTTGAATTTGAACAGTGTAGGGACAAAGATGAAAACATTCTGCCTAGGGGCAAAACAGCGTCAGACGCTCCCATGTGGCTGTCCTTGCTGTCAGGACATCGTCCTCGCGCGCTGCTTGCACAGCCCCGATGCACGGCTCTATCTGAGCAGCTATTTTGTGACATGTTTTGCTGTTTCCTCCTGTGTCCTTCAGAGAGTCTCAGAATTCTTCTGGCTTAGGCGTTTTGGTGGGGGAAGGTCTGTTAATGCGGTGGTGGCTGTTCCCAAGGTTTCCCTAGGAATGTCCCTGTGAAGCATCGCCGTGTCCGCCTGCGGCTCGCTCGGCATCGCCGTGCGGCGGGAGCGCAGCNCGCCGTGTCCGCCTGCGGCTCGCTCGGCGATGCGGCGGGAGCGCAGTGAGTCCCCAAGGGACAGTGACTCATGGGTGACTCACGGGGCCTTCCTCCCCACCGGCTCCTCCTCCTCATCGGTGCCAGCAGCATCCAAACCCTCCGAGGCTCCTTGTCTGCCTGGGGCAGGGGACAGCTCTCGCCTGAAAATGCATTTAAAAATACAAAATGCTTTAAAAAAACACATTTCCCTTTCTGCCAGAGGCAGAAGTGCTTAAATAACAGAGGGGAAAGGCAGCTCTTGCAGAATTTCCAAGCATCAGGAAAAATAAAAGTGCTGCGAGAAGAAGTGTTTTTCTATGAGACTTGCACCTCTGCGATGCCAAACCCGGGCACTCAGGCTGGGAACCCACCAGTAGAAACGCAGCCCGGCAGAGTCCTCCCCCTCTCTAAAACAAACAGCAGCCTTGTGGCTATGACACGTCACGCCGGCTATTTTGGATACGTGTCCCCCATTCATTTTAAAATCAAATTTTCTAAAAGGTACACAGCATTTTTTTTCATTAGTATTTTTCTCCAGAAAATTTCTTGGTTAAAAGACTTAGCACAATATTTTAAAAATGAAAGTGGTAGACACTAAAATTTAGTTTCTTTTTTCTTTTTTTTTAAGGAAAGCAATGCTTTCCTTAGAAAGGACAGGATAGAATAGGATAGATAGGAAGAAAGGATTTCTATGAAGAGTGGATGACAGTGAATTTCAGAAATATTTTGTACCCAGTCTGTACCCAGTCTGTATGCAAATGCTAATGTACTGTTATGGTGCTGCATTACTTTGATGATATTCCATGGGAAAAGATCAGATTTTATTTTACTCTATAAATACAACTTCATGTAGCTCGGAATTGAGAGACAAGCTCATGGATGTAATTAAGAGCAGAAAGGCTCCCAGTGGGTCCAAGACAAAAGTCATTGCACATGTGCTGAGCTACTGCTGGGGTGAATGTTGAGTCTGTTCTAGTGCCTGGAGCTGGACTGAAAGCCTGGGGTGCTTGGGAGCCTGGAGTGGTGGCGGTGCAAGGGTGCAGGTCCCTGTCAGAGATGCAGAGTTTGCTCCTTGGTAGGGGAGATGCCTCTCCAGATAGCATGTGACTAGCTTTCATTTTATGTGTGTAAGAAATGGCTATAAATACTAAGAATGTGTGTGTAACAGGAATCAAGCACTGCACAGAGCCAGTGTCCCAAGCTACCGTACCAGGTCACCTCACTGGTGGTGACGCCACCAGTCAAGCTGCCTGCAATCAAATTTGGCACAAAGCACATTTTGTACCTGTGCTGAATATTTAATTTCTTAGTTCAGCAAATTTCTTCATATACATTTAATTCTAACATGTATGTAAGCCTTTTCCTGCCCAGAGAAGTGTTTAAGGATATATTAAAATAAATGGTATTACTTTGGTTAGGACTGGAAAGGTGCTTAATTTTAAGTCAGTTTTGAGAGTTTTGCTTACCTTATGCCCTTACTTTGTCTCTTTTTTTTTTTTTTGGTCATTCTGCAATTGTTAAAAAATGCCGTGAAGTTAATCCTGTGATATTCTTTTAGATGGGCAGCAGATCTGGGAGATGGAGGCCACAGTGGANTTTTTTTTTTTTTTTTTTTTTTTTGGTCATTCTGTGATTTTTAAAAAATGCCGTGAAGTTAATCCTGTGATATTCTTTTAGATGGGCAGCAGATCTGGGAGATGGAGGCCACAGTGGATAAAGATAAGAGCCAGCCTGTAAGTATGCAGATCGCTGCGTGTCCTCTCCCGGAGCGCCTCACACAGCAGCTTGTGTTCAAGGGGTGGTTTTCAAAGAGTGTCTCCAACTTGCTGTGATGAGCAAATGTCAAATGCTTCGGCAATAAATGTGTTGCAAAAAGAAACTATTCATTTAGCAGCAACCCGCAGCAAGTTGGACAACTGCTAGATTTTGTGCTCTCGCAGAGGACTCTATTGTATCAGCGGGTTTTGAAAGCCCACTGCAGGATGCTGGCGGCTCTGACTTCCTCTCGCTTGGGTGGAAGTCTTGGGTGCTCTGTGCTTTGCAGGACAGGGTTTGTGCTATGTTATTTAAAATTAACATTGGTCTTTCAAGGGAATGAACCTCTTTGTTCGCTTTGCTTAACGGGACCTCACTGGGCCTTGGAGGAGCTGGTATTGCATTGCCGTGGGCCACCCTGCTCTTGCGGAAGAGAATGGGACACTCGCTCTTCATTTCCTTGGAAGGGGGATCCGGCTGTGTACAAGTAATAAGCCTATAGAGAAATCGAGTTTACTGTAACAAAAACAGAGGAATTTGTGCAATGCACAGATGTTTATCAAGCACAGTATGATTAACAGCGCCGATGCAGCCTTTATGACCATTCTGTGTATTTTGTTTGTAGCTGAGACTCCTCAAGTTTAGAACAACATCAGTACCTTAGAGGATGCTCAGAAATACCAGAAATTTCTAGTAGCAGAAATGTTCAAGTTCTGCTCTATCCACCCTTTCTTTGCTTTACATGCCCTTCTTTTTAGGGATGAATAGGAAGATTTCCTTTATCCTGAATGTGTAACAGGAAAGATGTGGCTCTGCTATTAGCTCTGCTATTAGCTATTAGTTACAGACGAGGTATTTTTTGCCTTTTGTTGTTTCAGAGCATGCTGTTTGTAGAAATACCAGAATACCGTAACAAGCACATCCGCACACCTGTGAAGGTGAATTTCTATGTCATCAACGGGAAGAGAAAAAGAAGCCAACCCCAGCATTTTACCTATCACCCAGGTAATTCCCAAGGACAGAGCAAGTTGTCATTATATCTCAGGAGTCAGATTTTATTTTCTGCCATTGTGGGTTTTTTTTTGCTGTTATCTGGGGATCTAAATTTTACTAATTTAATTCAGACATGCAGTTAAGCACTCAACAAGTGTTTGGTTTAAAGGATGCGTATGATTTAGGAGCGGGAATTTCCCATAAATCTTGGCAGGGGACTGATGTTGCCCCACTCAGCTGGGGGGAGTTTGCCAGCAGCTCCAGTGGGAGCAGATCAGTCTGCAACACGATGTGACCCTGTGAAAACAACGAGCGCTGCCATCCCCAGCTGACATGTACCACAGTAAGATAACATCGGATCTGGGAAAATAACAAGGGCTTGGTGTGGAGGAAGAGCAGCAATATATACTTTCAGAATGAGCTTGGTTGAGAAAAACATGAATGCTTTTGTGATGTTCTTCCCCTTGGGAACTGATGAGCAATCTCACAATAAACGCAACAGGATTGCTAATGAGATTCCCAGAATATCTCCGCTTTGGCTGGGAGAAAAATATTGTGAGAAAATCAGAGTGTTGTGCTTGCAAAAAACAGAAAACACAGAAAAACAGTATGAGATTTTTTGCAAGCTTCAGAGTTAATTCCAAACTTAATTCCACCAGTTTCTAAGGATGGGCAAACATTTGTATTGGTTCTTATTTCAGGGTCTTCTAGCCTAAAATTCTCTGCTTGTTTCCCTGAATTTATGATTCATGTAGGGCATTGCTGTTTCATCACACATGAATTGTATAGTTGCTACATTGCCAAACAGTGGAATACTATTGAGAAATATAGGATTGTTTCAATATGAACATTCAAACAGACCGCTTCAGAGAAAGAAACCTTATACCTCCGTAATGAAACCCATTGCATGACCATCATATGGTTTCCATGGTATGGTATCTCTGTACTGAGTTTTAGGAAAGATTTTACAATTTTAGAAAAGGCACTAAAAAAGTTAGTATTTGTCTATAGAGAACCATTGTTTATCCACCCCAAGATTCACACACATTTAACTAAAGAAGTTGTGATCTTTCAACGCAGATGCCTGAAAGGTCTCCAGTTGTCGGTACTGAGGGAGATACATGCAGCAAGGGGGCTAAAAAATTCACCGTAAAAGTTCAGCTAACTGCAGTTAATTTCAGCTCTGCCTAATTCAGTGTTTGACCAAAAAATGAGGAGCTTAGTATTCCATAGGAATATGGAATGCTGCAAGAAACACCTACCATTGGCTTCTTTGCTTATGTTTCACCTGGAATGACATTTTAGTGAATTACAATGAATTAAAATACTGAATTTTAAGATTTTCAGAAATGTATGGTTAAATTGTTGGGTAGACATTTTCATGTCCATGTTAATACAGAATGTTTTCATGAGAGTCTCCTATGATTGCAAAGGCATGGTTTATTAAACCCAGTAGCAAAGAGGTAAGAGCTCACACATGCAAACCTTGTAAATGACTTAAATCTTTTATTACTTCAAGGAAAACCTCTCTTTTTCTCACAGCTCGTTACGAATAACATCCTTTGCATGCTTTATTCTAGTACCATCAATCAAAACAGAGCCCATTGATGACTATGATCCAGCCTTAATCTGCAATACAGTACACAGTGGTCTGGGAACAGTAACACAGCCTTACTATTCACAGCACACAATGGTCACCGAGTCCCCTTCCTGTCTTGTGGCCACCATGGCCCCCTGCCAGCAGTTGCGCTCAGGCATTTCTTCTCCCGATTCTCGATACCATCAGCCGAATCCAGCCGCCGTAATATACCAAAGAAGCAAGAGCCTTAGCCCAAGCCAACTGGGCTACCAGCAGTCCAGCTTGATGGCCACGCCGGTGGCTATTTCAGATGCCCATAGGTCGGTGCTGGTGCACGCTGGTTCCCCGGGCCAAACTTCAGCAGTGCTCCACCACTCTCCAGGCAACCAGCAGTCTTCTCCTGTGATCCACTATTCTCCAACCAACCAGCAGCTGAGGTGTGGAAGTCACCAGGAATTCCAGCACATCATGTGCTGTGAAAATTTTACATCCAACGTTGCAAGATCCAGCCAGCCCCAAGTGAGTCAAGCACAAAGGCTAAGTCCGAGTTCGTACCCTACCGTGATTCAGCAGCAGGCAGCCTCAGGCCAGCGAGCAGCAAAAAATGGACCACCAGTTAGCGACCAGAAAGAAGTGTTACCCGCTGGAGTCACTATTAAGCAGGAACAGAACCTGGACCAAGCGTACCTGGATGACGGTAAGCACCGCTCTTTTCTTGTATGCATCGGTTTGTTGGAGGGAGGGGAGGTATTTACGACTTATAAATCCTACCTGTTCCTCTGCACAAAAGCAGTGCAGCTTCCTTTTGATGGGGTATCTGTTGCTCATGAAATTCTGCATTTTCATCAATTGCAATTTTGGTAGATGGCAATGCACTTTGGCAGTGGGGCAAAAGAAACAGTGTTCTGCAGAGAGCCGCTGTCCTGCTTCGTGACAGGAGGGAGCTGTCAGGTTTTAAGCTGCTGCCATTTTGTTTCCGTTTGCCAAACGTTGCTTTGGAAAATGGAGAAACTGAAACAAAATGCACTTTTTAATTTTTTTTATTATTCATATCAAGGCAAAGTCCACTTTATAAAACGCTTTTGTACATTTTGTACCAAAAAAAAGCCCATTGAACAGTCTATCAAGGGCTGTAATGAATGGGGTAGTGCTGCAGGCAAAACTTTTGCAGATGTTCCAGATGAACAGTAGGACATTGATAAGTAAAACAGTGCTGTTTCTTTGTCGTGGCCCAGCAGATTTAGCCTTTAGGAATGAGTATAACTTAGAGTACAGCTTTCTTTGAACATATCCTGCTTACTCTTAGGTAGGCAGCTATTGGGAAGCTGGTTGATTGGTTCCTTTATTAAAGTAGTATCATTGCAAGAGGAAATTTTCTTAGCTTCAGGTAGTGAATGGTCTGTGGCTGTATCATGTGCATCTTTTATTGCTGCTTTCGCAGGGAGAGTAGGATCTGGAGTATTTACCCCCGTTGCCCATGTTTGAAATGTGGTTGATTTGGCTTTGGTGCAGTCACAGGAAAATCTGAATAACTTTTTACTACTTACTGTCCGAACAGGGAATGTTACTAGTGTTGAATTGGGATTTAATAGTGATTTTGATTTAGGAGATTTTGTTGAATCTGAAATAAAATAAAAGGCATCTTGCATTCAAGGACTGGTACACCATAACAAATCAAGATTATAATTCTGATAGTAAGGCTGAACACTGGATTTTAAGATATTTTGTTACGAGAAACTGAGAGATTCTTCCACATTTCTAGAAATACTTGGTACAGACCTTGTAACAGAAATAGAAAAGGAAATTTGAAGTTAAAGCTGACAAGTTTTAGATGTGAGCCAGAATCCAATTAAATGAACTCCAAAAATGGACTGTGAGGTTGATTTCGTTGGGTTTTGAGTCAGGTTGGTGACATCTAATGCTACACACCTTGCAAGGGATACCCGCCACTTCGTGCAGTTGGGGTAGAATTAGCAGCATGTTAGAAAGGAAATCCCTGCTCGGCTGACTGGGTCATCCCGAACTCATTTGAAAATAGAGATTAATTTATCAGTCATGACACTCGGCTCAGGCAAGGTGGGTCTGGTCCCTTGCCATCGCTCTGCTGGCTGCAGGAGTTTACATGATTAAGAAGTCTGACTGGGGAGAACGGTGATTTACTCTAGGGCCTTTGTGAAACATTTGATTCTAAGAAGTTCAGGATTTGAATTGAAAAGCCACTTTGTTTGCTGCCGGGGAAAAGTGACTCATAACATAACAAAAGCCATATTTTTACTAACTAGAAAGTTTATTTTTTGCTTTATAGTATTAAAAGAAACCAAACCAAAAGGATTATGGAGGTTTTACCCACAAATCTCTTTTATCCAGAAAGCTCTTCTAAGATAACATGAGCCGTTAGGTCTTGCTGTGATTTTTCCTGGGTGGCTGCTCAGGTTGTCGCTTCCCTGTTGGGTCCAGCACAAGCAGGTCCTGGTGATGATGATGCAGGAGCTCTTGGACAGCAACAGTTCTGGTGTCTCTCGCTTCCCTTCTCTCTGCTTGTCCTCCCCCATCTTCCTCCTCTCTTGTCTTTGTTCTTCCTCTGTATTTCTGCTGACACTCCGGCCTTCTTCCCTTTCTAAACTTGTGACCGCCTCTCGCCAGCTCCTGTCCTCTGCCTCCACGGTTTGAGCAGAGCCTCGGTGTTCTGGCCATTGCGTCTATTCTGGGCTCTGCCGTGAGGTTCTTGTGTGACCTGGGACAAGCACCGCTCCGTCGCTTCCTCAGTTCTAGAGCAGGGGCCTCACGGGGGGCTCCGCTGTGCCCCCATCTTGGAGCTCTCCTGGAAGTGAGCAGAGCACCTCTGGTGGATGACACGGCTGCTATTTCTCCTTGATTCTTCCAGTCAACTGCTGCCACTGCTGGCAGGACCCTTCACTAGCTGGTTTCTTATCTTCTCTGCTGTAGAAGATTTTGCTCTTGTTTCTGAGGTCCTGGGTTGTTCTTTGCTCAGAGTCCCACTGTTCCATGAGGCACACAGAGCAGGAGACACAGCACACCCGATCTCTCCGTGCCTCCTGCCCTGTGGGGATCTATCTGTTCCACCTCCACTGTGGGGCTGCAGTCACACCATGACCACAGCTCGCAGACTTCTGAGCTCTGTAGGTTGCACAGCACCAGCAGTGTAGCCAAAAGAGCACTGGACTTAGAGCAGGAGATGGCCCGAGTGTTCCCCTATCTTCTTGGGTGAGCCTTGCCATTTGCTAAAAACCTCTGGGTACAGTAGCTACTCAGCTGGTAGCTATTCCCATAAACTACTATAAACTCTGAATAAACAACTTAAAGATATCTTTAGCATGTCTGTAGCTCGTCTGTGACTGCACTGCAGATGTAGGGATCTGTCATTTGTTTTGTTGGAGGAGATATTTGTCCCTACTCTCCTCTTTTCCGTTCTACCTTAGGGCAAGCGGTGCCCATCCAAGCAGACCACAGCTCTCTCCCAGCTTCCCAACTTCCTTCCCCTTGCAGACAGAACTGACAAACCTCATAAATGTGATTGTGTGGTTACTAGGAAGAGGACTTTTAGTGATTGCCTGATACAGGTTGGATTTGCAAGTAGAACTGTAAGGGAGGCAGACTCAGGTTAGACACTGCCTCGCATATGTCTGTACATCCCCACAGATCTTGGGTTGGATTTGGGTCTCTTTCCCTTTCTGGAAGAGAGGTCACCTATGTTGATCGATTGAAGGCAGGAGTGGATGGAAGGTATAAGCAGCATGTCAGTCTTTTCTCTGACAAAAATATCATAATTTTTTGATATCAAATAGTGTAAAGAAGTCTTCTTAGGAGAAGAACCTATTCATGAGAATTTGGCCAGCAACCCCTTGCAGCACCATCCCAAACCCATTGAAGCTGATGAGAATACACAGTTGGCTTTTATAGGACCAGGATCCAGAGAGAGGATGACCGAGGACTTAGGGCACTTGGCCATCCCATGGATTGCCTGGGACATGGATCATGCTACAAAGCCACAGGCTTCCTGCATAGCCTCGGGGAACTCCGCTGCTGTGTACCACAGTTCCCATCTGCAGCGCAGAGATACTAGGATCGTGTGACAACAGCAATAGGAGGACAAATATGTTACAGACTGTGAGGCCCTCAGAGTCAACAAGATCTAGAGTGCGTTGCAGGGATTCAGTGTGAAGTGCGGTGTTAGGGCTTGTCCTAAGCAAATAAATGGACATGTATCTATTGGATCAGGCTACCAATTTGCCTCACTATGATTTAGTTCTTCTTCAGGTTTGGCTGTCATGTCATGCTTCTTATTTTACAAAAAAAAAAAAAAGGTCATTATTTAAATAGTAATTATCTAAGTGCATCTGACAGTCAAACGGTGAGTCTGAGATAGCATTTCCAAAGTGATTTTGGTGCTGAGTAATCTGTAATGGGAAGGAGGAAAGCAAAGTAGATGCATGTGCAGTGGTTAATCAGACTGCCGGTCAGCAGAGATGTCGTATAGTGAACACATGTATTTTACAGAAAAAAAATCAAATGCAGCAGATGTTTGTTAGAAAAGAGAATTGCAGTGTGTGCAATGTGGTGCTTGTAGATGACCGTACGCTTTTGATCATCTTCACTATGAGCAATGTGTTAGTTCGAGTGGTTTGGCTCCCCACCACTGTTACCTTAACCACTGGTCTCATCAGAGACCACCTGGAGTGTATATAGTCCCTGTTTCTCCTTTTTTTTTGTGTTCTTTCATTCAGCCACAAAGGTTTGAAAACTCTCATTTTGTTCTCTCAGTGGTGTGAAACCGAAGGCAAATCTCTTCTTTTTCTTTCTGTCTTGACTTTTGCTTTCCTTCTTTCCCGACCATCTCTTCTGTCCTTAGCTAGGGCTGTAACCGTGGCACAGGCCAGAACAGACTGTGTCGTCAGGAGGCCCCAGGTCTCCTGAAGATCCGAGAAGTAAAACTAGGGTGTCAGCACCCACCCCTTGTCCATCCCTGCAGCTTTGCTCCAAGCAGCCCCTCATGGGCTGAAAGCACTGATGATGGCAGCTCTAGCACCATGACCCACTTCAATTTTGAGTTCTCCACACCATGTGTCAGTGCTGTACAAACCAGAGAGGCAAATAGTGAAATGGTGTTCCCCATTTCCTTTGAGAAAGGGTGAAATTTGAATGCTGCAAATGGGCTGTGGTTCAGCTAGAGCAACAATTTACATCAAAAAAGGCCGTGTTCTGGTTTTAATTAGAACTACTTTTCATAGAAGGTGTGGTCATTTCTGTGCAGGCAGTTCTGTTTGAGTGAAGCATGTACGTTCTCCAAAGGCTTCGCTCAACTGCTCTAGCATATCTATGTGTTCAGCAGACTCATTCCTGATCCTCTGACTCACTTTCTGCCGGATTTCCTATCCCCTCCTGAGACCTCCCGCTGCTCTTTCAGTACTCTCCATGCTTTATTTTTGGATCACTGCTATTGTGTGTTCCTAGTGCATTAGGACCTCGGTGTCCCGGGCGCGCGCCAGAGTGCGGCTTTGCGAGGTGCAGGGCACAAAGGTGGTCCCTGCACCCAAGAGCCGATAGACTGTGGCCAGGAGGTGGGAAGATGGTTGTTTCAGGAGGCAGGTCTGCTGGGTTGTGCCTCAGCTTTTCCTTTCAGCAGTGTATTTCACTCCCCGGCAGCTCAGTTTACATAATTAATATGTATCTTGTTCATGTAGTAGTGTTAAGACGTTTAGTTGATTCACTTTAATAAAATCCACAGGGATACTCAAAAAAAGAAACTGCATATTTGGCTAGGAACTGAGTATTTGTGGTTCTGGCAGACTGGCATTTGATGTTCTTCACCTCTAGAATCAATTCACTGATTGAAAATGCTAATAAATCCAGGTCCTTTTCAAGCCTGCTCTTTCCCCAGCAGCCTTTCCGCGTGGCTGTCCTGCTGTCCTAAAACATGCAAAACAAAGCAAAAAAAAAAAAAGAAAGAAAGAGAGAAAAGCCATACATCCCAAGTCAGCAGCAGAGGAAGGAAGAAAATGAATCAAGTGATTAAAACCATAGTTCCACTGGCACCTCTTTGTTCTCGGGCTCAGGAATCTTTAATTGGTGCCACGGGCGAGTCGTGTACAAAGCGCTTCCTGTTCAAAGGAACATGCAGATCCCATTAGGAGCGCGGGCACCGCCGCGCCGTACCGCGGGCCCTCGCCGGCCGCACCGAGGCGCAGAGCGCCCGGGACGGGGTTCCTGCGGGAGCACAGGCCTCCCTCGGCGGCCAGAGCGTGGGCTCTTATCAGCCCAAAGCCCGCGCGCTGCACAAGGCACCGAGCGATGTTCAGCGATGGTTTTGAAATACTGGCACAGAGCGACTTGAAAAGAAGAACTCGTTCATGCAGTTGGGAATTGAAAGCTTCTAAACCACAATAAAGCCCTTTCCCAGACTTGCTGTCCATTTAGCCCGCGCTCATGGCATTCCTTAGACGGGCTGAATCACAGGCAAGCAGACAGCTCTTATAAAGGCAACCAGAGACACCCATCTGTTGGAAGGCATCTGCCAGACTAGACCCTACATTTACTTTTATTCCTTCAATCCACTTTCAATTTAAAGAGATAATATTTTTTCAGACCAGTGACACTCTCCGGACAGTGCAGGGGAATCGTAACAGATTAGAGTAATCGCAGTGTGAAAAGAAGCAGGGAAGCGTTTTCCCCAAATCTTGCAGATGAGTGAAGTTTTAGAGATGGGGTCTTTGGAGATGAGAAGTAAGAAATGCACCTGGGAACCAGCCTATAGCCAAACAGTGCAAAACCAGCAAGGGGGCAACTTCTCCTTGAGCCAAGGTTTGCGGGGCTCCTTGCAAACCTTCTGTGGGGCTTCTTTCACCCTTAGTCAGCTCCCCACATAACTGTACTGGTGAAGGTGGTTGATTTTTTTTTCTTTTGCTAACACAGCTATTATGGTAAAAGCCCTTGTATAGACAGAGCTCTGTTGGTGTAAAATCGCTGGGCTCAGCACAGCTCACGCCAAGTCAGGGAACCACCAGCAGCTGCTTCAGTGGGAGCCTTCTGTGCCCCCGCGGCTGCGCGCGGGGAGCTCCCTCCAGCAGCACCGCGGCTGAGCCCACCACGTAACTGCAGCCCGGGCACCGGGATGGGCTTTCACATGGGTGTAAATCACCCGAGCCCACTTGCTTTGTATGTTTAGCGCTTCCGAATGAATCCTGGTGCTGCTAATCTGCAGCAAAGATGATGCAATCCGCTGGATTTCTGTGTTAGAAAGATGCTTTGAGGGCATTCTCACCCTTCCTTAGAATGATTTATAATGATTTAAGGCCCCCATGCAGGTGACTGGGCTTTCTGTTTTTTTAATGATATTTTCAAGTTAGAGTCAAGAAAAAGCCAAACATTAGAAGTATGTCGTTTGTCAGTGTTTTGGTATTTAAAAATCTAGCAGACAGAAATGATGCAACTTCGGGGCAGGGGGGAAGGTAATTTCATGATTTTAAAACCTGTCTCATGATCATTCGTGGTCTGACTCATGAACCCTGAGTGCCTGGGTTTGGCACTGCTGTTCTTCACGAGTTCATTTATTATGAATTTTGCTAATGTTAGGAATGTGCAGAGATGGGGAAAGGGTAGGTTCCCCCTTGCCGCGCAGCAGAATACCTGGGAGAATTGAGTTCCTCATGCAAAGCTCAGTGCAAAGGCAGCTTGAGCCGTTTTCAAACTGCAGCTCTGAGATCTTGCAAGCAGCTGCAGAGAGCCCTGCTGCTTTGAACAGTTTGGACAACATCTGCACATTTCTGTAACTATTGTGAAATAAAATGCCTGGCAAGAATATCTGTCTTAAAGATACACAGCCTTTTCGTGGTGCAAACTGAAAGCGGGTTATAAAGGCCTCTAATGTAGAAAAAATGACTGTTTTCTCGGTGTTACTCACACACACAGAACTTTTCCAATTAAAGTCAATTACTGCCAGCAATCATGGATAGATGATGGGGGCCTTTTTGTTCACATGTTTTTTTTTCTCTCAGAGAAATGAAACCCTATAGATGATTAATTTGAAGCCCAGTTTTCTTCCATTAGGTTTTTATACCTTGCTTCTTATAAAAAATATTATTTTTATTTATAAATCCCTCACCATTTTGAAGAAATAGGAGGATGAATCATCTGAACTCCACATCCAAGTTAGCTTTCTTAGGAGAACTCTAAATAGTGAGAGCCACGTTTCTGCCCTGCAGAAGCTGGTAAGGCCCTTACACTCCCAGATCATTTTATAGCACAGCTTAGTCACCATTTCCAAGAGACTTTCATGCGCTAATTTGGATGCTGTATGTTTTTAGAGGAATTTTAAAAGCAGACTAGACAACTGTTTAAGAAGAAACACCACCAGGAACAATCCTGCCTTGGCTAGGAGAGGTACTAAATGACCTAATAGGTCATCCCTGCTTCTGTGATTTGAAAAACAAGCAGCACATCTGTAATAATGCCAGCAGGAGAGGCAGAGATAGGGGAAGAGCAAGGGACTGAATACCATAAAGCTCCCTTCCTGGCATATTAGCTTCTAAATTGCTCATTTTGTGTTACAACTCTTTTCAGGATTACCAAGACAGAAAGAGAGGAAGGTAGAGGCCAACCCGAACTGTATAAGCAGTGCAGTTGTGTCTGAATCAACACTCCAAGTCCCCATGCTTCAGTTTTGCTAGCATAGAAATCTGGGCATGCATCCAGCTGTGAATTTCACAGATGGATCTTCCCTCTCGAACAGGTCTGCATGAAAGCCCCAAATCCAAAACCTTTTGAAGCATTTGCACTCCCCTATTAAGGCACGCATCTACTACAAAAATTGCTCTCTATTCAGCACTTAGAATTGGTGATCTCTGTGTACTTGCATGAGTAATGATCTGACTACAGTGACTTTGAAGGCTTGGTCTTGGGTTGGATTTAACCAGTGGAGAACGTAAGATATAAAAGAGTTAAATTTTCAGCTGCTGTAAACTGGAGTAAATCCATTGGGGGTCCAGGGGCTTCAGAAATGTTGCCCATGTGACTAAGCAGGACAACACTAATTCACTAAGTGGGAAACAAATCTAGTACTCTCCATCTTCGTGCAGGTTCTCTGAATCCACACAGCTCCCATTTTAATGAAGCCATGTTGTTTTGTGGGTTTTTAATTTGGAAACTGTACTCCAAAACACAGACTAAACTCTGCCCTCAGCTGAACAAACTCTGTCTCCTGAGAGCGAAATCCTTGTTTAACTGGATTTAGTGAGAGAAGTAGAGTTGACTTTTGCCTATGAACACCTGAGTGAGTGATATGTTTGCATCTGCGGGGGGAGTTTTCCACATGGATAATGGTCAGGTGTAAAAGGAGAGGTCCATGTGTGTACCGCTCCTTCTTTTTCTCCAGACAGAGACCTTTGTGCAGCCTTAGGCACAGGGATGGCTGGAGGGTATGTGCAGCATGATGGTTGCAGCAGGGTGCACACCTGGAAAACCTGGGCAGGAGGAAAGGGAGCTGGATTCCTGCAGAAATACAGGGATAATATCACAAGTGACAGCAATGTCACTTTTCTCAGTGCTTATCTCTTGCTTGGTCTGCCTTTGCACAAAGGGCTCTCAGCCTTTGCTTTTAACATGCAAGGAATAATTTGGGTCAGGGAGAAAGAAGTAGCAAGTGAGAGAAGTGTGAGTTTGTAATCATTCCCTCTGATTATCCCTGCCAGGGGAGTCTAGTCAAAGATTCCCAAATTGTGGTGTGGTGTGGTTTGGTTTCTTAATGATAAATGACTTCATCATCCATGAATGAATCGAGTCAAATGTAGGACAAATAGTGAGACACATGAATGACTCTTATGACATTTGCAATGTCTCAATCGGTGCTGGTTTATTTAGGTGGTTTCTAAGTTTCTTTGGAAAGAGTGAGGATGACTAAATGAAGGGGGAGCCACTTCAGAAGTATGGGAGCCAGCGGTGAAAGTACCGAGACAGTTAAACCTCCCTGGGTTAAGTATCTGGTCATTATGAGCAACGCAGCATCAGTTATTTTGTAAGAGCTCCCTTCCAGGAGACACCGTAGCCACAAAGCCAAAGGCAGACGGACGATGCTGCCTTCCCTGTATGGTCATATAGCGCCCAGGCTGGAGATGTGGCTTTACCAGCCAGCTCAGACACGAGGGCTGCTCTCTAGAAGTGTCTGCAAAGCTCCTAATTCTGAAGGACACAGGACCTCGGGGCCTCGGTGACTATCTGCTTTCCAGGAGAAGGTGCCAGCATGGGCACCCGCCTCTCCGGTGCTTTATTCATAGGTGGCAGCAGTCTGAAACATATGGCCCAGCATAAAGCTAGGAAGCTCTCCTTGGACATCAGATAATGATAATTTCATGCCAACTTAAGTTTACAGAAGGCTGGAAATAGTCTCCACACATGAGCACTGACTTTCTAGGCGCAAGGCAGGTTCTGAGAGCAACTTGTCTTGATTTAAACCAGAACTGTGCCAAATCAGAGGATAACTTTTAAGATCAGAGGATAACTTTTAAGATATGCATTCTTGAGTTACATTGTGTTTCATGGGTCTTTTTTCTTTAAAAATACATTTAATTTTTCCTCTTTTTGTTTCTTCTTCATGCATCTTCATTTCCTTTCTGTGGGATGGTATTTTTCTCTCTTGGGAAGCATCCCAAGATGCTCATTTCCAGCAGGCAAAATACGGGGTGAGATTATCAGCTAGGTGGGCTGGTTTACCTGAAACTTTTCTCCTGCAGTCATCCTGCAGCTTCATGTCTTCAGATATTTGCTGTATTCTCTTCCTAAAAAAACTATACAATTGAATACTTTTTTTCTTCAATATAAATGCTATAGGTTAGTATTTAAAACTATACAACACTATTCTTCAATTTTCCATTTTTAAAATTACCATCTGTGCAGCTTTGCATGATACGGCATTTCCTAGCTCTTCCCAGCCTCCAAAGTGCAGCAGTCATTTTAGACCAAGGAAATTATTTAGAGTTTCAAATTTTAGATCAACATTAAGACATGCCCAAAGTGTGGGTGCTTCTAATAGCAGTCTCTGATGTAGCTTTCCGGACTCTTCCAGCTTTCCCCCTGTGCAGAGAAGCATCTCCGCTTTGGGAAGCGCATGGATGCGCGTGTGGCTCTGCGGACGGGTGGGGAGGAACGTGACTCCCCAGTGCAACCCGCGCTCTCCGGGGGGATTCCCCAGCAGCGCAAATAACCCAACCCTTAATCATGGCAGGGCTGAGATACCTGCTGGTGTTTCTACAGACTGCAGCGAGCGCATCAAGACGGCCGTTTCCTGCCGCGCTGCGAGCAGAGGTGCGCGCCGAGCGGCCGGGTACCGCAAGAAGCCGGTGCGGCCGCTTGCGGCTCCGAGGCTGCGGGGACGGGCAGCTGGCCATGGCCGGCCTCCCCCCTCCTTGCCATGGAGGTGACTCGTGCCGTGCCCCGTACGAGCACCAGAGCCCCGGGAGCCCCGTCGCTCCGCACGGCGCGCGCTGCTCCGGCTGCGAGGCAGATGCGCCGGTTATCTGGGGAGTCCCTGTCTGTGGCACCCGGACAAAAATGCTCTGGCAGGCGGGTGCGCGGGGAAATTAATTTTCTTGTCTGTAGCAAACCCAGCGCCCCATCACGCCTGGCTAGATCGAATTTGTTATGATAGCAAAACAAGTTCTATGGAAACCATTGTGAGGCCGGAGCGCGGCTGCCCAGGAGAGTTGGGGAAAGCCGCTTTTGTTTGTTGTGCTTGGCGCCGCTCCTCTCGGCATGAAGATGCTTTAATTTTGCGGGGAGACCCAGGAGAGCATTCCTCTTTTTCCATACCAGAAAGCCTTCCAAGCTGGCATAAGCATCCCCTCTTTCCAGCTGCTCCTTTCCAAACACACTGTGCCTCCTAAAGATAGTCTTTACAGTGGCTGGGGCCGGTGGAAAACATGAAGCCGTGCGCGGATTAGCAGAGGAATTCATTTGGGCTGACGAATTGGGTTTCCCTCTATAAACAGCACTAGTGTTTTCATCTGCTGGCCGGCGGAGCCCAGCGCGGGTCGCGGCGCTGCCGGGCTCCCGCGCGCCGGCCGCGGCCTGCGGGGGGGCGGGAAGCGGCCCGGCCTCCGCCGCGCTCCCCCTGCCCACACAGGGGTTTTTTCCAGGGACAGCGCGGCTCCCGGCACCTGAAAAACAGGAACTGTGCTGCTTCCCAGGCACTTCTGGTGCTGGCTCGCAGGAGAGGTGCCGAGTGCCGTAACCCCTAGCAGACCCTGCAGCGTGACTCACGGCCGCGATGTGTCCAGCATCCCACGTCCCTGCCCCGTCGCGGCTCCCTCTGCTCCTTCCCGGCTGGGAAGCCTCCACCGAGAGCCTCCCTTGCAACGAAATGCATCTTGTGCAGCTCGGAGCTTGCTTGGTAGATGTAATCACCTGGGGTTATTAGGCACCCAGTGCTGTCTCTGACACTGCTCAGGAGGTGACAGACGTGCAGGGGCTGCCGAGGTGCCCAGGTCTGGTGTTTACCTGGTTTGTGTTTGCCTGACCATGGCATGGACGAGTTTGTGTCGCCCAATAACTCAGGATAGAGCTACAGTTGTGGGGACAAAAGCTGGGGATCTCCCAGCTGCCAGATGGAAGATAGAATGTAATAGACCCTGTCCCTTAATTTAACCCAAGCGCTATGTTCTCATATGTGTTGCCTGCACCCCATGAAATGCACATTCCTTGGAAATAATCCCATTGCAGCCCCTTCCTCCCATAACATGCTGCGTCCTGCCTCCTCCAGGGCCCGAGCAGCATCTGCTCTGGGGCAGGGAGAAGGGTGACAAGGGCAGGGACTGACCTAGAGGTGAGAGGAGAGGGTGCTGGGGGTCCCCACGTTCACATGCACCCCGCACTGCTGCTGAATCACAGCCTTTTTGCGGATAGCACGTGGGTTACACTCATGAAAATAAGGTGCTTTTAAAGCAAACTCTGAAAAAAACCCAGAAAACCTGTAGGCGGGGGGCAGTGCCGTAGAATTTCACAAATTTATCAATCTGCAGAATATTCATGAGGATACGGTTCTCAGTGTAGGCATTGCTGTTTCGAAAAGGAATTGAAGTTGGTGCTGAGATGCTGCTGGGTGCAACTGGAGTATTTCCTCTACTGAACCACCCAATGCTCTCGCCTGTGCATCGGAGCCATTCCTGATCGCCCCGCTCCTGCGCGGTGCCTGGTGCGCTCCTGGCAGCATCCAGCACCATTCCCGTCACGAGTGAGCGTAGGACGAGGAACGGCTGCCCTGGGAAGCCAAGCGGGGATCAGGGGTGGCAGGGGACGATGGTGCTGGCCAGGACAGGGGCTTTCATGTAGCGTTGCTTTAAGCAGGCTCCCGCTGCCAGAGGTTTTGCAGCTGGAGCATCAGCCACGCTGAACCACGCGAGAGGAAAACAAAACCCAGCAGATTTCCAAAATACTAACAGCTGGACACAGATGACATTTTAGGATTGAAATGATAATAATAAAAAAAAAAGGGTGCAAAGCAAACAAACTTCTCTCACGTCGCTCCTTGGCCGCCTCGCGATGCTGCCCTGNGGGAAGCCAAGCGGGGATCAGGGGTGGCAGGGGACGATGGTGCTGGCCAGGGCAGGGGCTTTCATGTAGCGTTGCTTTAAGCAGGCTCCCGCTGCCAGAGGTTTTGCAGCTGGAGCATCAGCCACGCTGAACCACGCGAGAGGAAAACAAAACCCAGCAGATTTCCAAAATACTAACAGCTGGACGCAGATGACATTTTAGGACTGAAATGATAATAATAATAAAAAAGGGCGCAAAGCAAACAAACTTCTCTCACGTTGCTCCTTGGCCGCCTCGCGACGCTGCCCTGCACGGCGGACGCCCCGGCCTGGGGTCTTCGCACCAGCGGGTGAAGCAGCAACGCGGCGCAGGGGACGGCAGAGGAGCCCATGGGGAGTTCAGCCTCTCTGGGACATCATCTCTGTCCCCTCGGTGCGGCGAGCAGACCCTCCCCTGAGCCTGCTGACTGTTGATATTAGCAGTGCTGATTTATGGCCCGGATACAAGCAGTGCTGCTCGTCGTGGTGTGCAGGCAGCACCCGGGTGCACAGCGGGTCTTTCCCCGCTGCTGCTTTGGTGCCCTTCCCCTTTGCATTCAGCCTGCGGCAAAGCAAAGCATCTGGCAGCAGCCAGCAGTGTTGGTAGCTGTGTCCTGTACCCCAAAGAAGAGATGAGGACAGTGCTGGGCAGTGTCACTGATGGTGACGACGGGGCGGCCGCACTGTGGTGTTGCATAGCGCGCGGTGGGCCGCAAGGACTCGGCTCTCCCTCACTGCTGAGGAACCAGGCCCGGGTATTTGCGCTTGATAGTGCAAAACCTTCCTCTTTGTGTTCAGCATCCCACAAATTCCTCTCCAGTTGCTGCTCATCAGTGTTTGTTCCATGTTGTCTGTCTGGGGAATGCCGGGTATGGTCTGGGCCGGGTTCAGAGAGGTGAGGAATCCCTGTGTCTTTGCATGCTTGATTTTTTTTTTAAACTAGATGGTGATTTGATTGGGAGTTAATCACCAGAGTATATTTAATACTCTGGCCTTGCAGAAAATCTCCATTGGCTTCTACAGTTTCACTCTTTGATGTGTGTTAGCTGATGCATTTCAGTCATGTTTGCAGATGTGGCAGTTGCTTTTTCCAAGATCCCTCAGCTATGGTGATATTGGCCTCCTAACTTACTACCACTGTGTCTTTCAGCTCTCTGCACCTAGTTCTCCAACAGCAGGGCAAACAATTTTCCCATTTAATCTGCTTTCCCAGCCAGAGGAATGGTCTGCCAGTGGGTTTTGTATGTGTTCTGTAGTCAGATGAGAACATGTGAAACGTAAGCAAGTTCTGTCTTTATTTTAGGCAAGGGCATGTTTTATCTCTGTGTGGTTCCAGAGCTTCTTGTTGCTTGCTTGGAATTCACCCAGGAAGTTCAGCGGCGGACACTTAAATCCAAACTAATGTGTTCAATGTGAGGTGCAGCTGCGTGAGCCGGCTGCGATGCTCCCGCGCGATGGAGCGTGTTGTCAGAGCCCAGCAGGACCGGGCAGCAGCGGCGACGCTCTCGCTGGGTATTCGCAGCTCCTTGCCTCATGCTCCGAGATCGGGCGGCGAGGGCAGAGCATCCCACACGGGTGGCGTGGGCAGACACACGTCCCCGCGTCCCCGCTCCGGGAACCGCGCTGGTCCGTGCGCCCCGGGCAGGGCTACCTGGGCAGCCCGTTTTGGTGGTCGCTCCTAAGCCCTGATCCGGAGTGTGGATACAGGAGGTCTGCGAATAATCAAGGCCTAAATTTTGAATGAATGCTGTTGCTGTTGTGGTGAGGTTGGGAATTGCCCAGCCTCAACAGCTCCGGCTGCCCTTCAGCTAAAGCCACTCACCTCAACAACCCTTATACTTTATGGAGCTCCGTCCTATTTCTGGTAATTTGCATGTCCCCTTCTCCCTCCCTCCCCTTTTTTTCCTTTACTTACTGAGAACAAAAGTTTTGTCGTTTGTGCCATTGACTCAGATTGAAAGTTTTAACTCTTTGGATGATACATGTGTATTTTTCTTATGCTCTCAAGCTATTTACTGTCAGAGGGTTCTGGCCTTCATGCAGATGAGATGCAAAGTCACTTGCGGTATCTGCTTCCCCTGGTCTTTGCACTTTTTTCTTGTAGTTTTAGTTGCAGTTATCTCCCATAATTAGCATTCCCTCTCAATTAATCTTGTTCTCTGATCCATGCCTATGTCCCGTTATATTATTTGTTATTACTATTGCTGTTATATTACCATACAGATTGCGAACCCCATCGTGCTAGATGTTGCGTTGACTGAAAAGGGGAAGACTTTGCAGTCTAGGTACAAAATAAAAGACAAGGACCGGACATAGGCAGATAGGCAGGACCTTGTATATGGCATCTCCTTGAGACACGAAAGCCACTCTCAATAACCTCTTAAACCCTTAACGATTCTTTCTTGTCACGGCAGCCCCAAGGACAGGGGCTGGGTTGTCCTGGACGGTCCCCCCATGCCCAGAACAGCTCTCGGGCAGTGCCAGCCCTTTCAATTGCCTGCAGAGGAAGGGAAGGCGGGGGGAGAAACATTCATTTTCTGGAGGAAGTGGAATTGTGCTAGAAAAATAATCTGCATGCAAAAATGGTTGTATTTGTTCCCGTGGAGAAAAAAAATAGTTCCGCTTTTTCACTAAGAACTGTGCACCTACTTCCTATAACCCTCTTTAAAATAAGGCACATAAGAAACATGCCCTCTGTGCGCTTGCTGTTCCTAGTTTTTTTTTGAGAAAGCAGAATAATTGCAAGCAGAAGCATATTTATATGCCTGTTCCGTAATGCAACTTGGTTTATCTGGAAAAATAGGATTCTTTTAGGCCACTTGTGCATCTCTTCTGTTGTTTTGGGACAGTTGCTTTCTCCCGGCTGCCCGAGCACCAGCTTCAAAAGGAGCTCGGGCGTGTTTGCAGGGAGGCTTGGTTGCTCCAGTGCGATGGATCCTGCAAGAATCCACAAGTCCCTCAGCGGAGCAGCTTGTGAAGTTAAGAGACGGCGGAAGATGAGAGGCCAGGGAAATAGAGCCAGTAAATACTTCTGTGGATTAATATATATAAGCGCTAGAGCTTAAGAGAGGAGAACAGATTATGTTATTGACTGCTCATCCTCTAAAAAACTGCCTAAAGGGAAACGTAACATGGTTTGCTTCCCCTCAATTAAATGTTAATTAAATGGTTTGTTTCCCCTCGATTAAATATTTGTTCTGGTAGTTTCTGTGTGACAGAAAAACAAGAATCAGCAGCATTGCCTATTCTTGTTACGTTGAGTTAATCCTGAACATGCTGTAACAGTGCTTTGATTCTGCCCCCTCAATTATTTCCTGTAAAAGAAAATACCTTTCTCCCGGACGCTCTTTTTTTTTTTTCTCTTCGCCTGTTTTTTTAAACACTTTACTGAGTGACTCATATCGCCGCCTCGTAAATAGGTTAAGCCTAGGAGAATGATGAAACTGCAAAGTGACCTGCGAATAAATAGCATTCTCGCTGGGGCGCTTTTCCTGCCGGCAGTCGCTGTTTCAGGGGTGCTGTGGTTGCGCTATGGCACGTTGCAGACCGTGAGCTGCAAGCTGCCAGAGCAAAAAGTCACCCCCAGGCTGCTTGGGCTTTGCTGTCTTTAATGTGAAAGCAAGATGCACCAACACCGAGCAGCAGCACTTATCTATCTCCGCAGTCGTGGAGCATATTCACAGGGCCCCAACCGCGTGTCGAAAGCAGCGCTGAGCACATGTCAACCTGGTGCTTTGCAGCTGCCTCTCCACGTTATAGCAGGAACCTGGAGCTACAAAGCAGAGGCCCCTCCATGGTCCAGCCAGGGTAATATTTCTGCATTGCTTTAGCCAACTGATGTGGTTAAGGAAAATGTGCTCCATTCCTTCTGGTATAAGATTTTGTATATTTATTTATTATGTGTGCGTTCTACTTGAAATATTTCACCGGGTCTCATCACATGTTAACTAAAACTAAACACAAACTTAATCTTCTCTCAGTGACTTCCTAACTATCAACCAGCAAGAGCCAACTGCATGACTCAAACACATGTCCTTCCCTTGCAAATTCGGCCAAAACTCTCTGGCATCGGAGTATTGCAGAATGAAAGTCATATCTAAATATATGCGAGCAGAGAGAAAGTCAGTTAAAAAAAGACTTTGTTATGGAAAGCTACTACAAACCGACTCCACGGTGGCCTGGAGTTCCTCCTCACACCCAGGCTGAGCTAGTTTTCCACTTTCAAGGTATGTTTCCCAAATTGGCTATTGACACTCGTAGAAGAGCTACACCAAGACGCCAGCCCTCCTTCCAGCCCCTAAAGCCTTATTTATGTCAACTAAACAGGCATAAAGGGTTTATCTAAGGAAGAAATAAAATAATCTATGAGTATAACAATCCCCTTAGCACAAAAGGGATAAGACAAACAGTTTTTCCTTTGTATTCATAGCGTTCCTGATTGTGTCACCCATAATATTTGCTCATTTTGGTAACATGGATGGCCTATCTGAGGTCACCACAAATAGCCCTTGCTCATCCTCCCCAGAGCTCCTCCTTCTGCTCCAGGGCAGCATTTGGTATCTGTTTCTCCGGGACATTATGGTGCACAATGTCCTTCTCCCATACACTGCAGGTCAGATTTGGGGGGGGGGCTTCATACCTACCCTCCCAGGGCAATCAGTTAACACCCCCGTTTGCTCCTGGACTGATTAACTGTGTGAAAGTCCTCTGGCCATGGAAGTGCAGTGATTTCTTTACTAATCGCTTACAGGCTCGGCTGGAATTTATTACTGATTTACAGGGTCATAACCGTTCGTGTAGCAGGCTGCAGCGAAGCACGGCCACGTGGGCAGGCCCCAGCGCTGCGTGCACGGCGTCGCGCAGGGAGAGCAAATGCTGCGCAGTGTCCTCCGCTCTTGCGAGTCACGCTGTTCTGTTTCCCTTGTCCCTCATCACTTCTCTTCCTGTCACCAAGGGGAAATAGCCTGCAGGGAGCTGCTTGCAGAGCAGCAACTTCTGCAGAGGGTTAATGGTGAATGAACAGGCGTGCAGGGATGCTCGTCTGCAAGAAGCTGCTTGGAGCTGCTGCCCCGGGATGCTCCATGTCCCCTGGGTTAGAGCTCATCCTGCAGAGTCCTAAGGTGATGTCTTAGACCACTAAGTCCTGAGGTTGCTTCCCGCTATCCCTGTTGGCTCAGTTCTGACCATCCTCATAGGAATACCGGACCTAATTTTCAGCTGTATTGAGCACTCGGATCTTCACTGAGATTTACGGGGCCTACCGGGTCTGTTTAAAGGTTCTTATCTTAAACCATTGCCATTAGGTTTTTAGCGTGCCTTAGTGAGCTGAGCTCTTGTGGCTTTTGAAATCTGATAAACTACTTAAAGGCTTCAAATTATGCCCGTTTGAGAACGATTGCTTTCCACTGCATCCATGGGGGCTGCGTAGGCTCCTTCTGCGCAAGCCCTTCCCGTTTTGGGCTGCTCTTTCTGCTCACGGGGCATCATTTGAGTTCCCTGGATGTGGCTTTCGGTGCCTTTCTGCCTTTTTCAGGCTAAAGCAAGTGTGTGATATGCTGGGCCTTCCGGGGTGCTTTGGACTTGTCCTGGGCCACATGGTAAATGCTGATGTGGCTGAGGACCAAGCTGTGGAGTCCGGCCTTTCCAGTCTTGGACCTTAACCGCGAGGTCACAGTTTTTCCTAACAGTTTTGAGGCAACTGTCTGGAAACGGACTAAAGATAATTAAATAAAGAATAAAGATAATCCACAGAGTTTCTAGAGCAGTTTCACAGTCATGAGCCTTAAAGATTTCCTTCTTGATACTTTGGATGCATGATGCATTAGCAGAAAATGATTTCTTTTTTTAAAAAAGAAGTGCTATCTTTATTTTTTGCTCTTTAGTTGCAGGCACACCCAACTTCCTGTTAAAGATTTTGGGTAGGATGCTACAACAGATATGGCACTTTATTTTTTTTTTTCACTTCACTCTGGAACCGTATTGAAATGCAAGGGGAGGATGTTTAGATATCGAGTGAATTACAGATCCTGTGAATCATGGGAGCTTAGATATTAATTTCAGTGGAGACAGGCTGCAACCAGAAATATATATTTTATTTAGGTTCTGTTTTCCATCAGAAATTAGGGTGTTGCATTTGTCAAAAGCTGCTAATGAGCGTGTTTAAACTATAGTAGCAAAAATGCATCTTTGAACCTTATTGCCATCTACTTTGAGATTTGCAATTTCTTCCAAAAGTTTGCTTTAGTACTGGAAATGCATTGATTTGCCTGATTGCATAGGGCTGGATGATGCTAAAGAGGTTCATAGTTTACATAGATGACGTAGATTACAAATAGGACAAGAAAGCAAGTCCCGAGGTGTGTCTGTTGGACTCTTTTTTCAATACGGAGTTGAACATTTAGAGATGGATGTGTAATTAAAGCAAAGCTTGGCATCTGAGAACATTTCAGTAATTAGATGTCCACATTTTCCAGACAAAGCCTTTCCTTGCTGTTGATTTAGCAGGGGTATATTCCTGGCACAGTTTGGTGGGGTTGGGTTCCTTGTGCCTGTCACACGTAAGTTTGTATTTACCAGGCAAGTAGTTGCTCTGCTTTCTTGTGAAAAGCTGATTTTCCAGGACTCAGGATATGAAATAGGCTGTGTACTGAATGGTACGTTCAAGTGCATGATACGTGGCTGCACGCTCCTAGGGCGCCAAGTAAAATATTTCTCTTCTATATATAGTCACCTGAAATCCAGCAGCAAAGGCGCTTCTGAGGCTTGCTCTCAAAACAAGCTTCGTCTGTAGGAAGCATTCGTTCTTCCTAAATATTGCAATTATATTTTAATTTCCACATGGTTTTGCAGGAAGCACTAACTATTCTCAAGATTAATTCAAAATAAATCTAAACCAATCAGAAAAGGAAAAAAAGAAAGAGAACTTTAAATATTGCCATTTTATGAGAAAAAAATTGCACCTTGTTTGAATTTGAAGCAAAGACTATAACTTTCAGGATTTCTTTGCCCGTATCTTTCCTGTTCTCTGTAATTAAGGCAAAGGCTAATTTATATGGCCATTTTAGTTAGATCTCCTATTTAAAAGGGACTGACTTTTGATCTGGCATAAATGTGTCATGTTTTATTTGGACCACTAAGATGATAATAGAACTGAATTTTGCAAAAGGCAGTGACTAGTCTTTGACCTGACTTTCAAGACACATGGACCTCCTGTGTCTCTGAAGCCTCAGATCATATTATCAGCATTTCTCATATGTTTTGTGATGAATTTAGCAGTGTAATTTTTTGCATATTTATTTTTAGATGATATCAGTTGAGAAAAAGAGGGGAAAAAAAAATAAAACCTAGTGCTGGATCTGAGCAAACAGAAAGGTCAGCGGTTAAGTTCTGCCTTATGTATTGTGTATGCTGATATGTCCTTTTAATAAATTAAAACAAAAAATGAAAGAGTAGCTGAAAAGTGTAACATTTGACCTTGCAACATAGGTCGAAAGTTACTTTTTTTCTCAAAAATGGTTTTCCAAATCTTTTTCAGAGCTGATAGATACACACCTTAGCTGGATACAAAACATTATATGAAAAAGAATGACTGTGATCTTTGATCCAAGCAATCAAAATGAAAGGTAATTGGTATTTTTCTGCCTTTTCTCCAGCTGTGTGTTTCTCTTAACCTATATTTATTATTTTTTTCCAGTGAAAAAGTCATGCCCCTTTTTATTTGGCTTAGAGGGTTTTAAATCTTATTTAATTTATTTTGGACCCTTGTTCTTCCCCCGTGTGCAGCACAGAGCTGCCCGCAGCACCGGGGCTGGCGGGCAGGGCCGGCGCTCGGGCTGTGCATGCTGGGCTCGCGCACGCTTGTCCCCGCGCTGCGGTTACGCTCCCTTGGTGGCACCACCATTTGACTGGCAACTTTTGCCATCACGCTGGAAATTCAGGCTCGACCCTCAGTGCTCCCAGACTCGCTCGTTTGCAGCCTGTCCCTTTCGCATGTAAAATGACTGTTGGTCGCATTGGTGGAGCAGCCACGGCGCGTGCGGATGCCCAGAGGGCAGGAGGTCCCATCCCTGCTCCTCGCTGGGGTGCTGAGACAGCACCGGCCCCCGTGCCACTACCCAAGGCGGGTGGCTGGAATACCCCTAGCCAAGCTGTTACCCCAGCGTGTTTGTGTGGACGCTGAATACGAATGCGTGCGTGCAATCAATTACAAGGAGCTTGAGTCAAAGCCAGCTAAAACTGGAGACTGTTTTCTGTCTCTGGACTACTAGTTGGAGCTTGGCGTTTAATATAACCCACTATGAGCCCGCAAGTGAATACGCTCCAGATTTCAATCTGAGGGGATGTGAATTGGAGTCTTAAATGTCTCGGAGGCCTGGAGCCTCAGAGACTGACTCTAGCCCATCAAAGCTCAGTTTTTGGAGGAACACAGATGCTCTCCCTTGATTTGAGTCAGCCTTTGCATTAAGCTCGCTTGGGGATCTCCAAGTGCTGGGGCTGCTCTAATGCTCAGCAGTATGTAATAAGATAAGCTGAAGGGATTCAGACCTAACTGGACATTTCCCTGGTCTGGATGGTCATTATCAGCTGTATTTCAATATTTTTCATAATTTTTGCATATGTCGTCACAGCCCCATTGAATCGGTTCTGTCTCATTAAACCAATCAATAACGGTGTGCTCCAAAGCAGCCACATGCCAGATACCTTAAATAACATTTATTTTATTAATCACATCATCTCTTTTTCTACTCAGCTCAAAATGAGCAAATAAAGAGAACCGATACTTGAAAGACATTGCAACCATGCTGCCAAAAAAAGATGCATCAGAGTTCAGAATAGAAAGTCGAGCTCATGATCTCAGCTTCCTGTGAAGTTTAGATATGTCTCAGTTTGCTGATCCTGTGCAACCTACACTTGAGACCCAGGCCCTGAGGTGGCACCTGGATGTGGATTCGTGCACTCCCAAAATCTGGAGCAGATGCTTCCAAGATGTGTGGTTTCCCCGGGCTCTAATTCAGAGGCACCTCCTATCTAGGAGAAGGAAACCTGCTTTGGGTTGTCTTTATTTGCTAGATTTAGGAGCTCAGATCATGGCTTAGGAGCTTTAGTGCTGGGGCAATCACTGAATTAGACATCGTTCTCTGAGAGCTAGTGTTGCCCAGTCTAAACAGCACCAAAATCCCCTCCTCATATGGATTTAGGTGAAATTCAGGCTGAACACAGGATATTCAGGGCAACTGCTAATTAGAAGGTAGCTCCCTTGTCATTCAGACATTTACTAGACACTTAAAACAACAATTCAATTTGCAGCCCTCAGGAGTGCAGAGAGCCCAACTCCACCCTTGAGCATCACCCTGCAGCTCCTCTGTGGGGCTGATGTTTCATGCTGTTCCCCTGCAACATTTTAGCCCTTTTCGAAAGTTATAGGGTTGTCCCCCTACAACCTCAGCCCACAAACCCCACTGCTGCACAGCACATGGGAGGGAAAGTGAAGTTTGCAGCTTGAGGAAGCTCTTGACCGCACTGTCCGAGCTGCCTGTCCCCGCGAGCTCACAGCTCTGTCCCGGCTCGCGCTCTGCAGGCAGCGTAGCACACTGTGCTTTGGGTAACATTCAGGTCAGGAACAACAAAAAAAGCACCCTGCCAAAGACTGCACGTTTAGTCAACCCCATTTAATCACCTGCACTTGTTCACCTAGTATGTTAATCCTCTCTAGACCATGGTGACTGTTGCCTAAGATGTTTCCATACATGATTGTATTAAGTAAAAGCAAACTCATATATGGTCCTTTTCTGATACACTGGCTGCTCAAGAAGTGTGTTGATAAATAAATCAGCCCACTTGTTTCATAAAGGAAATGACCCTGAGAGAGTGGGTGCCCACTTCTTTTACCTCACTGCTATTTTTAGTCGAGGCTGCGAGAAATTTCCATTGAAGACCTGCTCCTCTCTCATTTCCTGGGTAGAGCAAACAGGAAACTCTTCGAGCAGAGTCGCATCGGGTTTTGCTTGAAAGTAGCCCAACCTCCCCTCCCGCTGGCTGCTCGCTTCCACTGCAGAGCCGCCGCGCAGCCGAGCACCCGGGCTCTGCTTGCTCCAACGCACGAGCTCGTCCGAGGTGGCCGGCAGGACAGGAGGTGACATGGGACCTGGGCAGCACGAGGTGACAGTGCTCCAGACAGTTGCAGTTGCTTTCGGCCACCTTTACTTGTGGGCATCCATGTGATGTCCAGCAGGTATAACCAGGCCAAGATCAAGTCCTTGAGGATTATAATCTGTTGCAGGCATCGGTTTAGTAATAATATGGAGCTTCGCACAAAACACAGATTTTTTTTTCTTCTCTTGCATGGAAGGTGGAAGGAGGCTTTCAGCCTGCTAGTCATGGGCATTAAAAATTAATGCATGTGTTCCCCTCCTCAAGGACAAGAGTTGAGGCACCATTTGATTTAACTGTCAGGAAGTGGTGAAAAATCTGGTTATTGCAGCTTTTTGTACACACTTGTTAGAAAGGGACCCAAATACTGATTGCCTGAGGATGAATCAGTTTGGAGTGAGGGTATTCTCTGATTTCAGTTAGTCTGTGTCTATCCCTTGAATATCAGAAGGAAGAAATCATACAGTTCTTGCAGTGCATGCCCTTCATGTAGGTTTGATCTTGTCTTGGCATTAACCTGGCTATGTTGAAAGGAATGAAAATTGCCCACTATTAGCTGAGGACAGACATGTATTTTATCTTGTGAACAAGTTGAATGGCACTCTTAAATCTCACCCAGGACAAGCATAAGAAAACTCAGGTTCTCTCTGAAGAAATGTAGCCTCTTCTTTGTTAACTGCCCTAACAGTCATCCACTAAACACACACATATATTTTTTTCCGAAAGGAGCATTGTTGTTTTATGAAACACAACTTAGTTTATTAAAATGGTTCCTTTAGAGCCCATGCTTGAGCGGGTTCATTGTTTTCTATTCAATTTTAACTTGTGGTACACTCAGCTGTTACACTTTGAAAAATACACTTTTTTCAGTAATAAAAATCTTAGTACAATTGCCTGCCTTTTGTGTCACAGGAACATATTCATAAATAATGAGCCCTTCCTAAGAAACAGTAATTTGGAAAATTTATGAGCCCTTTCTCAAATTTGTATCTGTTTGACACATGCCTCCTCCCTGTCTTTCACTATAAATTCATTTGAGGTGAAAGACGTAGTGTTTTTGCAAGTGGAAATCCAAAAAATGCCATTGAACTCCAAGGCCAAAGGCAAAAAAATGTGCCCACTGCAAGAACAGTGACAAGGCTCCAGATGAATCTGGAACTGCATCCAATAACTGCTCTGTGCCCGTACCTTTTGGGAGAAGATGTGGAGTAACTTTGCTACCAATTTAGAACTGTGTCTTAACTGTTAGAAAATGCTGTCTTCAATTTTAAGGCAAATTTATCAAAGTAGACAGTTTCCAAGCTGTGGACGGCCTTGGTGAATACAGCACCAAGAAGCCGCACGTGAGATGGAGCCACAGACACGCAGTTTGGGTGAGAACACGTGGATCGCAGGTCTCCCGTGGCAGGTCTCCTAGTGAGTGCCCAGCCTAGGGAGGCTGGTCCAGGAGGAGCCCAGGCTCTGCTCCAGACACGGCAAGGCTGAGACGCAGACGGAGGCGCTCAGGGGAGCACGGCTGCTCTGTGCAACACGTCACACCGTGCTGGGGTTTTACACAGAGGAGAAGGTGCTTCAGGGGCTACTTCTGGGCTTCACGAGCAATTGTTAGCACAGAGTCCCAGCTTATAAGAAAAGAAAGTTGTAGAGAAGCATGGAAATTTGCTTTTGTTATCTTGCCACAATCTGCACACAAACTATAGCAAAAATGTAGGACAAACAGACTTAAGGTGAGATTATTTCTTTCCAAGCAAACAAACCCAAACCACTTTACACTGCATTGCAATCTGTGCATTTTCAGCACTATCCCCTGTGTCCCCTCTTTGCCTTTTCTTTTCAAAAATATTCTTATTTCTGATTAGTAAACTTGTTGAAATGCTCAGATACCTGTGGATTTCCCTTCTACTTGGGTGAAGGAAATGTGTGTGGAAGAGGGAAGGTTTTGTTCTATGTCAGGGCTGCAGCATGGCCTGGTCACATGGTTCCATGTGTGGATAAACTCTGTAGTGTTGAAGCATGCTGAGCACAGCGTAGACCCTCTCTCTCCTCTCCTTCTTCTTTTCCTTTGAAAAATATGCAGTCTGACTACTTAGAAAGTTGTAAGTTGTAATTGGGATTGTATTATGAATAGCACAGGGATGTTTTCGAGTTAATAGTGAACTACCCAGGACTGCTTTCGCTGCTCATGTTTTTCAAAGTGCTCTAACATTTCTCTCTCTTTCTTTATTTCACAGTTAATGAAATTATCAGGAAGGAATTTTCTGGACTGCCTGCCAGAAACCAGACATAGAGGCAGAGATTTGCGAGACAACTTTTCCCGAATCCTTCCATAACTGACCTCTTAGATCCTTCCAGTGTCCCTGCAACCTCCTGCTTCCTTAACTGTTCATCTCAAGGCACCAATTCAATGCAAGGAACAATGTATTGGCATCAAGCTGACAGCCTTGACTAAGCAGCTCGCCACCTCTCTCTGTAAACATCGAAAAGGACACCCTTCCTCTAGTCCAAAGATCGTATTGTTCTCATATAACAGAGCATCTGTCTGAGGAAACTCTTCAAGCCTGCTGCGAAGTATCTATCCATGTATCAATATATCTTAGTAATAAGGGAGAAGTAAGACGTCACTCCTGAACACGGCCCAGAGCAAGCAAGGTTGTATATGAGCGCTTATTTGGGTGGGGTGGGAAACGAGAGAAGAAAGAGTAATATATTCCATAAAAGAATAAAAACAGTTTGCAGTTTGCTAACAATGACTTGCCCTTCGGGTCTCCAAGCCCTTTTGAAAAATGTTATCGTTGTAGGAAACTGAGGCAGCCCGGGCTTGCTCAGCCTTTGGCCAACCTGGGATCCAAACCCATGTTCTCTGACTGAGCACTGTGATCAGTATTTGAAGCAGTAGCCGTCAGCTGGATCCAGGAGTTTTATTTTTCTGGACAGGAGTTTGGAAGGAGAAGAATATTCAAAGAAAACACATTAAAAGAAAAATTCAATTCAAACATCGTTCCCAAGATAAAATAAACCCTGATAAAGTAGAGATTAATATATAGGACTCTCAGTAACCTAAGCACTGTTATGCCTATCCAAAGATTTTTATGGTTGATCCGTATTAATATTAAGGCAGTACATGAACACATCTTAGATGTTTTATCTCTAATGAGTTGTTGCTCTTTCTTTCCATATAGAACCTGCTGTTGGCTTCTATCTTGTCTCATTTAGCAGCTGTAGCATTTATCCACACCAGCTGCAGAGGAAAATAAGTGCATCTCACAGAAGCCGTATCTTGCAAACGAACACATACACCTACTTATACTTCTTTAGCTTTGCAAAGCCAGCAGCAATTTCTGGAAAGATTACATTTCCATGTGATTAACGTGTTAGTTATGTTTTGCTTCAGGTGTTTGAATATGCTGTACTGATACCTGCTTATCACAGTAAGAGATTACCTCGTACATTTGTCACACGTCTTGGCGTGTCCTCGCTACCATCGTGTGATAAGAAGACATCCTGAGTGTGTAATCCGTGTACAGTAAGAGATAGCCATAATACTGTAGGAAATAGGTACTAATCATGTCTTTGTTCTTGTAAATGGGGAACGCTGATATCGTTATGGGTGCAGAGCTAGAGGTCTAGTCTAGAAAACACAGTTTTAAATTATTTAAAAGTAAACTTTGCTGAGTACCAACACGTCCACATGCTCACAACAGGAATTAGGTGAGGGGAATACAGCAGGTCAGCAGAGCATCTGTGTAAGCGACTCCCCAAAACTGCAAAACAAGTAATTGCATAAACCCTTAGAGTATGTGCTAGGTTCAACAAAATTGTTGTCAGGCATAGTGAGAAAAATATATTGCCATGAAAAGCTAGCATGTAACCTATGCAAGTCCGTGTTTTAAAGCAAGATCCGCAGCAACATGCTGCTCAAACCATCTCACCTTGGTCTCAGTTATAATCTTGTTTTGCTGCTTTCCCCACAAAAGTACTGCTAGGAACACAGGCAGTGCTGGAGTAATATGGAGACGGGTCCCACTGTGCATCTGGAAGGCGCTAGCCCATCCTGCAAAATTAAAATCTTTTGTCACAAAATATATCCCATTTCAGCAGCACTAGAAAAGCTCTGGTTGTGGATGCTTCGTTCTGGGACTTGTGCTGTGAGCTGCACGTGGTGCATCAGCAAGAGCATAAATATATCCAAACCTCAGCTTTTTACCTGCAGAGATGAGTGGCCTTTTTTCCTCCTGAGTTATAGAGGGACAAAACCGAAGCTTGGATTAGTTGAAATGGCTTCTGCACCATGAATTTATCAGTTGTTAAACAGCACTTGTCTAGCACTTGGACTATCACATGCCTCCAACAAGCTACAATTGCAAATTAATTGACAGGAACTTTCCTCTTGCTGTGTTTTAAATAGGATACCAAAGAAGAACATCAACTTATTTGCAAATCCGTAGACAAACTGACAAAAATATTGCTGTTTATTTGGTGATGGATAGCAGTTGGATTTCAGTCTTTCTGCTTACGCAGATGGTGTCTCATCTCTAAGTGGGATGACAGCACGTGCCCAGTAGCAACCTGCCACCTGCAATGGGCAGTTTCAGTGTGGATGTTCCTGATGGGGAACCTGATGATGGGTTTTTTTGTTGGTAGTGGTAGGGTTTTTTTTCCTGCCACTGACCCCTGCTGATCATTTGAGCATCCTACATCATTTTCCCCTTCTTTCTCTGAAGCATATCCATGTAAAGCAGACAGGGAAAGTAAAATCTCAGAGTGAAGCTTTTGAGCCTTCCAAGGGGCCAGGCAGGCAAGTCCCTGAGCCCCTGCCAGGCTCCGCTGAAGCTGCTTTGCAGGATGCACCCGTAAAACACACTCCCTTTAGCAGAAAGACAAGATTTCCACAACTTGTATGTGTTCTTGCAGACGCTTTGCTGTAGAGAGAGAGGAAGAGGAATTTTTTAAAAAGTGCTACAAATTGTGTCCTTGTTCTTGCATTAGTTGTATTTCTTCCTAATTTTTAAGGCATAGCTGTTAAATCATGTGTGTTTGTGTAGGTGCGTATATAAGTATGTAAAAATATAACATTATATGTAATATATACTGTTATATGTATGTAATATATACACACACACGCTCACACCCACATGTATATCCATAGCTTTATGGAGGAAGGTGGTTATCCAGTATATACACACGCAGTTACGCTCTTGGGTCATGATCCTGGAATTGGCTCTGGTCCGGCCGATCCGTGCAGCTGCATGGAGCCAGCTGCCGGATCGAGGGTTCATAAGATGTATATAATATAGACTACATTTTAGTGGTTTTATTTACAGCTTCATGAGGGCAGGCTGTGCTACTCTATCTGCTTCTACCTGCAACCATTAGATAAAAAAAAAATACAGCTTTAACCAACTTCATATTTATTTCTGAAAAGGAGAAAAGGAGTATCCTCAGACATAGTGCTACATGTTGTCTCTTTTTAAAAATAAAGCAGATGATAGGTTAAAATCATCTAGCCATGCTGAAGCACTTCAAAATACGCAGTACTAAATTATTTCCTGTTCTCGCTGAGCAGTGTTTTTCCAGTATTAACATTTTGTTACATAATGCAACTCGCTGTCTTTCTGTAGAAGCCTTAGATTAACCTTGGAAGAGTTAATAGCGTTTTGTGAGTAATTTGTTCTCACTTCAGCTGGAAGATAGCCATATTTGCACATGAGGAAGCTCTGTCTTTCCTCAGTTATCTGAATGTTTCACCGCAGTGCCTTCCTGCCATTGTACCAAAGGCCTCCCAAGATTTCGTCTGCAGGGTGAACAACTCTAATGCATTTTCCATCCAAGTGGTACCATGCTGAGCGCGTGGGGCTCGTCGCAATGCAGAGTTCATCATCTCGCTCTTTTGGTGTTTGTTCGTCTGTGCGTGTGTGCGGGGTTTTTATTTCCATTTTTCCACCCAAGCTTTCGCTGCAGATACAGGATGAGCTTCTATAAACTTCTGCATCAAATATATCAATACGTAGCGTTAAAAATCATCATTCATGATATGTAAACAGTCTGAGAGTGGAATGAGAGTTGACAGATATCAGGAAGATTTTTTTTGTCAGTTATGAGTGTTGGAAGTAAGTTTGCCAGGAGAGTAATTGCTCGTAAAGATACTTGCAGTGAAATATGAAGTGCCGTTTTTGTTTTTCTCCATGAGAATGGGCAAATGTAAGATCTGAACAACAGCAATGGAATGAAAGTGTCTAACGTATGTGTTTTTATTGGTAGAAAGAATGTAGAAGAGCCATGGTATTTGCACTTGCTTTATTTGTATCCATGTAAATATGTATCACTTCCATTCTTCTTGTAGGAATACAGCATTTTCTGAATGTAGAATATTTTCAAAACAGCACTATGTTATTCTCTATTGTATAAAATGCTGCTGCTTGATAATATATCTAAAACAGTTCTCAAATTAGCTAGCATGTTTTTTAAAGTATATTTTGTAATCCATATCTTTGCAGAAAAGTGTCTATGCTTTTTGCCTGACCAAATATGCAACATCTTTTGGATTAAGAATAGTATTTATAAAGGATCAATTTTCATTTTTTTTCTGAGTATAATTTTCTATGCAATTGTTGTTGAATTTTTATTGTCCTAAAAAAAAAGATAAATTTTCTAAACCCTTAAAGACAACTTAAAAATTATTTTCTAAATATTTCAATCCGACCTTTTTCCCTTAATTACTTTCTAAATTGCTACTTAATAGAGAACAGTTATCTGCCAGATGGGAGTTAAGAAAACGACTGTCTTTTAATTTCAAATCTTAAATTGAATCATAATTTATCATAAATTTTGCACCATTTCAGATCATCTGATATTTCAGTTTATGTGCCACCCTGTACATTATTTATATGACATATTCCTGTGCAATATGAAGAAATGCCTACGTTTGGTTTAGACTGAAGAAATTGCAAACTCTCCAGAATCAACTGCTTGTTCTCTTACTTGTTTACATTGCAGTGATTTCTTGTGTAAATGTAAGGCATCTATCTGCCATCAAGCATGGAAAGTTATAATTCTTTATTCATCTCAATTCTGAACGAGTGATCCACCCCTTTGAGTGTTTGACATAAAAGTGATATCCCTCTTCTTTCATATCTGCTACTTTATAGCTGCAGTGGGTAGCAGCTGAGAGCAATTTATGTAGCGCCCAGTCAATAGCAAATTCCATGTAGTCTGTACAAGATTATTCAGCCATTTTCCATGTTCCTGGTGTACAGAACATAAGTTGGTCCCTGACCCACATTGCAGGAAAAAAATTCAGCTGCAGGTGCTGGTGCTGTAAAAGTTCACATAGGCTGCAAGCGTGGGGTTGTCTGGAGAAAAGTCAGTCTTTTGAGCTTCTTTTCAGTAGCTCTCACTGAAAAAAAACAAGCCAAAATATGTTGAAAGTTGTAGAATGACTGTGTCAAAAAGGGCACAATGAGCTGAATGTCTGAAATAATAAATCCCCCCAGACTCACAGGTGTGGGCTGGAGGAACCAGCTATTTTTGAAGAGGGTAAAGGATTAACCCGCCAGGTGCTGGGAGCAGGGGATGTGCAACCAGCCCTGCTGGGGAGCTGCTCCTCTGGTGTGCGCAGAGCTCTGGAGAGGGCTGCGTTGCTGCTTCCCACCCCCATCATAATTTCAGGTCTGCTCGCTGGGGTCCTACCCTGCACGGTCAGATAAAACCATTCACGAACCAGAGGCACTCGCACCAAGTGAGCAGTTGTCCCCCAAACTGGCCTAAAAAAATGTCTTGTTACTCAGCTGTTGGTTCCAAAGTCTAACTTCAAGAATCGGAAAGGGGTTTATATCATTCGCATTCCTACAACAACATTGTTAACCTCCAATGTAATTTTTTTTTTTTGCTATCTGTAAAAATATTTTTATATATTGCCTGTACTATGGTAGTTTAGCAATAAATGAAAGGATATTTGCTGCATTTGCACTTGGTTCTTAAATTCCTTTAATCTCCTTTTTAGGAGGGTGACAAAGACCTCGAGGTCTGAACAGCCGCGATGAAGCTGCTCAGGGGCTTCTCACCATGGGGTTGGATTTCAGAGTCTGGAGTAAGGAGGTTCCCAGTCCCCCTTTGCATCAAAATCCCATTCGGTTACTACTGATGACACTGATTCCTACCGTAAAAATTTTTACAAACTCCTTCCTCTGCCCTTATTTTCTTATTTTCCTGGTTTTCATTTTCCCCAGACAGTAAAAAAAAAAAACACCAAACAATGCACAACAACAGGTATCTGCTGAGGCTGCGCCATTATACGGAGATAATTTCCAGCCGAGTAAACGTCCTTCTGTATCAGTATATGGTTTATAGAGATGTGCTCCATTTAATTTTTGTTCATCTAAATCCCAACCCTGCATTTTCCTTCAAAAGACACTAAAAGATACATTTTCATACTGCTGTGCTGGAAGGCTGCCCAGAGCCCATTATATCTCGGTACGAGTTGAGTTTATATAGCGTACAATTAAAGACATTTACCTTAACAAAATCAATATTATCCTTTGCATTTAAAAACAGTGAATTCAAACCATATTTGATGCATTTGTTGGAATGGAGCAAGCGCTTTGCTTTGCTTATTCACAAAAGCCTCGGAGCGAGGGCCATGTGGAAGCTCTTAACTCCCAGCACACGGTACAAAGGCTGGGAAGCTCATAAACCAGACAGGCCTCGCCAACAAAGAAGCTGTTACTGGCTAAAAGAGAACATTTTATGATGAGCAAATATATGGCACTCAGGATTTTAGCTTTATTCAGCAACAGGAAAATTTAAGTAACTTAACCTGGAAATTCCACAGTTAAGGGCTGCGAACTTGAGCACCTGACCTGATGCTCTGGTTTTAATTTATATCTTGGGTCCAAATTAAAGCCCTACACCAGTACCCCCAGATTTTTAGTCTTAACGGTAAATTTCCTGGATTTTGGAGACTTAACTCACTCCTTTATGCCCCTTCAACAGAGCTGGCTTTCTTTTTTGGGAGGGGGCTGAGGGGAGGGATGATTTTCTTTTCATGGTAGCTGTAAGGAAGAAGGATTCATGTTTCTAATGAACATCTGGGTTCGGTAGGGGGACTTGCTTGCTCGCGTGCTCCATTGTGTAAATACGTGATTTACAAGATTTAAAAAAACATTAAAAAAAAGCAAATGTAATTTGGTCCGTTTAAGAAGCTGCCTTTCATACCAGCTTCTTGTCGGAAAACCTCGCCGCTGGTGCCTTGCGTGCCCATCTTGCCTGCTAATAAGGAGTGCTGCTAATAAGGTGGCATCCTTGGAAAGGAAAAGGAAAAATTGTCCTTTTCTTCCTTCTCCAGGCGCTCACTGCCTACCTCGGGGTTGGACCGGCTGCTCCCAAAGCAGCCCATGTCCTACTCAAAGTCCCACTGTGTCAAGGCTGGAATTATTTTGGTTGGGCAGAGAATTAGGGCCGGGATGGCTGCAGTGCAGGAGCTGAACGGGAGGGCTGCTGGATCAGGGCAGCATTCGGACCTGGAGTTCCTACTCGACCCCTAGCAAGTGTGTGCAAGGTGCATGGCCACGCACTGCAGGTTGACTGCACCTAGCAGACATTCCCATCCAAAATGGAGATTAAGTGGCTTCAAGCCTAAGGAAAACATCCATGGGAAATCAGGCTTCATTAGTGTCATTTACAGTGGAAGCCCTGGAGTATTCCTATTAATTCACACAGTTTTCGGAGCTCATTTATAAAACGAATTCGTTTTGGCTTGTAGCACAGTCATTTCTAATGCTTTGCAGCGCAGTAGATTACTTGGGTTTTGTATAGTGCCTCTGTAGCAGCACAACTGGTTGGGCCTCAGAACATGTATAAAAATTGACCAAACTGTCTCTGTATTAGGTAAGAATATAGGAACACGACCGTGTTGTGAATTTGTTTATTTTCTACACCATTGGCTACAATTCAGTCAAAGTGAAGCAGCACACACTGGCAGGGCATTTTTCCTCACCATGATAAGATCTTAGATTTAACTTGTTCCCTGTGGACACCCTTAATATACCAAATTTTTGGCTGAGAGCTTTCACTAGAGGTAAGGCTGGATCACTGGTGAGGTGAACAACTCACAAGGTCTCATCAGCCTGAGTAAAGTCTTCATGGGACTTTACTGAAAGTCAGTCACTATCATGGAAGCCTTCAGGACACCTGAAGTCTAAGCCTAAGAGCAAATTAATCTCTAAGATATTCTATATTAAGACTTCATGAAAGGAAACGAGAGGGAAGAAGAAAGAGACCTCCTGTTTTTGGGCTGAGGTCTCTAGTGACCAGCTTAGTTTACCATTAGCGCCCAAGAGCTTCACTTTCCTTGGTCGTTTCTTTCCTTTTCATTTCCGCCACCCTGTCTGAATTCAAACAGTTCTATAAACCAGGATTCTTAAGCAAGAAACCATTTTGGCTTAATTTATCTTAAAAAAATGTACGCATATAAATGTGCATAGAAACCAAACGGAAGGAAGAGCCGTGGGTGAGCCAGACCTGCCCTTCTTACCTTCTCCAGGCTGTACATGGGAGCGCGTGGGCGATGCTTTGCCCCCCACGGCACTGCTTCCTCCAGGCAAAATAATGTTCCCGCAGCATCGCGCTTGGGGCACACGGAGGAAGCTTCGCCGTGTCCAAGGACAGCCTTTCCCATGGGAAGGGCAGGGAGGTCAGCAGCGGCTCCGTGCGGAGAGCCCCGGGTTGGCAGCTCCCGCCGCGGCGCTGCTGGGCTCCCGCTTCACGCGGCGGGTGACGACAGGAGCTGACGCCTTTTCTTCTGCTAATCCCTTTATTAAAGCACTATTTGCTCAGCTGCGGCGAAGGCTGCGCTGCTTCCTGCCCCTTTCACCCTCCTTCCCCCTCTGCCCGCACGGCTGCTGGTCCCTGAGAGCCCAGAGCCCCATTCCGCAGGGAGAGGCGCCTCTTGGAGATACCTGGGATGGGTTGGAGACATTAGCAGTTGCTTTAATTATCCCTATGTTCTTTAGCAACATGTTTTGCTAAACGTGTTCTTTTTTTTTCTTTTTTTGACTAAGGAGACATACCTAAACAAGAACCACTTTTTTTCCTCTATTATTGCCCAGAACTAATCCGCATCCACCTTGTTGTTACAGAGGTGAAACTGAGACACAGCGAAGCAAATCACCCCAAGTCCCAGCCCTGGCAGCTGCAATAACTGGGACTAGAAACCAGATATCAACACCCATGTCCGGATCAATATCCCCGTGCCACAAATTCCCAAGATTTAAGGGGGCTGCAGGCCTCCCTTGGTGAGGAGCAGCCGTGGAGCAAGATGAAGCCAAGGGGGCGAGCGGCGCGTTGATCCGAGCACTGCTCCGGCACCAGCACCGGCATCGCGGCCCCCGCTGCCTTGTTGCTGTTGGCACCGGGCGCCTGGGTACGCGGCAAGGAGAAACACCAGCCCTGTTATTCTGCCGCACTGTGCTCCTGATTTACGGCTCCCTCTAAAGTACATGGGAAATGCGTTCACTCCACTTTTACCCTATGTGGTAGAAAGTGGGATTTCAAGAATGGCCAAAATACCTCTTGAATTCGCTTGCAGACACAGCAAATTCCACATTCGTTTCCTCTTTGATGGGTAGAATATTTGCATACTAATGAAAAAGGCACTAGGATGTTGCTATGAATGGAGGTTCAAGGTATGTTTCCCACTCTGTGATTAACGCATTTTTGTTCATCCCAGTCCCATCCCAGTCTTGCTTTCTCAGCAGCTGGGGTGACACCCGGGTGTATCGACGTTACAGCTGCGTTACAGACTGCACCGCTTCCCCGCTGCGGCCCCGGCCCGGCAGGACTCACTTTCCCCATGGATCAAAGCCGTGATGTGGAAGCAGGTGCTCAGCATGGGCAACACGTTGCAAGTCTCCAACCCAACCCCTCGCCACAACCAGGCTGCAGCATCGCTGGTCAGGGCACAGCACAAACCCCAGCACAGCCGGCCACTGAAAAACACACACATGCAATAGGCAACGTACACCAGGGAGCAAATCTGTACCAGCAGGCAGATAGGAGCAAGCTGTGTCTTTATACAGATTTGCTGGTTCTGATCCCTTTCCTTTTCTTTCGCTTTCACTGGAATTTATCTATATTGATGATGCAACTTGGTATTAGACACCTCTCCCTCTGCAGTACTGCAGCTGAGCAACATGCTGCTTCTGTCAGTCTGGACACTTGAGTTAAAACTCGTACAAGCTGCAGGGGGGATCTACCAGCACAGCGGGGCTCTGCCACTTCGTCTGCCCCGTGCCGTGTCCGTCACTGTTCTCCTTACACTACTCTGCCTCCAGTGAGCGCTCCGGGACCGCGGCAGCCCCAGCATTGCATCCGTGCCGCTGCCACGAACTCACTCACACACTGCATTCCCATTTGACTTGACTTTATTTCAGGCTTAACCATAGGAAGATTTTTCTTGCTCAATATGATAATTGTAGCATTAGTCCAGTCCTTAACAAAGAAGCATCTATGTATGTCCTCAGCGCATCAATTATCCTTAGTGGCAGCAATTATGGGGGACTCCACAGGGAGGAGCAGGAGCCAGAAGGACCAGGAATCGCATCCCGTTGGGCTGCAGTAGCCCCTCACCTTGTAGAGCCCTCCCCATCCTCCCAGTGCTGCAGGCAAACAGAATTTGGTCACTCCTGGCATATGGGCTGGATCTGCCAGGATCCCTGCTGGGACAGCTGGGGGAGCGGCACTGGCACGAGACCTTCCCTGGACCTTTGTTTTAGCTGATTAATGTATCGTAGCTTTTCTTGCTCTTCTCTATAATTTTGAATATCCCTCTGAAAAACAGCTTTGTTCCTCCCTGCAAGGTACGAGCCCCAGCAGGAGAGCCGGCACCTCATCCTTGTATCAGCATGCCCAGAGCAAGCACGCTGGAAGCATCGGGATAGTGCCGGTGATTTTCCAAATCTCTTTTTTTTCTTCTTTTTTTTTGCTTAATCTGTAAAAAGAGAAATGGGGGTTGGGGAGAGGGAGAGGAGTTCATCCCATGAAACATATTTTTTGGTTGCTGAGAGACATCTGACTTTAAATCTCCCTAATGAATTAGCACAGCGCGTTTAATTTTGTTTATGAAAACAGACGGCTTGTGATGGCAAAACCATGAGTCAGCGCCCTGGCCGGAGACGTCCCCGCGAGACGATGCCCAGGGAAGCAGGGGAGCGGGCGGACACGCGGGCTCTGCTCACACCTAGGAGCTGAGCAGGGGCTCAGCCTCTCAACTACCCTCAAATCAAAATAAAACAAGTTCCTTACCAGAAGGTCCTTCTGGAACCACTGCAGCAAACACTGAGCAGCAACTCACTGAGGAAGGTGGGGGAAGCACCGGGGTTTCCTCATTGCGGCCTCACCTTCCAGACGGACATCAGCTGGGGAAAACCTGTAGGAAACAACCCACCACGGCAGCATGGGCAAACCTTTAGGCTGGAAGGTCCCGCAGAGCGGATGCAACCAGAGGGAGCAGCCCATCCATGCTCCACAAAGAACCAGGCTGAGGAAACGTGCACAAGGAGCAGAGGGGCCTTAGTTCAGCACCTTCCAGCAGCAGTGATTATATGTTCAGGTTAAAATTTGTTTTAAATGAGACACACATGAAGTGGAGCCTTGGGTAAGTAAGTGATGGCAGGTGATGCTAGAAATCCTTGGGTAGATTGTGTTAGCCTTTTACTGCAGCTCATAGGTAAAGTCCCATAAAAGTATGAAAGCTGTTATCTAAGGGTTGTGATTTACCATTTTATCCTGCCCTACCACCCCTGGTGCAAGGAGGTTTCAGCCCTTCATAAAGGTCACAGGCAAGACACTAATACCAAGAAATAACAGTGAATAATAATGTCTCCAGTTGATCCATTTGAAAGCATCGGTATCCATGCAGACTTGGAATTCATGGAGAAAAAAAAAAATCTATTAAAAACTAGTCCTCTGCTCTTAAACTTGGCTCGAGCCAACCCCTTAACAACAAAACACGAAAAAAACCTAGCACTGTAGATTAGTTGGCTTTCCACCAACCAAGTCTTGATTGAAAATCAAATGCAGATGTGAGCAGAAAAAAAGCAGCAATTTCAGGCCTCCCAGCAGCCGCCTGCTGTTGGCACGCTCCAGCAAAATATCAGTGCAAACTGGTACCGTCTGGACCACTCCGTAGCCTTCGTGGCAATTACGAGGCCAGCGTGTTCCTGCTGTCCCCATTAAGATAAACAGCGCTTTTCCGCAACAAAGAGAAAGGAGGGATTAAGGCAAGAAGGGAGAAAAAAGGACTCAGATGGGAAAGCTTAGTTTTCTTACAGCCAAAGGGTACTCATGCAACCCAGTGCGAGGAGTGACAGCGTCAGCCAAGGAATCCATCCCCTGCCTGGTGCCTGGCAGTGCCAGCTTGGGAAGAGCCCCCCTCCGCACGGCAAACGGGGCTCCAAACTGCCTGGGAATGGGAAGGCAGGAGCACTGCACACAGCCCTGGGCTCCTTCCCTTTAGAGGAACGGGGACGAAAGGGAGAGTGTGATGATGATAACAGGCGTTTTGTGCTGCGCTGGCAGAGGGGATCGATGGTGCGATGAGCCAGAGCCCTCGCCAGCCTCCCAGCTCTACACAAGCACCAGCCCAAAGCAGCTTCTGTTGGAGCTCCCACCTCAGCAGGACTGTTCTTAGGACAGGGATCTGCCTTCCCTCAGGCTTAACTGCTCCTGCAGGGGGAGAGGAGGGGGCTCCCGCCGCACCTTTAGGAGCTGCCGTGAGGACAGCGGGGCTGGTGGAGAGGTTGGCTGCCTTTAGGAGCGAGGGAGAGCACGCTGCATCAAAACCGATTTCATGGGAACGATCCTATTTATCGTACAAGCTTCGGCTATTCTAAGCTGCCGCACCGAGGTGAATTAAACACAAACTTCAGTGGCAGCATTTGCCTTTGCAGGACTTGCTCATGCAGCTCCTGCTGCTGCACGCGCTTCCCGGCGCTCCCAGACCCCGCTGCCTCGCTCGGCTGCTTGCAGCTCCTATCACACGAGTTACACGTTGTCTGTTGGCAACAAGATGTGCAAAATAAGAGCTGGCTCAGGGAGCCGCTCACCAACAACAGCAGAAATTGTCCTCGAAGCTTCTTTGGGAAGCACGGCCAGAAGGTATCGTGCTCTCTCTCGCTCATTGTCTTAATTGATTCTCTCTGGAGAGCAGAAACTTGGAACTTCTCTGCAACGCTGCCTGGCCGAGCAGTTTTTTTAAAAGAAAACAATTAAGTCCGTTAGAACGGATAGCCCAGAAGCATTAACTTTCATGCGTTGTTTTGCCTCATGTATTGACAACAAAATAATCGGAGAACATAAATATCACGAAAACAGAGAGGTCGGAAAAAAGACCCTTTGCATCAGAAAATCTTTCACCAACACAGCCAAGGATAAAATATCAGTCTGGTTCATGACTCATCTCTGAATCTATAACTATTTAAATACCAAAGTACTTTCTGAGCTTTATGCGGTCATGAAAAATAGCAGTAGTCAACTGAATTCACATCCTTAAAGTGCAATATTTTAGTAAGGAAAGATTTCCATCTAGCCATCTGCTTTTTCTTCCTCTTGCTCTTTTTCCGGTTTCTTCATCATCTTGCATTCCTACCTCCTTTTTCTCCCAAGAGGGCATGCAACCCCCAGACGCAATCAGAACATTGCAGAATCATCTTGAGAGAAATGTAGAATATTCTACCAATTTTTAAGGGAATATCTGTGATATTCCTTACCCGGTAAGATGCTGCGTATATCTTAGTGTAAAGAAATACATAGGAGCTATGGCCTTATTGTTCAGCCATCACTATTACCAGCCCCAGAAAAAGAAGGACAAGAAGAAGCACTATTTAATTACAGTGTCACTCAAAAATACGATCTTCTCTCCTCTTGACTGCCTCCTAGCACACGTGCTTCATACATGTGCAGCTTCCCGCAGGCTGGTTCTGATGGGCCTCAGGGCTGTATCCTCCAGGAATGGACTGGAAAGCAGCCCTCGCCTCGCTGTGCAGCAATCCCACCTCCAAGCTCTCACCCTCTTCCCAGCCCCGGAGAGGAGCCAGCAGCAATAACCTCATGGCGCTGCTCCAAAAAATCGTTCTCGGTGGCTGCGTTCTTAATGGTGACTCCATGTGGAGCCACCAGCACCTCGCAGCCCCAGATTGCCTCCCCAGAAACCGCCCCTCTTGGGGACACGTCATCCCCAGCTCTCCTCCAAGGAGCCTCTTGCTCCCTGTGTGGGGCAATTCCAGAGCCTGGGAGTGAGGGGGAATGAGGGAGCCCGCTCTGGCTGCAACCCAAAACACAGGGCAAAAAGTGCCTCAGAACAAAAACACGGAAAATTGGGCTTTTCCCCCCCATTTCGCTCTTCTGAGCTGTGCTCCCTCTCCAATTTACACTTACAAACCTCCACGTAGTCAGTGTTAAAATAAGACCTAATTTATCATCATGCAGCCCTGCAAACTGACGCACTCGGGCAGCCTGCAAGTCTAACGCAAATATTATTCCACCTGCACTAACACACCTTGGCTCTGCGATGGCAACGGGGCAGGATGGCGCTACCCGTTCTGATGGGAACACTCACGTGTCAGAGGGCAGAGCATTAACGCAGCTCGTTAGCACGAGATAATTAAAGACAGCCATCCTGGCTGGCCATCCTTCTTGTCAAAACCCGGATCTTTGATTATTCAGGATTTCCTCCCTTATCTTGGCGTGCAACCGGCCTTTCCTGCACGATGCTCTCCCTGCTCTGTGATGCTGGTGGGGTATGTGCAGACCGCAGCGCCCTCTCCCTGCGGTGCCCGCCACGAGCCAGGACGCAAACGCCTCCGCACTGACATTTCACAGGTTGCCCCTCTGTGAATTTAAGCTCTCGCAAAAAGGGCAGTCTGGATTTCTCATCCCCTGGATTAGGAGGAAAATCCCCTTCCCTGAAAGCTGAACCCAAGGGCCTGGCGAGTGCCAGCGCGCGGGGACGCTCGGGTCGTGGCCGTTCTCGCTCGCCTTGGGGGCTCCGGTCCTGCTGTGCACATAGAGCCCCTCAGCCCAGGCCTGGGATCGTGCTGGAAACCCGGACTCCTCCGCAGAGCCCTGCGCCCATGGAAGCTGCGTAGGCTGTGCTGCCCGGAGCAGCCCGGGCTCCCACAGCCGACTGGAGCCTGTGTCAGAGCGTGCGGGAACGCTCGTGGGCAAGGCCAGGCTTGGCACAGGCGGGAACAGGGCTGGGAGCAGCACGTGCGTATCCCCAGAGCTGGGGCATCTGGCGCTCCTGAGCTTGATGGTTGTTGACCCTAAAACCTAAGGATCAATATGACTTCAGGAGCAATGATTAGAGCAGAGCCTTCCAGCTGCCCTAGATTTGGGCCAGAAGGCTCCCCGGTGCACGTGCTAAATCCAGACCCTTTTGGTTGCCCTGAACAGCCTCTGTCTGATCCAGAAACCCTCTGCTTCCATCGGGATTCAGGTCCCTTTCTGCACTATTCGCCCCCTCTCAGCTCATTCTCTTGGGCACTGGGTATCCATCAAACTCTCTGGCTCCACCACTTATCCCTCGTGTCAAAACGTGCATCCGGACAGAAACACCTGCAGTGTCCCAGAGGCAGCAAGGACGGGATAGGGAACCTGGAGCAGCCCCATGGGCTTGGGGGCACTCGGTCCTTTTCTGCTTCCTGAGGGGGACGTGAGGGGACTCTGCTCCCCTTGTCCTCCAGGGTGACACGCAGCCATCTGCAAAGCATTACCACCCTTTCAAAGAAACGCTGCCTACATTAAGTAGAAGTATTTAATTAGCACTTCATTTAGAGCATGTGGTAAAGCTCACAGGCCCATTTTGGGCCAGGGATGATTTTCAAGGGTGGGTGGAAAACAGCCGAAAACGCCAGAGATCAGCGCAGCTCCCAAGAGCCGCTCGCGGCTCGTTCCTGCTTCCACGTTGCCACAAGCTCCGTGCAGGAGCCGCTGCTGCTCTGAGGGCTCAGCACAAACAAATCCAAAGTCATGGAAACAAGGCTGGCAAGTGCCCCGTGTGCTCCCCATCCCGTGTCTCCCACCTGTGGTTACCGAGCAGGCAGGAGTTCCTTGGGGGGCTGGATCAGACGGGGATGTCGCCAGGGGGCTGCAGAGCCAGGGGCAGCTCCTGGGCAGCCTCCCTCCCTCTCGGGACACGTGGCAGGACACGTGGCGCGGCGGGACACGGGCCGAGTGTTCGTCCTGGCCCCGGGGAAGCCCTGGTGACTCAGGGATCCCCTCTGAGTCACCAGCCTCGGGAGAGGCCAAGCTGCAGCTGGCCGGAGCGGGGCTGTTCGCAGCGCGTGGGCGCGAGGCCGGTGTCACGGGGTCCCCGGCGCAGCCTGGGCCGCCCGCGTTCAGCCTCGGCCCCCGGAGCTTCGAAGCCAAAACTCCTCAGTCCTGTTTCATGGAACTCACCCGTAATTCCATCAGCTCCGAGGAGGGGATGCAAGTGTCCGTGCTGGCCTCAGCGCTCTGCCTTGGAAGGAGAGCCAGAGCCTCAACCGCGAGCGCTTGCCAAAAGCGAGAGCGAGCAGAAAGACATCTTACAAACAAACACGGGCAAAGACATCGTGCTGGAGCTGCTGGAGCAATCTGGCTACGGCACCGCACACTGCACAGGCTCATGTCTAGACCTGGGTTTTTCATCTGCTTGGACTCAAGAAGGAAAAAAAAACCCCAAATCCCAACCACCTCCTACCCTCCTGGTGCATGGGCGCAGTCAGACCGTCCTGCAGCCGCCTCTCCTGGCACTGGGCAGTGGACGAAACCTCTGCCCAAGCAGCATCCTGACACAGACCCAAGCGACAGGTCTAGCACAGGTATCTACAATAACTGGTACACAGAAATGCAGTTGGTATTATCAGAGCAAATCCAGACAGAATTTTTAAACACTGCAACTGAACAACTAGGTGGAGCAGCTGGGGTTACCGCTGTGCGCATCCCTGCATGTGTGCCCCTATAGGCACAGGAATACCTATATATGAATTCTTCCTTGTCCTTGTACATACAACCACTATGAAAGTGGAGGTGATGTTGTAGTGACTACGCACATACAGTCATTAATCACCACTTGCGTATTTTATGTGCAGGGTTTCAACAATTTTCTGTCCTGTAGCAACGCACTATGCTATCTCCTTGCGCAAGTGTTCATGTAAAATTAGCAGTCTGATCTCTTAATTACTTTAGCATATTTGCTTCAACTACCAAATCCTAACACCATATATATTCTACGTATGCCATTATAATCCAGTTATTGATAGGGACACTGTATGACACAGCTTCACATGCTCATGGGCAAACAGGCCTCTTGTCACTTCAGTGATGGAAGATTCACACACCTGATTGCAATGTTATGACTCACTGGGAAGGACCATACCCATCTCTGCAACTTCAGAGATAGTAAACGGCTAAGTCTGCCGCAAAACCTGTAAAATGACCACCTGAGATTCACATTTTATACTCTGTGTGGTGCTGTCAAAAATGATACAATTGTGTCTCTGTTCTGCATGTACACAGTCTGTGCTTCAGAAACCTGCAGTTGCATTTGCAAAGGAGACGCTGCAGCCTTCCTGTTGGCACGCACTGATATTTGTCTGTAGCTACACAGGTATAGACAGACTTTTTTGGGCAGGAAATTCTGAACAGACTATTATTAGGGCCACAATACTGGATTGCCTTTGGAAATGTAGTCTCTAATTTAGTTTCATGAGGTAGACCTGTTTGTTGTCTCAAGCAACGGGAGCTGAGCCAGTGCCTGTCCAAGGCAGCATCCTAGGGCACTGTGCAGGGACTAAGGTGGGACAAAGCATCTCAGAGCAGGGTGTAATTTAGGGACTCTGCTCCAGCAAATTCTGAAGCCTCTCCCTGGTGAGTTGTGGTGTGTGCCAACAGGCCAGCTCTCTGGGGGGCTCTCAGGAATTTATACAGTAAACCCTAGTTGGCCAAAATGTAAATGCAGAAGATGGTTCTCCTGCTGTGTGCCTACGCACAGTAAATGTGGCTGGAAAAGGATAAATTTGCTTTTTAAAATTACATAATTCAAATTACGTGCACGGCCCTCTTGGGAGCAGCGTGGCTGCGAGGCTCCAGCCCGCGCGCGCAGAAGCCAACAGCCCAACGTGAACGTGAGCAGCTGCGGGGTCTGCACGCCGGCCCCGAGCGCCTCGGCAGCTCCTCCGCGGCCGCCGCAGCGCAGGGGGAGCCGAGGGCTGCGGAACAGCGCTGGGGGAAAGGGAATACAGGGGCCACAGGTCTCACGGGGAAGAAACTGGGTTTACTTGCGCTGAAGACACCAAGATGGACCACACTGAGAGAGAGGAAAGGCATCCTAAGCCACGGTGCTGCTGGCTTGCCTTCTCCTCCCTGCATATTCCCTGGAAGATTTCCTGGTGGCACAGGCTGCCTCATGTGTATCTTGTTTATTGTTGGCCTGGATAACTTCCTTTGGAGTCAGCCCAGCCCCTGTTGGGAACATAGGAGAAATCTGGATCCATTTGAAACTCTCTTTTGGAAGAGGCAGAGGTGTCCCTGTCAACATGTCAAATTAGGAATGCTCCGTTTGGTTTAATGGAGCTGGCGTTCAGCTTCATCTGAAAGGCTCCATGAACTTCCATTGTCATTTATATTCTAAAACTTCAGAATTAGAGATTATTTTCCCTTTTTTTCTTCTTTTTGAAGATAGTAAGTTCCTCTTTAAATTGTATTTCTTTACAGTTTGACTTAAATTTTATTTCTTTGCTGTTTGACTCCATTAATTGTCTCCACCAGACAGCCTCTAGTTATTCCTGCATAGAGAGGTCTTTTATCAATCTGAGACCAACATAATATTAATGATGTACAAAATGTAAAAATGCACCAAAGAACAAAGGAAAACCAAGAAAGGAAATACTGAGGAGGGATATCTAAAAGGATTGCAGTACAGAGCAGAAACAGAATTATTTTTCCTGACACAGACTTCTCATGTAATTGGTATGTCAGTTCAGGCATGTGCTTCAGCATCCACTCCTGCAAAGTCAACCTAATTATTCACTTACCTTTCAGAAGACTGAACACACTCATTTTAGAGGAGATGAACTGGCTATTCAAATTACTCTCGGATAATAAAAACATGAAAACAAACAAACGAAGCAAAACCAACCAACCAACCAAACACATTTGGGCAGGATGATTCCAGACCTGGCAGCTGCACCTTGCTTTTCTGTCAGGTTTCTAGTGAATTCATGAAGCTCTAGCACAAGCCACACTTCTGGAAGCCTTGAAGATAAGAGAGCTCTCAAGCTCCTTTTTTTTGCTCAGGTGAATTTTTGTTCAGGAGAAGCAAGATACCTAGGCTGGGAGTCAGAGTCTCATCTCCATGCCAGTATCAGCCCTTCTTATCGTTCTCTAAATCCAGAAATTCAGAAAATATCTTTTCTTTATAAATCATACTCCTGCCTCTGGGTTAAACTAGGCTCCTACTGAATTCCTGGCTCCAGGCACCGGGAATTGCAATGGACAGAATCCAGCTTCTGATAAGCAAAAGCATAAGGAGGCTGTTGTGACAGGGAGCAGATTCAGGTCTCCACCTTTTGGTGCCTGCAACTGTATTCCTGCTAAGCAGGACCCAGGGACACAGGTACCTCCAGGCAGGAACAGACCAGGACATGCAGTGCGGAATGGCAGCTCGGAGCCCGCAGCAGCGTCCCGAGGGCTCTTCGCTCCAAGCCAGGTTGCTCTGTCTTCAGCACAAGGGATTTTGCCAGTGCCGGCCACTCCGTGGCCTTGCCCACCGCCCCGGCACCAGGAGCTCCGGGGGAGGAAACCTCCCGGGCCTTTCCACTCCCTTCTGCAAGTGAAAACAAACGTAGCAGCCCACAGACTGGCCAATGTTCAGACTGAGCTGCCAAAACTTTGTCCCTAGAACAATTCCCCTGGGTCACCTCGCCTCCCCTCTCTGCCAGGGCGAGGAGCAGAGACCCAGATTGTTAGTTTGTCCTTCAAATATGTTGGTTTTCATTAAAAAATCTTCAGTCCCTTCATTTCAATTTTCTCTTTTTTTTCTCTCTTTTTTTACGTCTAAGGCATTTTAAATTTATAAATGCTAAGTTCTGTGTTGTCTGACCTAATTTTCATTCATAAATATGATGCTCATTTCTCTGGGTGCCAATTCTGTACCGCCCAGCAGGAACCGCACAGCAAGAGTGTTTGTTTCCCATTTGTATGTGCATAAGCAATTACTGGAGACCAAATCCAAGTCTAAAGGAACTTGCCTGCATCAGAACATGGCCATTTTAGACCCCAGCTGGCCACGGACGCACTGGTTGGTAATTCAGCGTGATAGGTAGAGTGACCTCAGCGTGAGCTGTGCCCCAAACTCAATGCCAACAGCAAGAAAGATTAATCCCCCAGGAACCGTGGGAGGTTTTACTCTCCCTGCTCAGTTCCTAGAGCCTGACACTTGTGTTGATGTCAACAAGAAAGAAAAACAGATGCATTTTGCATGAAATTCTCTTGCAATGAGCTCTCTATAACCATTAGACCAGCGTTCAGTTGGTGGCATTAGTTTAGTCCTCACTGCTCGTTTAGGTGCTAAAATTAGTTTTTGTAGGATGCAAAGATCACTGCAACCCAAGCAAATCAAATACTGTATCACTGTGCTGGCATGATACAAAAAATAATCAGGAGGAGATGAGCAAAATAAATGATATGCTTTTCTTATCCTGAAGCTCTGCAGGCAACTTAGAATAAACAAGTAAAACACACCATTAATAGCAACAACACTGCTGATTGTCTGCTTTCATTACTGCACATATATCCAGAGCAGAAGGTATAAAATTGAAGGCAAAATGCAAAAGTTATGAAATCACCCCAGATTAAAATTACTAATAAGATGAGAGACGGGTAAAGGTTATTATAAAAACATTAACTTGACTTTTAACAGATCTAATTCTTAAAAATATGTTTATCATAAAATGACTTGGATACTAGCTGTGGTAATAAAATAAGTTGTCTTGTTTCACTAAAACCCAGAATGCAGCAAATTCGCAGCTTCTGTTTTTGGAATGAATAAATTTACTGCGTTTGTAGGGCACTGCATTCAGCTCTGCTTTGCACATGCAGCCTTGTTTTCAGACTGAATGTCATTTTCTCCTGGCTCAGCACCTAAATGATACTCAGAAAGCTCAGCAAAATCAGAAAAAAATATTCACTCATAAGGCTTAGCACTGGGGCGAGTAAAGCTGTCATACATTTTTAATATTTCTCAGCTATTTTGAATGTGAATAGCCATCATTCTTGCAAACCAGGGCCTAATTAGATTCATAAATTAATATTGCTTAAAGGTAAAGCAGAAAAGAAGCTTGCATTTCTGAGGCTTATTTCATTCAGCAGAGCCCTAGTTATCTTGTATACATTAACGATACAAAGGATGTATAAGTTTTACCCTTTGTAAAGCACTAATAAGCAAATACAAAGCTGAAAATATGAATTCCACAACATAAGCCAACCACAGGCCTTTCTACAGGCTCAGTAAGTAGCTTCACTGAAATCAGGGGGACAAAAAAGATAAAATGAGCACATAAGGTCTGCAAGATCAGGCTGAGTTCTGTGCAGAACATGCCTATGGAAGAAATGTTTGATTTCTGCAGAGAGCAGAGTACACGATGTGCTTTTATGTGAGTTAGTCCACAGGTAGGGCCAGACCACAGAATGATAATTAAGTAGAAAAAAGTATGTGCAAAGTCAGTCCCTTGCTGGCACTTATTCAAGCACCAAATTCGTCAGGGAGTTGACTAACTTAAGGCAGGAGCTGCATTCAGAAACGACTGTTTTCAAGTAACTAACCAAACCTATCAGTGTAATTGAGACAACTCATATAAGTTAGAAAGCCGAGTTTCATCTTCTATGTTGATCGCTGCCAGAAAAATAAACATCTACTTTGTGCCATATGCTCTTACCTCAAGGAAGGGCATCGCTTGAGACTGAGCTTCAGCAAAAAGAAAGATGAAAAAGGGCCTGGATTGGGGTTTTGAAGCAAATCTTGATCTGTACTTGATGGAGATGTGCTCCCACCTCATGAAACCACTTCTGAGAGTGCCCCAGAGAAACTGGAGGATTCCAGGAGATTTTTCACCTACCGCCAGCCTCAGAGCTGCCTTGCATGTCAAGCCAACAAACATACCAACAGACTCAGAAGTTCTCATCTTCTAATAAAAATTAGTTAAACAAGAAGGGATAAAAATCCCACAAGGAAATACTGCTAGGAAAACCTCCAGGGCAGCCAACACCAACCATTTTATCTACATAATCATTCAGAGGTGTGTAAGAAATTTGGCTTAATCTACAATTGACAAGGATTTTACTCAAGCAACACTAGCATTTTAAGGTATTTTAAACCCTTTTCTCTCTAAAGCAGCCCGTGCACAAGATCTACAGGCTGGTTTGAAAGCAAGGGCTTGGGAAAGCTTTTGCCTAGGCAGATTGTCTCACCACATCTGCCCTGTTCAGAGCGTGGAAATANTCTACAATTGACAAGGATTTTACTCAAGCAACACTAGCATTTTAAGGTATTTTAAACCCTTTTCTCGCTAATGCAGCCTGTACACAAGATCCACAGGCTGGTTTGAAAGCAAGGGCTTAGGAAAGCTTTTGCCTTTCCCTTTTTGGGAAAGCAGATTGTCTCACCAAATCTGCCCTGTTCAGAGGGTGGAAATATCGAAGCAGAGTTTAGAGTTTTGTCCTCTCTTGGGAGGTGAACACAGCCCAGTCAGGCTGAGCACACATTCCGCAGCAAGAAAGAGCTAAATTCAATGTTCCTTAGTCACTAGCTGTCATCGAGACACCCAAGTGTCTCACACTCCAAGCCGGTGACCATGGGCCCATTCAAAAATCTGGCAAGGTACCTGGGCAGCCGTTTTGCAGTTCTTCTTGCTATTAACTCCTCCAAATGCTGCATCTGAGGCTCCAGCAGGGCTTTAAAGTGGCTGTCTATCTTAACTTGTGTTTCTCTTCTCAGTCATACGTCCATGGAGAACCTGGATGACGTGCTGGAAAGTCTCTCAGACACCAGACCACTGTTTTCTATCTTCAGCTGGGATTAAAGAACTATACAAATCACAGAACCCTCAAATGTCCTTCAGCCCACACGGGTGCTCTGCTCTGTAGGGTCAAGAGTCCAAAGGCAGCGACTGGAACTGCCTGCTCTAGGGGAAATATTTTCTTTATCAGAGGAAAGAGTAAATAATTGGCCACACTGTGGTTCTAGCTCCATCTCCTGAAAAGCCCTCGACACAGCTGAGGACATACACAGCCCATGCAGACTGATTGCACGTGATAGAAATTTGGGGATATTTCCAAGGGAAAGGCTAAGGGGTGGTTGGGCAGCGCAGAAGAGCAGGAAAGCTCCTTCCCCTCGCACCATGTCCCTCCCTGGGCTCCACGAAGACACCAGGGAGACACTTCAACTACAGCTGCTGGAGCAAATCAACACCCATAACACTTGTATCAGTCAGCTGCAAGAGGCATCTATGTGCAGGTGAGAGGAGGAGGAAAGCTGCCCTTCTGCTCCAAATAACAGGACAGAAAATTTGTCCTACAGAACTGTCCTCATTTTTCAGGATTTTGTCATCTTTACCAGCATCTCCTGTGAAGCAGAACACTGCCAAAGCGGGGACACAACAGCAAAGCAACCTGTACTCCCAGCTGATGTGAGAGCCGATAGGCACACAATGTGACTTTGGCTATTCTCACCGTATCTCAAAGATGAATTTCATTTCCATCCCATTTTCAGGTCTTTTTGAATGGATTTATTTGATGTAGGGAAGATATCAGGGCTTAAAGTCACAGACTAATAAATAAAACTGAATAGTTCCATTAAAAAACCTGAAGTTTTTTTTTCATCAAATAAAAACAATAAATGATGCTGCAAACTGAAGAATCATAAATCTTCCTCAATAGAAATATCTACTTTAGAAATCAAAAAGGAATTGTTTAGACTGGGTTTTCATTACATAAAAGACTTCCCATTTTAACATCCTTAAAGTTTAAAAATGGCACTAGGGTAGAAACTACAAACTAAATCTGTTCTATTCTATTTGTGTTAACAGCAGCTCTAATATCAGGCTGCCTTCTTCCTGAGCAACATATTTCAATATTTCCTTTTGAGCACTGGCCAAGACTATAACCTTGAATTCAAACCTTTTATAGTTTTCTTGTGGGTCCAATTCAAATCCCAGGATCAATTTATTTCCTGGAATTTAAATGCTGGTACAATAAATAAAATACAGATTTGAGAGAACAATCAGATTGAGATGTGTATATATTCATTCAAAAAAACCCTAAAAAAATAAAACTAATAACAGCTTATGTTAAGATATAATGTAAGCCATTTTTATTTCATTGTAAATTATTTACACAATTTTCAGATTTTAACTGCCTATTGCTGATACTTCAAAAAAGAGCAAAGTCTTTGCAAAAAAAAAAACGCAAAAAAGCAAGTGACCAGACGAAGTTCCTACCCAAGCACCAGAAACCTGAGTTTGTTCAGTAAGTAAATTAGCCTGGATAGTATTTGTTTCTTCTGTGGGAGCACAGAGGTAAAATAACTTAATGCATGTGAGTAATTGTGTTCGATGAGTGGGTCATTCAGCACGGAGGCCAGCTAGGAGTTGAAAGAGGAAGAACGTTTGTTTTCTTCTTCCAATTTACAAATAAAAATGAGGTGCAAGCGGCGCAGTTCTGCGAGCTCCAAAGCCTGGTGCACACGCTGACAAGCAACAAGTGCTTCGATTTACTGACTACAAGTAATACTTCCCTTCTCTAATAAATGCAAAGTATACTTGGGTAAAATTACTTCTCTTTTTTCTTTCTTATGTGTTCAAAGTATTTAAAGGTCTTAACTCATACTTTTAAGCGGCTGCTTTTGTGGTTTTTTGAATTATATCTCAGTTTTCATGCAAAAGCAATTTGACACAAATTGGAAGTAAAATTAGCCATCCTGTAAACAGCATGTGTCTGTTGCCATTTCTAAAATAACAGAAATAGAAAATCTAATCATCTGAGTAAATGCCTACTGAGTTGCAGAGAAATAAAAGCTTATCCATATCTTCCCTCAAAGAGAAAAAAAGACTAAAAGGTACCAACAGAAACAGCTTTAAATCAGTTTATATCACAGCTATTTTCAATAACTGCAATAACTTTACTGAAACTGCTTCTACCCAAGCAGTGCCACACGGCACTGTCTGAACACCGCTTGCTGCAGCAGCGGGAGCTGTTTCCAGCCTAGACATTCCCTGCTCATCCCTGTTCTCCGCTCTGGGAAGGGGATGGTGCCGAAGGAGGCGCTTTCCTTCGCAGCCGCAAGAGGGGAGCCTTTTCCTTCCAAATCTCCAGGAAAGTCTCCTCCTAAATAAATCATCAAGCAGCAACAACCGATGCTAAGAGGGAGAGTTGGTGCTTCGGATTTAGCAGAAAATCCATCTGCCTGGCTGAAAGTAACACAGGCAGAAAAATAACACAGAAAGTGACACAGACATGAAAATATTTTTCCCCCAACAAATTTATAACTGCAGCGATGAATTACATAAATCCAGTTGCAGCCTCTATATGTCTTTATTCCTGGGAGGAAGAATGCCCAGCGAGACATCCGTATTGCCCAATCGTGATGCCTGCGGCCAAGCTGCTCCAGCCTGAGGAGTGGCAGTCGTGTCGGCTGCCCCGCACGCCCTGGCCTGTCCCTCCAGCTGCAAAGGGACCGTCATTTTCCCTCAGAAACCTCAGCCTGACTTCTGTTTGCACTGTGCCACTGCCTGTCCCCACAGCGGGAACAGTTCCCAGCGCATCATAGGTGACTGTCCCATCCTCTTCTTCCTTTTGCAGCTCCATCCTGTGCGCTGAAGGTCACCGTTTCCCTCTGCTGGATCCTGTGCCTCAGGAATCGTGTCACCATNAGACATCCGTATTGTCCAAATCGTGATGCCTGTGGCCAAGCTGCTCCAGCCTGAGGAGCGGCAGTCGTGTCGGCTGCCCTGCACACCCTGGCCTGTCCCTCCAGCTGCAAAGCGACAGTCATTTTCCCTCAGAAACCTCAGCCTGACTTCTGTTTGCACTGTGCCACTGCCTGTCCCCACAGCGGGAACAGTTCCCAGCGCATCCATAGGTGACTGTCCCATCCTCTTCTTCCTTTTGCAGATCCATCCTGTGCGCTGAAGGTCACCATTTGTCACCATCCATGGCACTTGCTACACTCCATGAAAAGGTCCCCAAAGCCGGTAGCAGCAGAGGAGAAGCGAAGGGGCTGCCACTATTGGGTGCACCAGCACCCAGGGCCCGCTCTGCGCCACCTCGGCCACGCGGCAACACGGGGCCCGAGCGGGGACCGCCACAGCCCTCTGTCCCCTCCAAGCCCATCCCTCTCCAATGCACCCACCCGGCTGCTTGCAGGACCCAGGAACACGTCCGAGTCCGCCGTGGCTGCGGTGGGACAGCCGGGAGCTCCTGTCCTGAAGAGCACAAACCACGAGGCGCCGTCCTGCAGCCGCAGCGAGGTCAGCTCCAGCGCAAGGCGGCCTGGCCCGGGGCTGCTCGCTGGGATCCCTGCTGTCCTCTCACCACAACGTAACTCTGCCATAGCAGCCAGTGGGAGCCGCAGCTCCGGCCACGCTCCGCACGGACACGCTGCTCCGTGCGGGGGAAACCAGCCTCCATGCGCAGGAGTCGCTGCCCTGTCGGGATTCACCAGTCAAACCTCAGCCAAAGGGAAAACTTGGCATTACCAGTGTGTTTCCTTTCTTTTATTTTTTTTTTTTAAGCATAAACTGCAGGTAAAAAAAGCCTTTCACTTAAAACAGATCCACAGAGGATAAAAATAATTGAGATCATATTCTTCATCACAAAAAAGGGAATGAGATTTAAAAATTCAATTTTTTTAAAAATAACTCCTATCAATGGCAATCTTGCCATGTAACTTATTAGCAGTTCCTGATATAGACTCCTTCGTTAGGTAAAGGGAAAGAAGTAATGAATTTTTACAGAGATATCTTTCTGTCTCAGAGTTTCTCAAAGCTCTGAGAAAAAGCAGCCCTACCCCAACAGAGAGCCTCTAACAGCTTGAATAAAACCATAGATCAAACTTTTGTCTCACAGTATTTCTTGTTTCATCATCCTACCAGTTCTGCAGGCACCGAGGTAGAAAGGATCTGATAGAATAAACACAGAGGAGGAATTTAATACACTGAAATATTTGAGGTTTCTTCAAACAAATACCAGAATGTAGTAATGAAACACAAAAAAATCAAACAGGTTTACTTACACCTCTCCCCTGTGTGCAGTCACCTCACCTGCACGAGAAGCAGGTGAAAAATCTGTTTTGTTTCCAATTTTATAAAATTACTTTTTTTTCATGATAACCAGTACTTATAGAGACCAAGGGAAAGGACCGAACTTAACCATGAGCTGAGTAGGGACCCAGTTCCCAGCAAACTCAAACGGAAAGAATTGTTTTGAATGCAAATATGCTGATGATGCAGGGATTTCCTTTTGAAAGCCAGGTTGCTTTTTAGGGACATGACAGAGCTTTATTTAGACATGTCAGTTTATTTAGCATCAGTTACAGCAGCCTCAACCCTCAGACTTTACCCACGCAGTACTGCCCGTCGCTGGTGACGGTTCCAGCCGTGTCCCCATAGGCACTCGCTCNAACCAGTACTTATAGAGACCAAGGGAAAGGACCTAACTTAACCATGAGCTGAGTAGGGACCCAGTTCCCAGCAAACTCAAACGGAAAGAATTGTTTTGAATGCAAATATGCTGATGATGCAGGGATTTCCTTTTGAAAGCCAGGTTGCTTTTTAGGGACATGACAGAGCTTTATTTAGACATGTCAGTTTATTTAGCATCAGTTACAGCAGCCTCAACCCTCAGACTTTATCCACCTGGCAGTACTGCCCGTCGCTGGTGACAGTCCCAGCTGTGTCCCCACAGCCACTCGCTCTGCCCGTCCTGTGCGAGCGGAGCCCCTTAATGACCAGCCTGGGGGAGAACAGCCTCAGCCTTCGCCTTCCGAGAAAAGGTTAATCTGCTGCTGGATATCAATTCTTCTGCATAATTAGTAACTGTCTCTCGGTGGTATAAATAGTATTATTAATTATACCGATATTAATACCGCTGCTAACATTACGAGCCTTCATTATGGATACAAATTGGGTTTGTTGCAGGATCAAAAGTCATTAGTGGAAGGATCATGCAGCAGCATCGTCTCTGCTTCCCCGTGCCAGGCACCGACACGTACGTGCTCCACGCGTTAGCTTCACCCTGGTGTTTGCTCTCTTTGGTCCTCCGTATGTGACCACACGCAGGGGCCGGCAGCAGCAGGGCAGAGCAGCCCTACCTCACCTCCTGCCTTTGGTTCCATTCCCACCTATTTCTCTTCCCAGGGAAGCTGGGCAGACCCTGCAGAAACATCTGCTCACAAGGAGCAAACACAAAGCTTCGTTTTGCAAAAAAAATGACAGCAAGGTGCTTCTCCCTGTTCTTTGGTGATCTCGAGGGAAAAACATCCTGATAAGGTCAGAAATACCCTGTTTCTAACCGTATTACACCCTATTTCTGCCTACAGCTCAAGGCTGTCTTCATGGGCTACCAGTTTGATCCTCGGTGCTTGGCTCCTGCAAGGTGGCCGAGGACCCTGTGCTGCCCCTGACGCATCCTCAGCTCTCGCAGAGCAGCCTGGGCCACCTGGCACCTTGGGCAAGTGGCAGAGCAAAGCAGGACCAGGACTCCAAACTCCTCCAAAAAAGAAACCTTGTTGGCACTTGTACAGAGAAACGGCCTACGCTCAAACAGAAACAAAATATAAATCACATGAAAATATGCATTTGCAAGGATGCTGGGGTTCTGCTTCTTTGCCTTTAATCATTAATCTGCTTTTATTGTTTGCATGAATATTGTTGCTTCTGCTGATTTATATTATATTGAATTAATTAATGCTAAAGATTACAAATACCACTGTGTGCAGGGTCCTACTAAGATTCAAGGGGAAAATAAATTATAGAAACAAACTTTGATGAAAGAACCAGTTCTGGAAGAACAGGTTAAGCAGCATTCCTAGATGACAGATGTAAACTAATCTTCACAAAGGACCAGGAGCTCAGAAATTTTTTATTTATGAGGCACATTAGGAAAAAAAAAAAAAAAAAAAAAACAAACTTCTAAAGCAGACCTGTTTTTCTAGTTAAAAATTGTTTAAATGATATCTCTACTTGTATATGGTTTTATTTGGGAACGTAAAAGTGTAAAGAGCCCCAGACGAGCATGCAATCAAGGCTTGTAGGCTGCGAAGGAATAACCAGCCCTCAAACCGGAATCTGCAGGGATCCACGCAGCTGAGCCCAGGGAAACTACCTGTGGCACATCCAGCATCAGGCTGCCACTGGCAATAGACCAATGGCCACCACTGTCCCTTAGCTCCTCTGGGGCTCAGGTGTTGCTGGAAGCACCTACACTGGAAATCGTGTAGCTCATAAAATGACCCGTGCATCTAATGGCCATTTATAAGCCTGCGTTTTGTAGGGCACTGTGGGAGAGTGGTAGATCCAAGTGCATTGATACAACATTTGGGACTTTGGAAACTTCATAGAAACAATAGCCTAGAACAAAACCTAACAGCAACATCTCAACTTCACAGACAAAAAACAGTGAGGCAGACAGGTGGCTAAATAAGGATAAACACACACACTGTACTTAAAAACCTGTACCTGTGAAGAGCCTCTCAGCCAAATCTGAATGTGCGTCTGCTATAGCAGAGAATTAACCAAGTGGTTGAACTATTGATGAAATTATAACTGTGACTTGATTTTTTATCTGGGGGAAGGTGGAGGAGGGAAGAAGAAAAACAAAGATGCTGTAGAGAATGGTAAATGCATGAACTGACACTATATGTTATACATATTTCCATTCTTTTTATATTTCTGAATTAATTCAGCACTGACAAAATAATAGCAACGGATTGCCGTCTGGCACTCATTGACTAACTGGAAAAATGCCAACTGCAGAAATTAGCTGCTGTTTTTGCTTGGTGCTCTCCTGCAACCCGAAGAGCAGCCTTTCCTTCAGAACACGACCAGGAGCCGGCTCAGAAAGCAGCAATGCAGCAAAGCTCTTCCCATCCCGCAGCCACGACGCTGTACCGCCGGGCACCAACAGTGCTAGGGGCTTTCTCCATAGCAGTACTGCAATGCAGCTGGGTCAGGAAAGAGGGAAAAAACACTGAAGAGAGGAGACTGGAAAAAAAAAAAAATGACAAACACCTGGATCAGCTATTCACTGAGGTAGAATTACTGCAGAAATGTTCTTTTGCTCCGAATACACTGATTCCTTTCTGTGGACCTCATCCAGGGTCTCCCTTGAAGTTAACAGCAGATATGATACTTATCTTCAAAGACAGAATTTAGTCCTATGATGCGAATCCTTTGGTATAAGTAATTTCACAGTCTGTCCCCTATTGTGAATCAAAATGAGCGACAAGTTCTGCTATCAGCACACGGAGGCAGGGGTAAGGAGGCATGTGCAAGGACACAGTCTCATCAGAAGACAAATGAAAGGACTGTGGCTTAGCCAGACATGGTTTCCAACTAGATCATTTTTACCTTTTTCCAAAGTTTTTCTTTTAAACACACAAGAAGATTCTTGCGGTGGGGTCTGTATCACAGTATGTGCTCATTGCATTTAATACTTCTTGCTTGCGAGCAGGAGCTTGACAGGAACAGGCAGATCTCTGAGATTAACTGCAGATCACCACAAAAAAACACATAAAAAAGACTTGGACTCCGGTGGCTGTTAGTGATAAACCATGGCAAATTATCATCGTGGCATGCAATTAATAACAATAAAAACAATAATAATGACAAATAACATCTCATTGTTCATATGTGGGGGGCTTTTCATCTGCAGCTTAACCTTCTTCAGGATTATTACTATCATTTTAGATGTGGAGGAAAGTTTCACTTGTAAATAAAATAATTTCCATGTCTATCTAGCTTGGCAGTGGCAGAGCCCCAGATGGATGTTACTAAACCCCATGGTCTCCTTTCGAAGCTCTCCCCATCCCTGTGCTCATCCCTCCACAGAGGCACCTCAGCTGGCTCCTGGCTCCCAGCATAAGTGCCCTGGACACCTGCATTTTTCTTTCTTCCCCTGCCATCTCCTCTCAACTCGGCCATGATCAAACTCTTGCAGGAGGTTTTTCAGCCACCTCCCTGCTAGTATTTTAAAGCCAACTGCCAATTTTGACTCCTATTTCTTTTTCCTATGAAATTTGCTATATTTTCATTGATTTACTTCATATTGTATTTTCTGTTTTCCCCTCTTCTTTGAGCAGCACTATTGATTCAAGTGGATGCAATAAAGCTGTTTCAAAAGAATGTTGTTCCTGTTTCAGGTAGAATCAGAATATTGAGCCAATTCAACTGTCTTAAAAGCTTGGGCTAGAAGCAGGGGCAGACCTCTCCTTTTTGGGGGGGTCAAATTCTGATTATAGATTTAATGAGACTTGCTTGGGATGATGCTTTGACCTTTAGCATTTTTGTTTCTGTAATAACTCTTACCAATTAGTATTTAAATAGAAGTAGCAATATGCCTACTCTATTCCTTACTGTGAATCCTTCAGACATTTGCAAATGTTTAACATAGGGCAGTTTTCCCATGGAAAAAAATCTATAGCTTTGAAACACTTAATAAAAACTTAAGTAAAATATTGAAAATACCTTTCTGTGGAAGACAGCAATGTTATTCCAATGTCTGCAATCACGAAAGCTGATGCCAGGACACCTTCTTTCACAGTCCTCAGAGATGGACTCTCAGAGCAGTATTCTAGATGGGCAAAAGTGGGATCTGCGATGTTTGAGAACATTAGCACTGGAGAAATTCATGAAACCTGTAAGAACCCATTAGCACAGTCTTTCTCAAACAGTTAAATAGCACTTTCTTCCCTGAAGACTTCTTCAAGCATGAAATACCTTAAATTTGTTCCTCTCACCCCTCATCAGACTTGCACTAGGGTCACTGCATTAATTCATTGATGTTACTCCCAGACGTAGAATTAGGATGCTTGATTCCTTTCAACATTAACCCACATACACTAAGTTTTATCTGTCTTCTCCCCAGACTAGAAAAATAATGGTTTTTTTATATTTTTCCTGGTAGCACAGTTCACAACATGCTTTCTTCCTGTTTGATTTTTCTCAAATTATCTATGTATATATGAGGCCTTATTAGATGGTTTATAATGATTAATGAAAGATGCTTCGATGGCATTTTCACCTCTTGTCTCATTAATCCCAGACACATCAAAGTTATGCATGTGCTTAAAATACCAAACAGAACCATCCACTGCAGCCAGCAAACCCACCTGCACGTGTAAGCAGAGGCATGGGGTAAGTATGGAGCTGAAATAGGACCAACAGGATTTGACCCATGCCACAGAGGCAGTCTGTGGTGTAACTGGGATGTAACATAGCTTTTTGCAGCATCCTAAACCAGTACTTTAACTTTGTCTTGGTTTCTGCTACCTTTTTGGCAGGCTTTCTCCTGCTGAAGGTCTCAAAATGTTTATTCGTGCAGCACCCGCTGAGACAGATAGCGAGATGTTCGCAGATTGGAGAGGAGCGTTCTGCTTCTGCCAAGAGCTTTGGCTCCCGTCCCCACGGCACAGCGAGAGGTGGAGGAAGGCATTAAATGATTAAATTATGAAGTCCATAGGGCTTCAGCGATCGCCTCTCTAAAGCAACTGTGGTTTTCTTTACACTGAAAAAGAAAGTTAAAGTTTGCCATCTGCCCTCCTCTAGATTGCCAAAATTTGTTCTGCGGCTTCATTTTGGCTGCAGCGCCCTGTGTCCTGGTGCTCTCCATGATAATGCAGCAACATTCCCTGCTCTGGGACTATTCGCTGCCCCGTGCCCTTCAGTCTGCTACATGGACAGCAGGATTTCATGCTATTGCTAATGCTCCTATATGCAAAGACTCAGCCCTGTAGCTCTCCCTTGCAAAAGGAAACAGAGCTGTTTCTCAGCCACAAAAAAATGCGTCTCCTCATCCTGTGAGAAACCAAAAGGTACCAACAGCTGGAAGCTGCCCTGCAGCACAGGAGGAATCGGCTTTCCCAATTCAGAGAAAAAAGTTTCTTAACAGTTGCCTTCCAATAAAGACCAAAACTACTGATAACACAAGTCATATTAAATCACTAACTTTACAGAGTTATGCCTAGAGGGAGTTCAATATATTGACTTCTGGCTGAAAAAGTATCTTTTTTTTTAATCTGAAAGAGACAGAGGGTAAAGGGTGTTTTAAGAAAATATTTTTTTTGTGTGCTGGCCATTTAATTCCTTGACATGCAGATGTGAGGAGGGATGAAAAGGATTAGGTGCAGGGAGCTGGTTATAGCTACACTGCTGCCATTTCCACTCCCACCTCCCAAGTAGGCTGAACTACAAAATCTCCCATTTGCTATAAATTTTAACCTTCTGTTTTTTCTGTCACTCTCTGTAACACATAGGAGCATTTTACTGCGTGCAATTCTTAAATGTCAGTATAATGGAAAGCAGATGAGTCTTTTATGACAGCAATTTTTCACTCACTTTTCTTGCTCAAACTAGGCAGGAGTGGAAAAAAAAAAAGATTTAAACGTTGAAAAATTGTGGTTTAAATCAGACACCGCACTAATTTGCATTGCCTTTGCCAGGTGAGCCATGTAAACATATTAAGACATCAAGCTCAGCCTGCTCTGATGCAAACTGCACTTCTGCAGCTGGATGACGACAGCTCGTTAGCGCAGCCGGCCCTTTGCCCGGCTGTGCTCTTAATTACGTGGTGCCATTGCCTGCTCCAGCGCTCCTGGGGCCTTGCACAGGGGACTTCGGAGAAGTGACAGCACACGCCAGACAGCGATACATCACCGCGGATAATGGCGTGAAGGGTAAGCAATTTTTATCCTCTTCCACCTCCTACCTTCCGTAATTTGCTATATAGCACTTACGCAGCCTGCAGAAGGAGCTGAAGATTTAATGAGCATTTGAAAGTTAAATAATTTGTAGACGTGACTGTTCTGAATTCTCTGTTTGCAGTAAGCCAAAAAAAGATATGTCTCTCTACGCAGATGAAGCTGAACCACTTATCCAAAAATGTCTTCAGAAAACTAATGAAAATGCCAGTTGATCTTGATACGCACCGCATTTAAGAAGGTCAGATCTACTCTCTAAGGATATGTTATGGCATGTATAAATGATGAAGATGTCCTCAAGTCTGAAGAGAGTATAAAACATCATTTAAAAGCATGTAAAATATACAAAAATAATTAAAACCAACAATTCCTTGTCCAGTATGATGCTTAAGATGGCTAGCTAATGCTCTTCCTATGAAAATAAATTGAAGTAATTTCATTTTAAACTACTGTATTACACTGTCATTCAACTGTACCATAGCAAAGCCTTACATTACTTCTCACATGGGGCACAGAACCCCATCTTTAAGGGGAATATGTAGGTAATTCAGTTAAAAGCAAACAAATAAAAAATCTGCAAAACTGATATTGTCAATTTATCATCAGTCACAGCAATACTACTCAGTAGACCTGATTCTCTTTTGCAAGCATCATCTCTGATGCTTTTCTTCTGTACAGACTGAGGAGAAAGGGTGGACGTTTGAAGTGAGCATCACGTTCACGTGAGAAGGCCTCTCTGCCTTCTCTTAAGGAGTGAGATGCAGACAGTGATCAGAGCTGTCGGGATTTCNTTTGCAAGCATCATCTCTGATGCTTTTCTTCTGTACAGACTGAGGAGAAAGGGTGGACGTTTGAAGCGAGCATCACGTTCACGTGAGGCCTCTTCTGCCTTCTCTTAAGGACTGAGATGCAGACAGTGATCAGAGCTGCCGGGATTTCAGGTTCTAAACTTATTTGAAAGTTCATGGAAGATGCCTCAGGTGGGTACATTCATTATGAGTGAAATTGGAAACTGGCTCCTTTTCAGACGTAACACAGGGGCCTAGACCGTTCTGCTGAATCAAAGCAAGAGACCCATAAGAACCTGGGTCTAAATTATGTCCTTAACTGATAAAAATCAGCTCCTGTTTTCTGGCTGTTCCAGGGTAAGACTTCTTCAGCCAAGGAACATGCACTCAGCCTGAACCTGAATTTGTGAATATTTAACGTCTGCTAGGACTAGACCTAACCTGGTAATAAGCTGTTCATGCCTTGTCCTTCTGGAGCTCACCTGGCTTTCATCAAAGAATGTAAGATTACTGCTCAAAAGATGCTGAGTCTGTATAAGACATCAAGTCAGAGGCAGCCAATGCCAATTAAAATATGATTCCTAAATCTATAGGAATCTATGTCTATAACTACTGACAACTAGATCTCCTTGATCCTAGCTCAAATAAAAAACAGAAAAAAAAAACCCTCCAGAATCAAGATGCACCAGCCCTCAGTTTTGCTCTGCTGTCCTCACAGGGCCACCAGCCGTGCTGCTGCAGGAGCCGAAAACAGCCAAGGTTACTTCTCCAGCACCCAAAGGAACTTCAGCTACGGATTTCATCACTACCACACAAATGTTGCCTCCAAGCAGATGCACTCAGATCACAAGCCTAGAAAGCAGGACCTTTATAGTTCAGAAGTGTCCTGAAAGCAAAGTAACAGGATCTTTGCCCTTGCTCACCATGATTTCAGAGTGATGAGCATCCTTGTTTCATCCAATCCACCCAGGAATGCATGGTGAAATGACACAAAATCATCCTCATTTTTACTGCTTGCCTAGAAAGACACTGGTCAAGAAGTAACAGCCCAGCAGCAGCAGCCTGCTGCTCTGTACTCTGAAGCTTGCGAAACCACTTGAGCTTAGCCCTTTGACCAGTCACCTCACACAACTGCAATGAAAAGCTTCTTCTACCCAAACAAGCCAGCACTGATACTGCAGATGCCTCAGGAGTCTTCAGGAGAACAGGACTCCCTGGCGCACAGTAATTTGGAGACAGCTGTCAAATGAATGTCAAAGTTGAGCAGATTATTTGTCCAACATAGAAAATTTTTAATTTACCCTGAATAGTTTATGAATAAGATCTTTACGGAGCTGAGGCACCTAAAGGAAAAGCATTATTCAACTGCACAGCTGGAACAAAACAACAGACAGCTCAAATTAATTCTGTGGAAAGGCAGAACAAATTGTGTTGTTTGCAATGCAAATGTGATTTCAAAATTCATTAGCATTTTCTGTAAGGTCTAGTGCCTCAGCAGTAGGATCAACTGATGCTTCCCAAGCTCCCAGATTGTACAGCAAACACACAGCACACTTGCCAGGTGCTTGCTAGGCCAGGGAGGACCGCAGAGGATGCGAGAAACACTGAATGTGAACTAGGGAATGGGAAACGTGGAGATGTTTCTGTGGGCTTTTTACGTTATTTCAGCATAACTGGAAAAGCTTTCCTGTATAGACAGACTCTCCCCATGGATGGTTGCAGAATATTAAAATCCTGGTGTTCTGACAAAGCAGTCCACTAGAGGCCCCTCTCAACTCAGAATGATCCAAACATGCTCTCCTAAACCTGCAGTCACTAAATATGCCAAAATGCAAATGAAAACATGCCCAAATTGTGCACAGACTGGATACATAGATGCATACACTAAATTTAGCGTATACCAATACATATCTGAGCCATATCCCCGAAGGCTGCAGGAGCTAGAATAAATCAGTTAATCAGCTAAGGCCAAAGCAGCTACAAAATAGCCAAATCATCCACTGTTGACCAGTCCCACTGGCTAATTGCACTATCTGGATGCACAGTTTAATAAATGTCTTTTAGCAAATCAGGCTCTCAAACACTGGAAAAGAAGCCAAACACCCAGTATCATCTTCTGCTTCAAATTAACATCTTACCTTGGGCTCACTGAGCGGTTTGCCAAGGTTCAGCACGGGGCTGATAGGAATCCATATGGCATCCAGGATTCTGGTGTGAAAGCGGGTGCAAGGAATGTGTCTATCAGGAATGAGACACTGGCAGGAAGCGAGATGTGACAAACCAAGCTCTGCTCACACTCCCGGAATATCTGGATGTGAGTAGTACGATAGCTGGTGTCACACCAGCCACCTAGCTGAAGCAGAAGGTCTTGTCAGTGATTCTGAGGCCCACAATTAACCAGAAGGTTGCATAGCTAAGTGGAAACCTTTCTGAGAGCCCAAAAAATCTGAATGAAGGGAAAAAACATGGATTTTGAACAAATTGCAATACGTTCCTTTAAATGGTGTACTGGACTGGAGATGAGCCAAGCTGGAAGCTTTTACAACTCCTTTTAACCATTTGCTCCTTGGCTGCTTTTTACAAAAGGGGAACAGTGCAAAACCAAATGGGCAAGAGCTTGTGTCTGAACGGAGCAGCATGGTGGGGTCAGCGAGCGCAGTCACCCGCTGGTCTCAGAGCGGTTTAAATCTTGCTCTGACACTGGTAGAGCACGACAACCTGAGCTGCTACTTCACTCTCCGAGTCTATTTTTTTTAATTGACAAAACCAAGTTTCCAGCCTTCCCAGCACCGCAAAAGCTGCGCAGAGGAGTGATCCCCAGAGCCGCCTGCCCTGCGCGCATCCGCAGGAGGATCCACACAGCTCCTGCTGCGGCAGCTTCCTTAGAGGAACGGCAGATACAGACAAGCAAATACTGCCTGGTAGGAAAACCAAGTCCAGAAATCTCATCAAGGGCTTGGTTTTTACCTTCTCAGTTGTGAGGTTGGCTTGAAAGCAACATGGGAGGCCTTCCAGCACCACACACGTGCCGCCACTCTGAAAGCTTTCTGTAATCACAGCTATCTCATACAGACATAAGTCATTAGCAAAAACTCCCAAAAAAGCTTTAAAATTACCAAAGTAATCATCACAAGTGCTAAATCATTGCTATAATTTACTTAGTTCTTCTGCCTTTCCTTCTATTTTCATCACATTTGTCTGGCCTGTTCAAGTAAACTATGCCCAGAAGACCCAGATTCGCTGGGAGTTTGCAGAAGCAGGGTTACAAATCCAGCTGTAGCCTGGGACACATTTTAACACGGTTTTAACCTGTGTGGTTTTAACTACAGCCCCTGACATCTGCAGGGGCCTCTATCAGAAATACCGAGGGTCTTTCCATCTCTTGGCGACAGCAAATCACAACTTCCTCCTCACAGCCCAGACAACTTCGGATTCCAAGTACAGAAACATCGAACTTCAGAGTCAAAACAGAAGAATAGGACCAGAAAAGGGCAAAAGCCAGAAATTTATCCATTTTGGAGCTTCGTCTGCAATAACTCAGGAAGAATGTCACAGAAAAAAGAAACCTATTAAGCTGAGCTGACCTGAGCAAAGTCCTGGATCTCAAGGCAGAAAATGAAAAAAGAAGGAAATTGACCCGACTGATCCAGCAGCCACTGGAACATGCAGTGAGAGGGTGCAAATCCTGCTGCAAAAGCTGGTGGAATGGGGAATTTAGGAGGTGCTGATCTACCACGCGATGTCCTTAAGGTGGTTGCCTTAGAGAAATCAGGTTTCTCATGTTCTACTTTTAACTTCTATAAAGTATTAATATGAACACATGCCATTCCTCCATAAATCCTGTGGAAGCAGGTCACAATCTTCTTGTCAAACCTTCTCGAAAAGGTACTACACATATATTTATTTCTATCTACTTATACAGCCTCCATCACCATAGTAACTTACCCATCTGTTAGTACTACAAGATATCTTCTTTTATTCAAGAGAGGTAAAAAACCAGTTTTCTGCTATCAACACTCAAGGCTACTGCACCATTTTCCGAAGTGATTTCGCAAGCACATCACAGCTTGCCAAATCCTCTGCTACCAGCAATACCTGTGATTGCTTCAGCCTGGGCAGGGGCTGGGAAAAGAAGCTCCCTCAATAGGGTGTCAGAAATAGGATAGCACAGGAAAGAGCAGTATTAATTCTTGCAGTCTGTTCCATCTCATGCCAAACCAGCTGCTCTAAATATTGATTTCTTTTTTCTAATTCTTAAACTAAAAAAGAGAGAGAAAAATCTGAGTCCAAAGAAAGCCTGTGAACACCAGTTACTGTGTGTAATCCTTGAGAGCGGTAGTTCTGTGAATATATTTTTGATTATGTTTCAGATCTTAATTATTAAAGATGGGCTGCGGTTGATCACAGTTTTGCTGCAATCAGCTGAAGCCCAATTACCATCTCAGCACAAGCCACTTCTGATGTGGACTTTCAGACTGCCAGGAAGAAATACTGCCGTATTTCTAGAGTGCTGATTTTCCCCAATGACAAATACAACTCATTTGTTTACACTCTCTGGGAACTTTCTACAAAACTTCCGATAACTAAAAACTACAGTGGTAGTTTACAGGGTCTAGACTACTCAACTGAGCTGGATTTTCCCTTTTTTCTTCTTTTTCCATGAAGATAAACTTCTTGGTGCACGTAACCTTTGGTAGTTCTTTCCTGCAGAAATATATCCCAAAGGTGTTCGGGAGCAGAGCAGGAAGCACAGCAGAGGTGAGGGGTGCTTCAAGGCTCAACAACCATTGCCTCCTGCACTCTCATATTGTGCAAACACCCTGAGCAACAGCAGCTCCGGATAGATTTGGCGGGTAGGTGTTGTGTGTTACCTCTTATTCTAGGCATTTTACATCTGCTACTTGTATGTATAGACACTGAGATATTCCAAGTTGGGGAAAAAAAAAAAAAAAAAAAGAGAGAGATTTGTGCATCTATTCAAGTAAGTTCAGGCTGCAGCAAAAAGGGAAAATGGCTCAATATGATGATCAGGGAATGGACAGCAAAAGAAATAAAGAAGTTGTCATGTCTTTGTGTTTCTGTCCTTTGGAGTTTGTCAGTGAAGCCATATCTCTACCAGCAACACAACAACCATCTCTGCAGCAATGAAGAGATGCTGCAGAACACGGAGATGTCTATTTTTAAAAAAGTAGGAGGAAAACACAAATGTGGAGCATGTAGGGGGCGAGCAGCCACACAAGTCTAATGACTTCAGTAGGAGTGCACAAAAACACTTACTGGAGTAGAAATCAAGCAAAATCAGCTTTTGACATTTTCGCTACACGTAACATCTCCAAGATCCCTCATTACACCTAGTGGGCGATGATAGCAAAGAGTCCAAGAGGCGTCAAGATTATCCCACAGCTGGAACCGCTGCCTGTCCTTCTAGACCTCTATAACCCCACAAGCCCAAAAGGGTGCTGCACGGTTATGAATGAAGAGCCAAAATGTATGTGACTCGCACAGGCTGGCGCATGAAAAGGCAAATGCAGACCTGTGTTTCATGCAGCATTAAAGTGCAGTTACCCTGGTGAGAGGAAGATCACTTACCCTTGAAAGGGGCTGAAAAGGATTTGCAACCATAAAACTCAGGGGAATTAAAATGAAAGGAAATTTGTTTTCAAAGGCTGGTCTAGATGTAGCCAAAAACACTGCAAGAAGTGGTGTTGCTAATCTAGTTGTTGCTAAAAATCCTAGGAAACTTCTGTTCGAATTTTATCATTCAATGCTATGAATATCTCTCCAGGTTTTCCGATCTTTAAAGGTTTCTGCCATTTTGGACTGAAATCTCACAGAAGAATTCATAAGAAATGAATGAATCTGAATTTTCATTCATTAACTTTGTCCTAAAGACTCCTGTCCTTATCAGGACTCCAAACTGGCTGCGAATATCTTCTCTTTAGCTGTCAGGATGGCGGACTATAGACAGAAGAAGAGTCCCCTCTATTCCTTCTTGAAAAAATACCCTTGGTTTAAAGTTTGAGCTGCAAAACAGCAATCACATGGTGATCAACACTAAAACCGCAGTACCTTTTTGTCAGTAGCACACTTAATTCTTGCAATTTGGAGACAATTCTCTTTAAGAGTCGTTTTGCTAAAAAGCCCGGTAGTGCTAGAAAAAGCAGAGGCGACCACACACTGCTCTCACTCTTCCTCGTCTGCCACTCCTGAACGGAGCAAGCGGGACCCCGCAAGCAGTGAGCNTAGTGCTAGAAAAAGCAGAGGCGACCACACACTGCTCTCACTCTTCCTCGTCTGCCACTCCTGAACTCCGACGGAGCAAGCGGGACCCCGCAAGCAGCGAGCGCCTTGCTCCGTGCCACCGGTCCCTCCGACAGCACCCGCTTACAAAGAGAGCCCAGGCGCTAGAAAAGCAAAAGCTGGGGGCAAGAATAGACGTGGGCAAGTGCTGTACCCCCACGTGCCTCGTATCACATCCTAGACCACCTTTCGATGCCCTGTGGTTTTAAATTGCACATTAGGATCAAAGGCATGCAAAAAAGAATTATAAAAATATTTAAACTTTATAGAGGCAATAGAGTACTGCAAATATTTTTAATTGGTACTATAAATGATTTCTGGTTTAGGCTGCTTATGCTGTGCACTGCGTATGTTTTGAGACTGGCAGTTTATCACTGAGCTTGGCTTGTGGTTCCCACCAAATGCACACACAAGAATTGGGACACGAGAGTGCAGTAAATACTGTAGAATAATTGGGCACAGAAGTAATATATTCTTCTCTAAAATGAGCCTCTTCTCTGTTGCTTGACACCAGAACTTGATTGCATTCAATCTGCTTTGGGAGGGAGGAAGAGGAAAGCAGCAAATGCTAATTTCTTTTTATTAAAAAAAGCCCTGTATCTTTTTTTCAAATGTTTCATCCTGAAACATTTTAAGAGCGAAGGGACAATGTTTGCTCTGCTGGCCAGGAGACTCTCAAACCCAGATTCAGACTCCCTTTCTTTCCGAGTTAACCTAAATAAGTGCCCTAAACTTTGGGAATCTGCCTTTTGCCTAGCAGGTAATTGAAATTCTATGGAAGTTGTGTCTTTAGACACATCCTGAAGGACAGCTCAGACTTTTTTTTAAACCACATCAAAAATATATTTTTAAGGAACGGGAAACTGATTCCCTTCCAAACGCTATTTTTAAACGGTGAGTCAGAACAAAACAATCCAGTGAATGTTTCCTTCAGGTTTTCAGAGGCTTCTCTTTCCCCGCACCTTGTAATAACTGCCATTCAGAAATGCATATTTAAAAAAAAAAAAAAAAAAAAAGAAAGAAATAGCAAGGAAAAGTAGTCTGGAAGAAGCAGCAGTTTAAATGTCACAAAACTCTCCTGCTACTAATAAAACCAGAGCAAATGGCTTAAAGATGAAAGAAAAGGAGAAGGAAGTTAAACCCTCCTCAGTGCCTGGCACAGATGAACATGACACGTCTTGAGCCCAGCTCAGGCCCTAGGCCCATGTCACAGCAATGGCACCTGCACAGGACAAGGACGATACCTGCATTCTGGATTGTACATTATGCTTTGGGAAGCCTGACTCCAAATTGTCAGGTCTGGGTAAACAGAAAGGGATGTTTGGGCTCTTCAGGGAGACGAGGTGTGTGGAATGGAGGAGGTACGTGCTGCTACGTGCATCAGCGTGAGGTCAGGGTATTTGAATTCCCTTGTATGGGGAAAGATGAATCAGCTCTGAAAAACATTTCAGCAACCCTTAAACGCCGCAGGCCCAAAACTGTGCTGCTAAAATGCCAGGCGCTCTGGCCAGCTGGCACATTTCTGCATCTACAGCATTAAACATTCAGGCCAGATGGGCACATCTTCCCTGCCAGGACGCAGTGGGGTCGCAGTCGGCAGGCTGGACAGCACCGACCTGCCAAGAAACTAGGCTGGAGCATCTCAAACACAGCCAGGGACCTCCATCAAGAACAGCACTTACAGAGAAGCCCTTAGCGGCTGCTCTAACACCATGAGCAGCCCTGGGTGCCCAGGGCTCCCCCAGGGAGCAAGGACAGCTCCTGTGCAGCTGCGGCCAGGGGAGGTGATCCATAATTCAAGTTTTTGAAACCGCCCTCACTTTGGGGGTCAATTTGCAGCCCTCCGGGTATCACAGCCCTCTGCTGACACGGTTTTACCCTCGGAAAGCAGCTGGGTGTGATTAATGCCTCCCATCCAGCTCCAAGTACCAAACGAATCTCCCTTTCTAATGACGCTATTACAGCTCCCCATGCCTCTCCATTATGTTATTCTGCCTCATCTGTGTATTGATAAGAAAACATTAACATACACAAGTAGAATTCATATTTCACAATTTTCCCATCTCAAAGTATAGACATTTAAATCACAGGAATTAGAGCAATGAAAGGGGCATTATGTTTAAGCTGCTACAAAATGTGGTTTATGTCATGTTTAATGTGGTTTTGCACAGCAGCCTTTCATCATTTACATTTGCCTCTGGCTTAATAAACTGTGTCATTCTGTTTATGTTTGTTATGGCTGGATATAAATGCTTCCCAGGCAGCATCCCCATGAATCACACCTGGAACACAGAAATCGGCAATCAGCATTTTCATGCATCTCTTCTGTGATCCTGTTTCTCAGGAATCAGCTCCAATATTTTAGTCAGGAGCACGCCAAGTGCTTTCAGTTAAGCTTGGCGGTCAGCCTCGAGCACTGATATTGGGACATGTGAAGTGGTCTCAGCTCTCAGCCTTCCTCCGAGGTGCATCTTGCTCCAGGAGCCCTCGTGCTGATGGGGACAGGTCCTTGCAGCTACGGAGCCCAGCAAGATGGGCACCAAGCTGCAATTTGGTAGCGTTCGCCTGGGACACAGCGAGGACTTGCCCAGAGCAAGCCAGAGCGGTCAGAAAGCTGACAGGCGCTTTTACAGTCTCCACTTTCTAATATAAACCCAAGAACATGCAGAGAATGCCCCCAGATGCAAGGGTTTCACATGGCATAAAACAAAAGTAAACATTGCAGAGATTGCTTTAGAAATTGCTTTTTGTGGGCATTTTTATGCAGAAACAGTGTGTAAATGATTCACTTTATGAAAGAGATTACAAGCACATAGATACTTAATCTCTTCCATCAGTTTTCATTAAAAATCAAGAGTTGTGCAGAGTTAAAAGTTCTCCAAGCTTTTATTAAAACTGGGCAAAGCTGGAGGAGGAATAACAAATATGTTCACAGGGATAAAGTTTTTCTCTCATTATAAACTTCCACATTTTCCCTCTCAATGCTGGTTTTCTATTCTTTCCCTCAGGCACTTTCTAGCTCCTCTTCATTTTGATGTTCCCAGGCTTATTTTAAATCTAGATACAGTGTACATGACACAGCATAACAAAGATTACAAATCTTGTTTGGAAGTTACATTTTTATAGGCATGTCAGGGAATATCTTTCATAAGATTCCACTAAAATTCTCCTCATATTTAAATTATGGAGTCACAGAGTCAATGTAATATCAGCAAAAGAGTGAGAAGGGAAAAAAAATAAAGGAAATGAAACAGGTAATAAAAGAGATTTTTGAATGAGATTTGGAATCAAGAGTAGTGCCAGAAAGGAATCTCAATGGAAAGAAACCACCCTGCCTGCTGGAAATTGCAGTGCAGAGTGTTCTTGTGTAAAGCTTGCAGCAGAGCAGAGCCAGGCAGCAACATGCACAAGCTGCACCAGAGCGTCCCATGGCCAGGCTCGCACTGCAGTGCCAGAGGAGCCGAGGGGGACATCCCTGCACGTCCCGCTGCGCCTGCAATGGGAGAGGGTTGCAGAAAGTCATGAGTTTCCAATTAGGCTGGGGCATTGGCACTGAGGATGTGCATTGGCACTGGCCCCAGACACAGCTCAGTCTCTGCACACACTGGAATCAGGAATTTGGGACAGGAAGATGTCAAAATTTTAAGAGCACTGGTGGCAAAGAAAGGAAGAAGTAGAGGATGGAGAGGAGGAAATATCCTGTGAGCAGTCCTGCACATGGTTTCTTTCTACTACTGTGATTTACATCCCCCTACTGAAAGCTGCCCTTGATGAACACATCCAACAGGCTCCTCTCGTCTCCACAAACCCTCCTCCAAGACACCTGTGCAGAGATGCATTTATAAAGGGTTTCAGATGATGAAATTACTACTTATAGAAAGCAGCTCGCTCGTTCCAAACTCTTGAGTCTGAAGGGTATGTTGGAATGAAGAACTCTTCACGCTGCACACTGACAAACCGCGATCCTTGTGTCCTAATGAGAAGTGCAACCACCTTCAGCCCAAGGGTTGCAATAAGCAAAATCCCTCTGCCCCGCACATCCCTCAGGTATTCCTTCGAATTGTCCTCAACCTGCTCAGCACAACTAACATTTTGTCATCAACTTCATTTCACTTTCAACATTTGACAAGTATATTCCTCTTTCAAGCCTCCCTCTGGAGCTTATTAGATGTGGTTCTCATACCCACAAACGTTTCTGAGCACAGTGAGGACACCTCCCAGCTCACACATCAAACATCATAACACATGTCTACCGATAAATCAAACATCAGCCACCCAAGCTAGACAGCACTAGCAATCTCAGTGCTGGGTTGCTGCCATCTGCAAAATCTTCCACCTCATGTAAAACCTGATTTTTAGTCTAATTACCCTCTGAAGTAGATTATACTGTAGTCAGCAATAGTATGGATGGTTTCCACTCAAAGCAAACTTCATTTCACTCCAGATGATTATAAAAGATAGATCACAGCTGCTGTATGAACACATGAATATTCTATCAAAGTATAAGGGGCCAAAAAATAGACAGCACTCCTGTATTGCTTCTACATTTGCAATCACTGAAGTTAATCCCCAAGTTCCTTAATCAAAACTCATCAAGAAAACATAGTGAAATGAGGAGAAATATGGCTTGAGTAACTGTGAGACAGGACTGAAGGTTTTAGCAGCGATACATTATAAAAACAGTGGGCAAATCTTGAACATTTTCTATTAATATGAAGCATAATAAATCACATCATATGTTTTTAATGACAGTCTATCTGGTTTAACTATAAAATCATTGTCAGTGAGATAGCTTTAGAAACCCCATTGAAACAGAAACCAATGAATTTAAGCCTTCAAAATGTCCAGAGAAAACTGCAGAGAATGCTTTTTAATTAGCCCTCATCAGTGCTTAACAAAACCAGAGTGGACTGCACAATTTAAAATGCTAGATGCATAATTTGACCCAGGAAAGGTACAAGGATAATCAATAAAACCTTTACTGGACTTCTAAGTAAATAAAATAGCACCTAGATTAAACACACTGTAGTTAAAGTTTAATCTAACCTCCTTACTGAAGATACAAAATCACCAGCAGCCTCTTGCTATCTAAATCTTGTTACTGTATGTCAGGAACCAAATCACAAATCAACACAACACTGCAAGAAATATTAAGATACATTCCTTCTATGTTGGCATGGATGCATTATATTCATGATTTGTAATGACAAAATATCCCTAATACAAGATTTTATTGAATTCATAAATCAGCTTTGCAATGACATTACATTTCTTGTAACTTACCATGAAAGATTTCACTCTTCCACTAGACATATCTATTTCAGTGCAATAACGTAGCGTGCTTCTGTCAGAGATCACAGGAAAGACTACCAAAAAGCTCCTCGATGCCTAGAGTTTCCACCCTATTGTTTTTTAGCTACCCTAAGAGTAGATAATTTTGGTTGCTCATTTTTCAAAACAGCAATAGTTTGCAGTGATCTGAAATAGCAGTTTTTGCATTCAGTTCAATCTAGAGACAGACTAATTGTACCACGAGGAAGGAGATTTCAAACTCACTGACATTCAGGCATGTCTGAAAAGCTTAGATTTCGAATAGCGGCCCTTTTAAGACCTCTGAATTTGCCTAAACTCATTACAAGATAGGTATTTGGCAAGATTATGATGTTAGGTCTGTGTCTTGAAACATGCACAATTAACCAAGCCCTCCCATCCCTGCAGCACTCAACTCCCTCAATCTGTCCTCCAACTGGCACCCAATGCTTTTGCTTTTTCAATTTAAATACTTTTTTTTTTTTTTCCCCAAAGGAACCTACACACTTAGAGATTTTAAGAGCAGGGGCAATATTTGACTTAATCTTTTTAAAAATCAACAATTACTGCACTTCTGGGATTTGACATTTATACATATGGTACAGGTACATATGGAAAAGGAAAGTGGACACTGGAGCTTACATACATAGAGAAGAATTCTCATGGGAAAAGGCCTTCTTCCACAGCTTCATCAAGTTGTGGAAATTTTCTGCTTCTGGATAAATCAGGAAGACTATTTCTTAGTCTGTATCAAATAATACCCACTTCCAGACCAGAAAGGAATCATGGTTTAGAGAGAGTTGGAAATAACTAAACTAAGGGGAGAAATACTCATGTTTTAATTTCAGACTGAGGTTCATCCAGAGTTTGAGATGAAGGCATGAGTCACCAGCTCTTACCTTCTGCAGACCCAGCTCTGGCGAGTGCTGGATCTCCTGCAGTCACGCTCTGTACCCTGGCAATCGACCCGCTGGGTTTATAGCTGCATATCTGAGAAGGAGACAAAATCCCGCAGGGTGCAAGTCCTGCATTACCCTCTTGGACAGCCACCAACCACAACGTCCCCGCTGTCACCGAGCTGCCAACTATTAACACGGTGCCGATAGTGCGCTGACCCGGGCAAGCTCTGAGCACTTTCCAGCACACAAAGGTTGTGCTCAGCTTGTCACTAGAGCAGAGGCTAATGCCTTGTTGGCTAGGATAACTTACAGGGCACGCTTGCTTGCAGAAATTCATAAAGAAAAAAAGAAGGAGCTGTTCATCAAAGTGGTGCCCTGTCCCCTCCTCTGGTAGCCCAGAGTAGAGCCAAAACTCCTGGCTGTCATTTATTACTCAGGATTAATCACAATAGTTACGAGATTTGAATTTAAGACAACGACCTCTCCTAAACTGCATGATTTCTGACAAAAGCACTTGTACGTTAGAAGGCATCTCAGTGTTTAGAGGTTTTGGTAGGATGCACTGGCTTTTCTCTTTGCTGTGCATCATTAACTGCGTTGTAGACATTTCCTCATTGCAATTCCGAATGAGAATGAACAATGTTCCTTGCAGAAATCTCTGCGTAGTCTCATTTCTTTTCCTTTCATATGTTCTCTGAAAAATTACTCTAAAAATGCAGTGCAATTTGATATCCAGAAAGGAAAACAAGAAAGAAAAACTGTGTTTCAGCATGAAGCCAGGAATGGGAAAAAAGACAGTATGATTTTAGCTGGAGATTATGAAAAAATATTTTCATAAATTCCTGTAACATACCATGCCACTTAACAGTATAATCATACCTCAAGAGCACAAAAGTCACAGACACATTCCGGTCACACCGTGTGCGGTCACAGCTCTGCCCCTTAAAACCATGATTCTAGTTTTGGCATCCAGTGGCACCTATAAAACAAAGAATCCCCCCCTCCCTCAAAATACACGTATTTTCTGCTCATGATCCCAGAAGCCTTGACACTTTTCTGTATACAAACTGCATTCCCTCGCAGTTTGATGAATACCGATCAGCTGCACAGTCACAGGAACATATTTCATTTGAAAGATGGAGCTGTTTTCTACACCCATGGAGATGAGGCTTCAACAAATGCAATATATGAGACATGGGTCTGATTTTTTTTTCTTACTCACCTGCATCTTGTTTTTCCTCATGAGCAAAAATAAAGAAGATTCATTTGCAAATGATTAGGTTTTTATTCCCACAAACAAGCTCAGTGCCCTTCAATTAATTCTTTTAACATCCTGTGAGGTTAAAACTCACACGAACAGGAATCCAACAAAACTAAAGCTTCAATAATAATTTGCACTTTTCCTACATCATAACAAACCATCCATACACCCATATGCTGTTCCCTCTAAGCTTTCCCTGCCTTGTGCTGTCCAGTGGGGCTCATAACCCTCCTTCTCTGCGAATGTGACTGTGGTTTTAATCCATTGCGCTCAAAAGAAACATATTCCCAAAGGCGTTTTGCATGCATCCTGCACTCCTGAGGTCTTGAGCAATTTTCATAGCCTTTTAAAACACCCTTTAATTAAGCTTCATTAATTTTTGTTAGCTAATACACTGCACAGAATTCACACCTGATTGTATTGGCTATTTAGATTAAAAAGCAAGGGATTGAGCCCTCCCATCCATTACACTCCTTCAGCAATCATCCACAGGATGATTAAATGAGAAAATACAAAACCCAGGTCTGCCAGTGCCTTGTGAGCTTGCTTATTTATTATTTTGCCTCAGTTCCCTGCAAGATCACTATGATCCATTAGGTTTGTTCTTTCCAACCTTCCCTGGGGCTCTTTTGACAGGAGAAATGCTGATCAGGAGTGACTGCGGGCGGGACGGTTCCTCCAACCCCACAACTTTCTGCAGGGTGTCCCTGCCACGACACGGAACGCTCTTGAGGGCGAGCATGGGCTGATCACTATTTCATTGGCATCTCCTTCCTGCCTAATATGCTGTGTTGGTGAGCGCCGCTCCACCAAAAATACTGTGCAGAAGGCATTATGCCGAGATAAATACTCAGCTACTAGAAACCTCTAAAAGAAGAAAGGCTGAGGGGCATTTTCTACTCAGATAAACAGGATTTCAAAATCCCCTCTAAAATATATCCTGTGTGTGCCAGCATGCAGCGAATCACCAGATTTACTAGCAAAAAACAAGATTTCCAAAACAGACAACATTTTAATTTATCATTAGAAACCTTTCCAGCAGCCTGCGTAGACTGCTAGCTAGAATTTATGGGCATTTCATACCCACCAAGGCTTGTTTAACTGCCAGCTTCAGACAGGCTTCTGTTCTCGCAGACTGCTAGAGCTCTTAAGTGAAGCGTGATCCTTATCTGACCCACACACACGCTGCTCTGTTTTCTTTTCCTTCTCTCCTTCCAGCTGGGCTGAGAGGTAAGTGCCTAAAGCACTTTTTGAACAGGCCCCATCTTCAAGAAGTCAAGGCCTGGCTGCATCTTATCGAGTCCAACCATCAAGAAGTCAACATTTAATCTAAGATTTGCATTTAGCCTAACCTCCTTCTACAGTCAAAAAGAGAAAAATAGGTAACTTTGAAGGGCAATTCATCCTAAACCCCAAAATGGGTAGCTCGATCACCCTATATAGACATAACTTCGTTATGTTGCCTATAGAGGGAGCCCAGAACTTAGCTTAGCTGCAATGCCCAGCTTCTGCACGGCTGCTGGGTGAAATGGAGCGGGCATCCAGATTGGAAAATCCGTGCCCTGATTTGCACACCCACGGCTGCAGCAACCGTGCACAGCCCCAGCTGAACACTCACTGCGATGCATATCTTGGGCTCGCAACAACCACAGCCACATGAATGAACCTGAACATCTCAGGAAATAATTACAAATCCTTCTTGAAGATTTAGAGCCTGCAGCATAGTTTTGGTATGAAAAAATACTTTTGAATATCAAACTCCCTCCGGCACAGGATGAAAGGAGATTACACTGTCACTGCCAGTCCAGCACCTGCCAGGCAACCTTCCTTTTCACCAACTGAATGACATAAAATAGATCAGCATAGCGGGTTAGTTATTGGATACGCAATTCTGCACCTAAAATCCAAAAGAAAGATAAAAGCAAATGGGAAGTCTGGAGCTCAGGCCAACAGTTAATGAAACCTGATTTGATTTCTGTCTTATGATTAGCAGACTTTGGTACTTAAGCATGTGAGAGCTTTGGGGGAAGTTTAGTTATTGCTGGAGCTCTGGTTTTGTCTCTGAGCTGGTGAAACTTCTGTCTGAAGCCTCTGGCTGGCATCACCTCACAGGCTACTCTCCAGCACTCAGCTGGCAGTCCAGATTCGTCACCAGTCGTATTTCCCTTGCATAAGAAATAGAAGAGCAGGCAGATTTAAGAGCAGCAAATTTAAAGATGGAATTAGGATTAACAATTAGTAGATCTTCAAAAAAGTAAAAGAGATTGAATGCCGAGGGATGCTGAGTGAATCGCATATCAAGACAACTCCAATCTAGGAAGAAAGGATGAAATTCAGCAGGCTGATTTCAGTATCCCCAGCATCACATAGAACTTCCACCACTGCTAAATATTTAGAGACTGCCTGCAAACAAAGAAGTCCAAAGATTGCTCATAAGTTTCTGAATAATTCAGAATCTTCTATAAGTTCACCCCTCCTGAGGTACCCCATTACATCTGGCTCATAAAACAGAATAAATCCCAGTGCAGGTCTGATGATGTCCTGTCTGTGCAATCACCTCTGTGTGGATTGTTAACTCCTAGGGCAGAGGGTGGATTCATCCTAAATCTTTTAAAAACCTTGACAAGTAAAATATTAAACGCCACATTCATCACAGTCATTATCTGACAGGACTAGACCCATTACATGGCATACCACAAGGCCACTGGGCAGGATATTTTAAATTAGTCAATGCTGTGGCTTGTTCTTAGCATGATTAATGACATCTGCATGCTGCAGAAGGATCCAGTTCAGTTCCCGCTATGTCATATTCGCTTTTCCAGCAAAAATCATTGCCAAACCCTGCCCTGTCATCCTCTTGTTCAGGCAAAATTCCAATGGCTTCAATGGAAGCTTGCTCTTCCTGATAAACCCCTAATCCTTCACACAAAAGAAGGATATGAACAATGCAACTTATCACTTTTTTTATATGATTGCTACATAAAATTCTGCAACAAGCAGCGTGAATGAGTCGGTTGGATAATTAATGGGGAGCACCGATCACTAAAGTTTGGGTTCCACTGCAACTCATTTTTAGGGTTTTGGACAATCACTTAAACAGCCTCTGCCTCAGTTTGTGTGTGCCGCATAGCATCAGAAGCGATAAAAGAATTAGCTCATCTGTACAGCAATTGAAAAAGAAAAAATAAGCAAATGGCTTGGTAACTAGTCAGGTATAATTATTAAATATACATTCAGCACATTAGGTTTTACCTGGGTCAGGTGCATTTCTCACAATGGTTGCCCTTAAAAGAAAATTTGGGGTTTGAACTTCAATGGAAACAAGGGGAGAAAAAAAAATGTTGACAGCATAAAGAGGCAGAACTAAATAGAATTTCCATCCAAAGCCTAGAAACATCCCAGACAGGATTGACAAACAAGCAAAGAAAAAGTATTGTACACAGAAATATCCTACAATAGGAGCTAAATGACCAGTGTATTAATAGGCTTTCCATAGGCTACAGTGACACATGGAGTACAGCAGCATCTTGTTTTGGATCATATACTTTTTCCGAGTCAGGAGTTCACAGAGTTCCTCTCATCTCTCTGCTGCTCTTCCTCCCTCACTGATATCCATCCAACCTCTAAACCAGGGATGTTTCAGCGAGTGAACTGCTCACAATAAACATTGCTTCAGACAAAGTGCCTTCCAAAGCTGGAAGCGCCAAAGAATTAACTTGTTTTATGTACAGCACTAGGTGTCAGTGCTTTCTAGGGCACTTAGCTCAGATCACCGCAGCTGCCTGACCAACTGCATACAAATACGCAGCAGCCGCAAGCCGGGGACGCAAAGGAAGGCTCCTCTTTGGCAGGGAGCATTGCAAATCACACAGGAGTACCAGAGCGAGCATTAACATCCAAGCACTGCTCCTCTGTTTCCCAACAGCCTCGGGAATTTAGAGGCATTCAAGTATGAAAAGAGACAACTATAAATTCCGTGGTTGAAACTTTAATCCAACCCTTTACTGAAAAGAAAAGGTATTAAAGTCTATCTGCAGAAAGCCACAAAGGGCTGCATTTTAGAAAAAGAGATGTTTAATTATGTGGTTGTAACATCCAAAAGAGCGAGACCTTATGAAAAGAAGAGTGAAACCTAAAGGCTGAGAAAGGTGACTGCAGCAGCCTCTTGCCTGGCTGACTCAGGAGCTTGGCTAAGTTGCTGCATGTTAGTAAAAAGGGGATGACATTTAGCTCTCCTAGAGAGAGAGCGTGAATATTCTTAAAGCTCACTGCAGGGGCAGCAAGATTCAGTTATCAATTATTCTTAATCCCATAATTCTTGTTCCAAATGAGTTGGTACACGAGTTTTTCTGTACCAGAAGTTCCAAACTCCACAGGAGAGGTTCAAGAGAAAACAACACAGGCTTTAAAAACAATGGCTTATTTTACATGATCATTTAATCAAGTTGGAAGAAGCAAAAGAGCAAGGAAAAAGGACAGGGAGGGAAAAAAGATTAGGGGAAGAAAAGACTCACACTTCAACTCTGACTCCTACTTCTCAGCTTAGAAATCAAGCAGCTTCCATGTCCTAAAGCCATGGCCTTTTTTAGAAGCAAATGCCACCAGCGATGCCCAGCGCAGCTGCCCGAGGGAGCAGGTCCCAGAAACACATCATCTTTATCCCATCCCAGCAGCCCGTCACCTTTAATGCCACAGCAAAGACAGCCCAGAGCATCAGTCTGGGCCACGTTCAGGCTTCCGTTGCAGCCCAAACTCCTGCCATTCCCAAGCCAATTCCGCAGCTGTTGTCTCATTTGCAGCCCACTATAAAATTCTCAACTGCTTTTTAAAACAAAGATACAAATTCAGCTCAATTATTTACAAGACACTAGCTACTTTGAAGAATAATTTGCGGTGGCTTTTGGTTGGGACTAGTTGTTTCCACAGTTACGTCCTTGGGCCTTTTGAAACTTGTAGTTGAATCTCTATTTAAAAGGATTTAAAATGTTACCCAGCAGAGGTACAGCCCGCCCCAGCGTACATGAAAGCTGGCAATTACACAGCTGCAGACGACATAAAAAGCCTTTAAAAAAGATTGCCCATGTTCTTTAATAACACCTCTGCCTTCTGAGCGCTGTGTGCGCCAGGTGCTATTTTAAAGTCAGGGCCTTCCTGCAGGGCCGCATGGCAGCGACGGCGAGGGGCTGGCGCGGGCTGCTGCCGTCCCTCGCCCCGCACGGTGATTATGCTCAGGACATTAAAAAAAGAGACAAGCATGTCAGGGCTGTTCCCCATGCGCAGCACACGCTGCCCTCCGAAATTCCTTCGCTTCTCTAAGAAATCTAATTATCAAAAGACAGAGCTGCAGGGGACCTGGGAGTCGTGTACACGCTCTCGCAGCACTTAACTGCTGTGCGGCTCCTGTTAATTAATGTTCACGATTTGCATTTACATTGGGCCTAACTTGATTACACACTTTGTTCTATCATCAGGGGACCGTATAATTCCCCAGCTCAATCGTGGAGCCGGGTGTACGAGCCCCCATTGATCACAGCAATATAACACGGTGCCGCGCAGCACCTCGTGTCAGCCCGTGACAGATTGCTGGGGCTGTCCTGCGCCGTGCCTCTTGCCAGCAGTACATAACGCACCTCGGGGCTTACGGTTTCACGGTACATTTTTTTTGCTCCCTTATCCTTCCCCCTTCCCAATTGTCCCCTCCCAACACACACATTCCCTCGTGCATTTGCAGCTAAACAGGAGTCATGAATAAAAACCAGGAGCGCTGGTGAAAGAGGCTTTTTCCTACAGGCTCTTGAGAACACAGCACATAATCTAGTGAAAAAATGAGCATGCTNGCCGCGCAGCACCTCATGTCAGCCCGTGACAGATTGCTCGGGCTGTCCTGCGCCGTGCCTCTTGCCAGCAGTACATAACGCACCTCGGGGCTTACGGTTTCACGGTACATTTTTTTTGCTCCCTTATCCTTCCCCCTTCCCAATTGTCCCCTCCCAACACACACATTCCCTCGTGCATTTGCAGCTAAACAGGAGTCATGAATAAAAACCAGGAGCACTGGTGAAAGAGTTTTTTTCTTATAGAGCATGCTTACGTGCTTTTTTTTCAGCTTTAGCCCTAAAAGTTTATAAATGTGAGAAGCATCAACATGCCCATTCTGCAGCTTGAGAAAAGAAAGCCAGGGAGTGTGGTCCAACCCGCTGACGCCACATGAATGCACATACCAACAGGCACAAAGAGTCACGGGCAGGTTTATAAGAAAACAATTTCCACTCTTCCCTACATTGGAAACCTTCCTGCAGGACTGATCTACCTCACATACCACCACATGGCCACAGCAGGTGGTTCTTCAGCTTCATGGTGGTAAAGGCAGGAGGAGACAACATATTTTCCTAGGCCAGACCTATTCTTCTCACCTCCACTTTCTTCTAAATGTCATCACTCAATCACCCCATGACAGCAACACTCATGCTGCAAACAATAAAAGCAAAACTAGTTTTAATTCTACTTGCTGTTACTCTTTGGTCTGTTACTACCACTCAGGCTGTTCTTCATGCGAGGTAAACTCTTTTTAGTCTTAACCAGAGAAATGTAAAATAGCAATATAACAAGCTCAGGCCAAAGAGAAAGGAACAGATGCACCATAGGAGTTCTGAATTTTTTTCCATGTTTTTCAACCGCTTCAACAACACCCAGTGAACTTCATCCACACATCATACTACCAAGTCAAGTAATACTCCTTCTCCTTCCCAAGGTAAGGTGTCTGCATGCCACCCCGGTTAAATTCTGCCATCGGGGTTAGGTCATTTACCACGCAACAGCTGAGTTATGTCTGTCCTGATACCCATCATGTGATGCAGATTTATTCTTGAAGAATTAAATTGCCACCAATCTCAAATGAGGGTGTTGAGCATCTCTTCTCTGGGAGGCCCTCTGACATCCCAGCTCAGTCCCTAGCTCCAAGCTGACCTGGCACCTCTGCCTTCTGCTAAGGACTTGTCCAGCTTCTCACCAAGGTGACCCATACAGCCAAGCCTGTATTTCAGGCAGACTTCATTAAAACACAACAAATAACTACATGAATTGACTTACCCATTAAATATGTAAGTTCTGCTTCTCTGATGCCTTCCATAACCCCAGCTTGCTGCTCACTGCATTGTGTGGCAGAAATAGTCCTGTGTCTGCAACTGTTTAGTTTGAAGTCAGAAGGCAGGGATTCATTTTAATGTTTTCATTAAGGCCCATACATCTAACTGCTACCAAGGCACTATGTTTGAGGTCAAAGAGCTCTCATCTCCCTTTTTACTTGACTGAGAACTTTTAGGTTACTTAATTCATTGGTGCTGGACATAGCTCCCCCTTTAGCAGCAGTGTATTTTCTTCTGCTCATTTTGAAAGGGTTTTAATTGATTAACTCAGACATGCTCCAGGAAGACTTTATTTTCATTCAATTTTTAAATGAAGAACATCATGTTCACATTAGAAGCAGCAATAAGGAAGAAAAAAAGAAATAATTTCTCAGTTATTACTGAAATGACCAGAATTTCAATTAAACTCACAACCAGTAACAGGGAGGGTGAGAGGAGCCACTTGCAGCAGCTCTTGTCTCCATTACAGGCCCCATGGGACAAAAATGATCCCATGTGAGTGAAGTTGACAATATGCGATCCCACATTAAGATGTTGGCTTTGAACTTCTGCAGTGAACCGCTTTGATTTTATGCCACTTTCGCTGGCAAGCAGTGAGTTTCCCTCCCCTAACTTGCACAAAATCATTATTTATCAACAAGGCTTCCTTTGGATTAATAAAGGACCCATCTGAAGTACCTTGTTCTATATCCCCCTAATGTGCATTACAGATTTGTGGCTTCGCTATCAGCTGAGCCAGATTGTGATCAGTGGATGCAGAAGCGTGTTGGGCAGCCTTTAAATGGAACTTTCAAGACAGAAAAAAAATTGTATGCTCTTCCATAGCATTCAAGATGCAGAATTTATTTGCTGTCAGAACAGCAGCTCTTATGAGCAGAAAAAGGATGTGTCCAGTGCATCTTCCTTCTGAAAAAGATCAAAAGAACAAAATAAATCTTTTCTTCTCTATCACATTGCAAGAATATCACCTCACTATCACAAGCTGCAAATGGTACCTGAGTGGCAAACCAGCATGCAAGGGCAATGCAGGTGGCACCAGGTAATCACCATGGCGCAGTGATATTTGCTTCAATATCCTACCCAGGCATCAGAAAAGGCCAAACCAAAATGGCTCTTGCAAAATGAAAGGGGTGAAGGTGAAAGTTCAAGCTTGAGAATCAGCTGCAGGATACATTTATAAGGCAGGTTTTCTCCAACTTGCACCTTCTTATTGTCTCTCACACTCCTAGGAACTGCTGCAGTGTTGCCGCAGCCTTGCAAAATATTAACCACAGAAAACACAGAAAAATCTCCTTCCTGGGATCAAGTACACTGTTTCAAGTAATGAAAAGAACAGTGGGTTTTAAGCCACCTTTACAAATACTTTTTTGCAGGTACTACTAGGTACATCCTCAGAGTACGTCCCTGCTTAAGGTTTATCCAGGGCCCAGTAAAAGAGTTGGTAAGGCAGATGCTTGGCATTTCTGATCATGATAAACATTGAGAGTGGAGAAATATCTCCCTTACACAGTCTTCATACAATAAATAAAGAAATTATTTACAAGGCAGTAGAATCAACCTCCAGTTCCATTTTCTCCCCATTTCGCGTATTCATTCAGCTTTCTTTTTTATTAAGAAACACTGATTCTGCAAACATTGCCAGATTTAACTGTGAAAATACTGCATGGATAAGATGATCTCAGTTCTGGTGTCCTTTCCCTACAGAAGGGCAAGTCAGGACTGCAGCTTCTTCCAATTGCTCTAATTGCTTGGCTGGTGTTTTCCCCACTACTACCAAGAAATCCTGGAGAAGGATCAGCCACATTGAACTCAGTGACAGGCAAGCCTGAGAGCACAGTGTGTAGCTGCAGCCCACAGTGCTCCCACACAGGCTGCCTATTTGCTCATGGAGTTTAATTGATAGGCAAATGTCAGTTTTGTTTGTTTTTTAATTATTCCTCTGCTCAAGCAACTGCAAAGTTCTGGAGACGAGACAGCAACTATTCAGAAAGGAAAAGGACAGCTTCATATCTGTGCCTTTTTGCAAATAATGTGCGTGTTAGAAATAAGTGATCTTTCTGGAGGGCACAAGAGTCTTTCTTGAAAACAAGAAGGAAAACATATTTTATGACTTGGTAAATTCCTTTCAATCAAGACATAGTTGAGGACATCAGCACAAATAGTTTGGCTACTGTGCCTATGTCTGGATCCAAACATGATTCTAGTCATGAATTGTTTCAGGGAAGAGGAAGGATAACAAACTTTAAAAAATTAAGGGCATGTAGATCTGTTGCACAGGAAAGCAAAGTGTAGGCACTTTCCAGAAAGCACAAGGAAATGCTAGGAAACGGGCTGGTACATTGGCTGCTCTCCTCTGCTCTGAGATTACACACTGCTCAGCAATGGTGCCTATTTTTAAGGCATGCTTTCCATCCAGATGATCTCAGAATACGCAGAAAACTTCACCAAGTTACTGCGAGACTTCATATTACCGAAGGGTCACAAATACCAAATATGCTATTCACTGGCACGGACCTGGTGTCGTCATCTCTTGCATAAAGCAAACAAAAGGGAAAAAAATAAAAAGGAGGAAACTCCATAGGTCTAACCAAGGTCCCACAAACCAGGCACGCTGCTGCAGCCTCCCTTGAGATGGGTAGAGCTTAACACCTATCATCGCTACAGCGACAATTCAGTGTCTCCTCTCAAAACCGTGGCAGATGCCAGGCTTCCCTGAGCTCCAAACAATCTGTGTGCGGGCAGGTTGGGAACATTATTCTGGGATGTGTGGAGAAATGTGAGACAGCACATGTAAATATGCAAAAAGATGAAAGAGCCTCAGCGCTGCCTGGATGGGTTCACATGGTCCATGCCAAAGCTGGGCTTTACGCTACAGGGTAATCAGGTAAGGGTTAGACACTGTCCAAAGGGATGGTCCGTCCACCTTGTCTCTGCAGAAAACCAGCTCCTTCAGGGGCATAAACAAGAATAAATCTCTAGTACAAGTTCAAAAGTATAAAACACCTTGTTTCAGCTAACCAGACCTGTTAAAAAAGGCAATACATTTAAAAAAGGGAACCTCTGTAAACCTGGATATCTATCTGCATTGCTGCTCTACTGGATGAGACAGGCAAACCTGCGAAAGATTTTCTGAAACATTTAGAATATTGTTCAATTTGATATGCTGAAATAGCATCATGATTAAAGTCTAAATGTTAGAACATGGAGAAAAAACTCTTTCTGCAAGAAAACTTGGAAGAATATTAACTAGACAGAACAAATTGGTTCACACTGGAATTTTACCACATTAAGATTGACACTCTGTGCAAAAACAACCAACCATTCCCACACAGATATTTCATTTGGAAAGGCACACCAGATTTTCTACATAGACATAATAGCTGCATTTGTCATTGAAATGGTATATTTTGAATGCTACATTTTCAATAAGATGGAAACCTTTATTCAACCTGAGTTTATAGACAAGCTCAGCAACTTTCTGAGAAGCTGGCTACACAGAAATTATTGTACAGGTACATTCATTTTTAATTTATGATAGAAGAAAAGAATTTCACTCCTTGAATTTTCAGTAGGTTTTGCAACTTGTTGTAAACTGGTCCACAGAGCAACAGCACTTACTTTCTGTTTGCTTTCAAAAAGCAATAACAGCCCATAAACAGAACGCTAGTATTAAATCTCATCCAGTCAATGACAGTAGTGACGCTTGTCTGCACTGACTGAGAGCAAAAAGTCACCGTCCACAAAAAATGAATGCAGCTTTTTGAAAGGAAATAGTTTTCCACAAGAGCAAGTAACTTCTACAAGAAATAGAAGAAAATTATAAATATCATTTGACCCCAAGGATACAGATGCATCTGGAAAACACAAAAACTTCAACAAAAATCTCAAGCATCAGTCAGAGCCTTTTACCTCCAGCCTGCTGATAGCTGAGCATAAGCAACATGAATAAAAGCACTCTGTGTTGTTCCTCCTCTCCCTTTGACCCAGGGACAGATTATTAGATTATATGCCTTCAGAAAGGATTTCCCAATGTACAAACACATTTTACAGTAAAATATCTAGTTCCTTATTTTAATGTTTCAAAATGCATTTTATATGACTAATGACAACATTCCCTAGTTTTCCTGATTTTCCTCACAGAGATTTGCCCACTAATGCTAGAGTTCAGAAAACAAAAATAAAGTAAATAGCTGGACAAATGAGAATCAGAATGAACAGTGGGGGAAAAAAAAAAGGAAGATAGAGAAAACCTTTACCTAATGGAAGATAGTTACAGAGCAAAATGTTTATAATCGGTGTTTGACTAATGAGACTTGGAAATTGGGCAAGATAGGAAGGGAAACAAGTCAAGGCTGAACACTGGTAATAAGAAGGATGCTTGTGAAATCCACTGCTGAGACAGGACCATCACTACTCTTAGCTCTCAGCCACTTAAGTCACTGAGTTGGTGCATCCCCTGCTCTTACAGTTACACTTCACTCAGTCACCAGTTATAAATACATACCAACCCTGGCATTGTGCTCTGAAATACAAAAAGCACATCCAGATTTTAGTCTCCTCTCCAAGAGCAGACACCATTCATAGTTATTAAGTGGCTGGTTGTTTTCTGTGCAGCACGGGCCATCAGGGAAGCATTGCCTAGAAGGGTCTTTTGCAAATGAGAAACAATGCTTGGTATTTTTAAAACTGTTTCTTATTTCAGCAATTCTAAATAAAGTCAGTTCAATACTTCAGGCTTCCGCGGAACTAACTCTAGCCTAACCTACACTGCTCCTTCTCACCAGTCCCTCTCCATGGTGTTTTGCAGCTGTAGTGGCTCTGGCTGACACTGTCTGAAACCACTTCTTACTCCCCATCTCATTCCAAAAGCTCAAAAATACCTTCCCTCTTTGAACAGTTCTCCTTCTTTCAATTAAAGTGTAAAAAAAATAGCCAACTCGTAAGTGTCTCTAATTTTTAATAACTAGACAGACATCCCTTACTATAAGTTCGGCATTTACTGGGCACACCAGCTGCATGCTTTAGGAACACATAAAAACAAATTTAGGAAGTCTTTTACTGAATTGGAAAAAGGCCACTCGCCAGTACATTTAGGCTGCAGACAGGCAACAGCTGTGAGCAAGGCCACCGAGACACCTCCTGCACCTGTGCTCCCAGGGGACCACCCTGGGGACACTCAGCCTCTTCTATGGTCTTTGGAATCTGATTCTCAATTGGAGGAGCCAAAGGTGTCTTAAGGGCTCAATGACAAATAGGAGCAAACAGTGCCCTGATTTTTAACCTGGATGGATCTGAGAGCTGTGATAACATTGAAAGATCACCTCTTAGGCACTACTATCCCTCTTCTGGGCTCCCTATTCCTAAACTGGAAAGAATAAATGTACAACTGGGGAGCCTGGTTGCTTCCAAAATGCCTTGATTGTCTTTAGTTTTCCCTTTCTCATCTCACATAGCTGTTCTCCCTCACTAAGGCAATAAAACAAGATCTTTCCTCAGCTTTGAAGGTGAATGAGTAAATGACATTGATATTCATTATTTATCTGCCTTGGAATTCTCATGAATATTACCAGTCATAATTATCTAGTTTCTATCGATGCTTTTCTAGATCACCATCACACACAAAATGCACTGTAGGTAGCAACTCAATCCAATATTTATGAAGCAAGTCTCTTTTATGAGTATATAGAGGCTCTGTAAAACAAACCACAGCTATTCTTTCTTTCCAATTCCAATCTGGAGACACATTGAATAGAAACATTTATTGGAATGTCTGTAAGTGTCTGAAAACATTATCATGTTTCACAAAAGAACAGAGGGGATGTATAACCTGGACTAGTTCTGCACAGAGGCTACTCCAAGAAAGTTCTGCTGTTTCTGCTCAGCAATGTAGCACTGCACCAACCAAGAGCAGTAGCATCCTTGGGAGATGAGATAAAAGCAACATCTCCAGCCACTACATGCTGGGCCAGAAAAGATTTTAAAAGCAATTGCAAAGAGTTTGCATCCATGCATGACGGAACAGGTAGGTCAGGGCAGGCTTGTATCAGCTTACCACAGTGGAAAGCTGGACAGCTGTCGTGTCGGCTATGTAAGGGATCTTGCAGGGCAGCCCGAGGCAGAGCTCACCGAGGCAGCCCATGCTGGTCAAACCCAATGCGGGAAGAGTGTCGAGCCTCTAATTGGATTAAACCTCAATAGGAACCTTAGCTGGATTCTGAACCGCATTACACTCCACCTGCTGCTTTCAAAACACAGCAATTAGAGGATGTCCATTTGCAGCAGTGTCAAAAACAACCCAGGGAATTCAAGCACTTCAGGATGTTTCAAACTTCCAGTAAAATGCAAGAACGATGGCACCCTGCACTTTAATGACACCCAACAGAGCCACACAGTGCTCAGTAAGCTTTAGCCGGTAGAACTTTGTTGCTTCCATGTCCCTGTTTATTTTGTGGAATGCCATTAAAGGACATCACTGAACAAATATGCATTATTTTGGATACATTGACAAAAAAGTAGCAACTAAAATTAACACATTTCAGACCACAGCAACTGATAAAGGATGGTAATGAACCCTTTTGTACAGTTAACACATAGAAAAAGATTTAAATAGGGCAAAGACTAAATGAATAGCAGCATTTCATGATTGTCATGACAACAAGCCATACATTTCGCTCAAATGAAAGACTACAAATTTTATATGATTTCACATTAAACTCCAAATGACGCTTCTTGCTTCTTATATCTGCCAATTTGTTGTCTCTATAAAATCTACAATTTTGCAGGTTTAAAATTTGTCACAGATCCTCAGGTCTTCTGTAGAAGACCAGAGATCACACTGCCCTTTACCTGGAAGGCTAAACAGAAAGGTGTCCACGGTTCCTCAAGTGCACAGGTTACAACACACGGCTATTAGCGCTGGATGATTTTTATGNGGTCTTCTGTAGAAGACCAGAGATCACACTGCCCTTTACCTGGAAGGCTAAACAGAAAGGTGTCCAGGTTATAACGCACGGCTATTAGCGCTGGATTATTTTTATGGAGTCCAAGGCAGGACACTCGCAGCTCTGCTACAGCCACATCCATTTACCAGTTGCAGGGTTGTGCAAGAGTCTCCAGATCTCCTCAGTGAGCCAAGGGCACTTCTATGCACTAGCTCATGTTGGATACAAACCTAAAAGCCTGGATAAAAGCCAAAGCCAGAACCATCAAAACCTGTTGAATAAGATGTTCCTATGTGGCACCTTTGATACAAACTGCCATTTAATAATCTAATGCCACCATCAATGCAAAAATAAAAAACCTATGGGATTTATCTCCTGAGCTTGTGCAGCCAAAGAAATATTAATACAGGTGGAACGAAAAGATTTCAGGCCAGCTTAAACTGAAATTGTGCAAGAATGATTCATGAGATTTTAATGCTATCAAATTTGAACTCTGAAATCAGCCTTAGACATGAAGCAAAAGCTAATGTATACCTGAAAGCCAACAGCTCTCTCCCTCAATATATCTATTCACCAGTGTTCCATTTATTCCATAGTTCAACAGATCTAGCAGTGATCAACAGCAGACTAGGGCGTTTGCAAGTTGTTTTTCTCCAAAACTGAGAATTGGAAAAAACTTTACTCTGACTCAGACTGATATTCACTCCAAAATAAGAAAGAGGAAAGCAGCCAAGCAGAGAGGAGAAGGAAAGGGAGGAGCAGGCGATTCCTCTGCTTTTCGAAAGAACAGCAAGGGGAAGCTGAGATGTCACCAAGTCCCAGACAGAACACACCATTTTGATCTTTTCTTCCCCCTTGACATCAACAGGCTTGGGATATTAGTCAAGCAGCTTTTGATATGAATGCATAAGTAACAATTACNGTTGTTTTTCTCCAAAACTGAGAATTGGAAAAAACTTTACTCTGACTCAGACTGATATTCACTCCAAAATAAGAAAGAGGAAAGCAGCCAAGCAGAGAGGAGAAGGAAAGGGAGGAGCAGGCGATTCCTCTGCTTTTCGAAAGAACAGCAAGGGGAAGCTGAGATGTCACCAAGTCCCAGACAGAACACACCATTTTGATCTTTTCTTCCCCCTTGACATCAACAGTCACACCAGGCTTGGGATATTAGTCAAGTAGGTTTTGATATTAATGCATAAGTAACAAACAATTACACTTTTTTTGGCACAGCACCCATTCATGAAGGTGATGATTAGGTGACAGGCATAGCAAAAGAACTAAGGAGAACTTTCCATCCTAAGAATACCCCAGTCTATGTTAGGATCCTATGGAAGGGGCACAATAGACCTTATTTGATAATTTGCTCTTTTGTCTCCTCCTCTGAACACATAACAAGACTAAATCCTTCCTTTCTCAAAGCCATTTGTGTAAGAAAAGTGGCAATGTCCAACACAGCAGTCACTCAGCATTAAAACTTAGGACTGCTGTGAGCTGGCTCTCCGACTGGATGCAATCTGGTAGCTATTAGCAAGAGAAATGAAGTAGAAAATATCTATAATAAGCACATGACCAAAAATAAAGCATAAGCAGAGCCCATCCGAAAGAGAAGGCAAACAAGCAACACTACATGATCTTTAAAAGCCCCTGCAGCAGGCAGAGATTTCTTTTTGGTAGAGGTAGGAGTAGGAAAATAGTGCAAAAACAGTGCAAAAATGTATGGTCTGGCTCTCCTTTCTTTCACACCTGCCACCCAGACCCTTCTTGTGCCTGAATGGAGGCCAGCCAGACCCCTTACAAAACCCTTTAGGGATCGGAAGGCCAAGGCTACTGCCTCTGGTCGGCATTTGCTGCCTTTGGGGACCACTTGTGCCAAGGGCCAAGCACCCTCCATCTTCACAGGGCTGTTGCATAGTGTAATCTGCAGCATGGGAGGGTGGTTGTTCTTCCCTTTCTACCTACAGTGTTTGTGGTTATATGGTCTATTGTGGGACCACATGAAAGACTTCTGAGCCAACTGTGGCCCACGTTATTCTGATTCAAGCTACAGAAATCCATACTTTTAGTTGTGGTGGTCCCCAGGTCACCACCCAAGTGGACTTCCTGCATTTTGGGACAGCAATAGAAAGCAACCACACAAAGAAAGAGAAAGCAAGGAAAGGGCCATCAGAAGTGAATATCTGACCAGAGGAAAGACAGGCTAGAAGGCCCAGTAGCAATTGGAAGAAGCAAAGAGAAATGATGTCTCAGATCTTAGCAAGGCAGAAAAGGCCATGAGAAGTCAGAGGAGGATCTAAGAGGAGCACATAAAATTCAATTTCCCTTTTCTCAAGTATAAATAACATACACTCCACTCCAGCACAGCTCAAGATGTTCAGCAGGCGCCCTGCACTCAATGCTGGGTTCAAGCCTGTAACGTTCCCAGAGGTGCTCAGGGATGCCAGGACCCGGAGGTGCAGCACGGAGCACGCTGCCCCACAAAAGGTGCCACTCGCTGCAAGCTCGTTGCCATAACAACCATAAGAAAGGTCCATAAATAGAATATCTTCTGCCAGCAAAATACATATTGGCAGAGATTTAGCTCCAGCTTCTGACAATGTACTTGCTGCTTAAATACATATATACTCTGAATATATGTAAAGAATACATATAAATTCATAAAAGAACCATAGTTAGCCATATATGACTGCATATAATCAAGCTATGGGGATGGTCACACTGAACTTCATAGTGACTGTTGAAAGAACAGGTCCTCTGCTCCTCCTCGGGTTCAGAAAGACATTTTCTTTAGTATGTGGCCCAGGATCCCTGGGCAAGTCCTTCGAGTTCTGTCTAGAGAGAATACACCAAGGCTTCTTGGTTCATTTCCTGTTCTAATAAAAATCCAAAGTCACCTCAGTTATCAGAAGCAAAAAAAAAAAAAAAAAAAACCAGATCACTCAGCTCCAGGACAATTTTGCAAGTAAGAAGGCAGCAGGGGGTTCTTTAGGGTACCTGCACCTCCCAGGCACAAGCAGAATCAGTCTTTTTCCTGAGATTGCTGCAGGTTGCAAGTAGCTTCACCAGAGCCTTTTGGTGAGTACAAGCACTTTAAACCTTCTTCGACAAGTCCAACTTTTATAGAAAGAGATATTACAGCAACCACCTTTTTATTACTGCTTAACTTTTTTTTTATTTTTACACTTCAGTTGTCACAGCAGCAAGACACTTTAAGATACACTTCCTTTGTAACCGTAATAGCTGCAGCCCGTCATTAGCATCAGGGTTCCCTGAAAGGAGGCAAGTGCCGCACTTTAAAACACTTGCAACATAAGTGTCAGTCAATGTTCTTTCCAGATGCTATATATTGCCCATAATAACAATAAATATGTCTTACAGAGTTCATAATAATTCACACCAGCAGAGCCCCCCTGTAGTGCCTTGCCTTTCTGACACATATGCTACAGAGGAAGGAAAATAACATATTCATGATTCTCACAATCAAGAAACCAGCAATGCAAATTGATGTATATGAAAGCCTGAGGGGGAAGCATATAGGCAAATTAAAACTTTGCACTGTAGTACAACCTGTCCATAATCACTCAAAGCTCAGAGCTCTCCCATCAGGTTACTCTTGTATATAAACCTGAGGCTTGTCTGATGGCTCTATTGAAAAACCAGGAACGGCCAAGGATCATTTATTTTCTTGCTTGCCTAAAATTATTTCACCAGGAGGAGGAATACAGTGTCATCAATCCTCTTCCTTCCCAGCTGTCTGTCTCAAATGCAGAACCACCTCTTAGATAACAAGATTCTCTATTGATACAGTTTACCGTGGAGGTAAGTGTCACCATGTCCATGACACACATGAGGAAACTGAGGCATGGACGAGGCATGCACGTGGGATGGACGTGGCATGCCCGAGCAAAGGCCACCCAGTGACAAAGTCATGAAGAACACCCAGGGCTCCTGACCACACGGCTTAGCAGTGAAGCCCAGATCCCAACTGGGATGTCTATGACCTCCGCAATGATCAGTAACTCTCTCCTGCAGAGCCCTCACATGGAACCTGCAGCACCCGGTACATGGGATGCTGAGAGGAAGGAAAGCTCCACCACAATCTGGACATCTCTCTTATTTACTCCTGGGCTTCTGCACCTACTTTCATCCCACTGATCTTGAGGTAAACTTCAAAACAAAATGATGCATTTTCCAACAATACCAAATGTAATTAGTACAGTTAATCGGTCAAAGATTCAATTCCCTGTCAGAAGGTCCATAGTAATATTATTTTTCACTCTTTTTTTCAAAGCATTTTATTTACTTGGCATCTCTGATGCTGTTTTTCATTCATAATAATCCTTTTATCCTCTGAAATCTGTATTGATTTTTATTTCAAACCACGCTCTTAATCTCTGCTAATAAATGTAAATGTTAGACCGTTTCATATTCCAGTTGTCTGGAAAGTGGTTAAAAGCAGCTTTTTAAAATCCCATTTTTCATTGAACTATTTTTAAATTATATTTTCAATACATTCAGTCATCTTGTTTATTTTATGAGTCTATATAAATGTATATCATGACAAACACTTATGTCTGTAGGGCGGTAGACAATCAAGTTCAGCCTGCAAAGAGCTGATCCCCAGACTCTGTGCACCTGATTTAGACCCCACAAGGCAGCCAAATGCAGGTACAGCACTGGCATATGACAAAGTAGCTCATCTGTGTGTGCAGTTAATCTGGATACAGACAAATTACCATATTTTTACCTGCAGTTACACCATTCGTGCATGCATTCTTATCTACTCTGCTTGCCAATTAAGCATGTAATTAGGCATATGTTTTACTGACAAATTGCATGAAAAATCAGACTACCTATATGCAATGAATGAAGATTAATGCACACAGGAAATCTAAATCCTCATCATTCAAACAAGTGTATATCACACAGAGGTTTATCTCTGCCTCAGCTATCAAGTCAATTGAAATCAGGGGAGTCAAAATGATATAAAACAATAGCAAAAATCTTATTTTTATACAGTTAGAGAATTATTTTCACCCCAAAGGTTGCAAAAGAACTTTTCCAAAATATATAACAGAGAGAGAAATCAACTCATCTTCAAAATGAGGCTACCTCTAAGGCAGAATTTGACACATTGCTGTAAGACAGACTTAGGATGTATAGGCAGTATATACTCATCAACAAACTTGCAACCAGCTATACTGCTGTGATATAGGGTTAGCACTAGGTCATCCAGAAGGCACCTGAATTACCTGGAACACCCGGTAGGATTCACATTATGTTTGAACCTCAGCTCTAATCCAAGCCAGAGCAGCTCATTAACGTGCTGAACAGTCCAGTTTGCCCCAAAGGCAACATATTGTATCCGTACGGTAAAGCTTCAGAATTCAGCTTTAATCCTCCTTCCCTTCTAACCAGCATTGCTCCTGTTAACTAAGGGGCACAGGGAGGAAAAGCTTGATTGGCCACCAAGTCCTGCATGAAAGACCAGAAGGAATGGAAAGAAATATTATTGTGTTTCACACCACAGCATTTTGCTAATGCACAATTCTTATATCCTTGCAAATAGAAGTTTGTGCTTCACGGAGGAAATAACTGTACAGGATTTCAGAAGCACAAGCAGCANATATTATTGTGTTTCACACCACAGCATTGTACAGGATTTGTACTGTACAGGATTTCAGAAGCACAAGCAGCAAAATTGAGAGGAGCACTCATGGCCATTTTCACTAAACAAATTTTCTGTTGTTAAGAAGTTTTAGTAAGAGGCCTCCTCAAAATAATATGGAACAAACTCGCCCTGTGCACTTAATGTGCTGCAACAAACTTTTCTTATGTGAGAAATGCATTCCTGATCTTGCAGCAGCAATCTCATTAGCTGGACTTCTTCCCTCACTGGTCTAAGGCTCCCTTGAAAACCTGGAATCTCATTGCAAATCACTCAGTAGAAATGAAAGACAAACTTCAAAACAGCTCATTGTGTATTATATGGTATATGCATCAAGGAAATGAGTAATACCTTTACAAACAAAAATGCTTGGAGAGAAAGTAAAAAAGTTTGTTATAACCATTAGATGAATTTTCTGAGTAACACCAGATAGCAGAGCTTAAAAGGGCAATAGAGCAGCCTGGAAAACCGCTATTAGGTCACAAACAGATAATAAGCTACAGACCTCAGCTTGGAACAAACAGAAATCTTCTGCAGATCAATATTAGGAACAAGTAAAACCAATAGCAGTTCTTTTATTTTCCAAACCACACGCCAAAAGTTTTTTCATCTCAGATCTAAAAAAAAAATCAAATAGGTGGTAGGAGATAGAAATGCAAAGCAAGATACAAGAATTGAAAACAAATATATTGTTTTCTAATTTTTATCACACTTCTTGCTTAGGGGAGGAAAGGTTATTGCTGTGAGTAGATCAAATGCCACAATTTGGTGCTAAGCTTGCTCATTTGCAGAATGTAATTCCTCTTATAAGCATCCCTCAACTGTAAAGTTCTTTATTTGTTAAAAAAATTTACTGGTAGCAAAATTACCTTTTGAGGGGGTCATGAACTTTCATTATTTAAGTTTAATAAACACAGAAAAAGAAAAGGTCAGGTTTTGATGGCAAAATTTTGTAGACTAATATATCAGCAAAACAAGCCAAAGAATCTACTTTCTTCTTTGCTGCTATATTTGATTGTTTTCCTCATGGCTTTATAGTATAAATTGCAAGAGAGCTTAAATGTTAGCATATCTGAGAAGAGGGTACATTCAAAACAATAAAGACGCAAATAAAATGATTCATGTGGAATTTTGAATTATCTCAAAATATGCCAGCCACCAGATGTCACAAAACCTGCAAGTGATGATGCACTGAAATGAGAGAAGGGCAAGGCTCTGGCAACAGTATCCAATTTCAGAGCATGTCAGAAAATGTTCCTATAAACCTTTATAAATCTCTGAGTCTTGGAATGAAAGGACTAGAATACACCTAAGACAAAACGAGCAGATTTTTCTCTGCCATTATCTCTCTCAAAGTAGAAGCGGCATATTCAAATTCAGCATCAGGGAAAATACATCACCTATACACTTAAATGTTCTATACAATATTAAAAAAAGAATAGGGCCAATCCGATGAGCAAAGATAAGGTCAACATTTAGTTCTTACTATCACTCACAGATTTGACTTGCACTCCTATCAACACATTCCCAAACATTTAACTCGCTCATACACAGGAGAATGCTCATGCTTGAGTTCATTGTATCTTCCATATAATATCTGAATACCTGTGTGAAAAACACCATTCTGCATAACCAGAAAAGTAGCACCTCTGTTGGCATTGCAGGACTCTATCACATACCTCCACAAACACACAAAACAGGAACAAGTTATCGTCTACCAAATCAGTGTCAAAATCCTTAACTTAAGAAATGATACTCATTGAAAAGCTAGACAGAACTGATTCTCAATGTTAGTTACACAAAAAATACAAGTCTTAACCAAAATAAAGTGTTGATTCTCATCCTGTAACATAATAGATCTGTTTCACACTCCGCAATAAGAATGTGTGTCTTCTCAGCCAAAGCAGCAGTGTCAGTCAAGGACAACTATTGAGGGAAAGATTTTAATAGATATAAGAGAGAGAAAGAGAGAAGAAGCCTTTACTAGAATTCTGTGATTCAAAGAAAATCATTCAGAGCAATAAACTTTGCTTTTGTTAGTATAAATCCCTGTTGATGCTGCGTAGCTACACTCATCCCTAGAAGCTGCAATAATGTGAAAGATATGCACTGTTTTTTTTTTCTCCAGAAAGCAGCAATTTATGACCTCTGACGATGCTACCCTGTATTTAATTGCTTTTATTTACTTTTCCCATTTAAAAAATGAAACGCTGGACAAGGGAATGGCCTACTGCCTTAAACAAAACCTTCTACACCATACATCAGATATGAAAGATCATTATTTATAATATTATTTTACACAGCCTATTAAGCAGTAGCTTTAATTTCATCATCTAATGCCATTGCAGAAGGCTATTGCAATACAAAATACTTTGTACATAAATATAATGTAGAAAAAGTACTAGAGTAACAGAGAGATAAACTTTTTTCCCCATCAAAAAACTCTATAGAAGGTTATCTTTTTTTTTTTCCGCTGTGATGAGGGAGACAGGGATATCTGTTTTGCTGCAAATCTGAAGTCTGCCATTAGAGAATCAGTCATTCTAAGCAAATCAGGATTCATAAATCCCAAAGCTAGAAGAAAATAGGCTGTCAGATAGGAGAGAAACAGAAGCAGTTGCTAAAATAAATAGTATTTTCAGTACATTGCTTTTAAGTATGTTCAAAAGCATGACCCGAGCAGGGGTAAGGCAGGGGTTTTGTCACATTGAGATGAGTGAACCAAGCACATGAGGTCTCAGGATTTGTTAACAGCACAGGTTGTTCGCAAGACCATTAAAGAGGTTTGACAAGAGGGTTGCCAATTCAAGAGGCAACTGGAGAGAAGAGCCAGGAGGGAGCAATTGAGGTTGCTTATTGCAGCAGCAACAGTTCCTTAGATTGCCTTAAGCCAAAGGACTCCTGAAAGACCCAAGGGCAAGTTGGTCCAAATTTAGTGATCCTGCAGGATCAGCAAGTTTTGGAACCTGAAGGCAAGAGGGCTTAAGCCCTGCTGTGCTCATGACATGCAGGAGCTCCAGGAAAGTGCTGCAAACAGCAACAGGGCTTCTGCCAGCTGGTCCTCCATCAGACCAGTGTAGCAGGAGGACTTCAAAATGTTAAGGAGGGAGTTGCTGGGTTCAAATTAAATTAAAGATCAACAGTGAGAAAGGTTAATAAAGAAAGAGAAAGGCTGATTTTCAACTGCTTTGACCTGGAACTGTTAGTGAAGCACGAATTCTGTCATCAGGAAATGTGGCTGCTTGGTTGAAGCACAATAGTCTGCAATTAACCCTGTAAAACAATCATACAGATCCTATGTATTTTTTTCTGGTTGAGGATGTAACAAGGGAAACATTGGGCTTCTAGTTCAAAGCAGCTTGTGATACACAGAAAGGAAACACATAAAAGTGGTTTTTCAATCAGATCACCCACAACATCCAAAATAAGAAACCCTATCCACTCTGACAAAATAACACATAATAGAACTAAAACTAGGTTGAGAAAAATAGTCTGTTAAGCTTCCTTTTCCTCTGAGGGTTGATGCCTATTTTTAACATTCAGAGATGAAGTTACATACGCCCCACCGAAGCCTGCCTGCCTCAACCAATTGAGAGAAGCCGCCTGCGAAGCATTAATAATTTACTGATTTAGTTTAGTTGGCATGTTCCAAACTGACCATGCTCTCCTGCGAAGAACGAGAGAGCGACTATTTCAGAAGGAGCTTTCCTCCTTCACTGTGTGTTCTTGTGTGTTTTTTTTCTTTTCATTCATTTATTGGCAATGAAAAACATTTGTTGGCAGTTTTGGAGAAAAAAAGGTCTCCCTACAGCATCAGGGTAGAAAAAGCACTGCCATCAGTAAGACAAAATTTCCCTGTCAGCTGTGATCTACCCATCGAGCTCGTTTCTGATGAACGGCAGACAGCTCTGCGAGCTCCCTGAGAGTCTTTTGAGAAGCTGACCCTGGCATGGGAAGAATAACAAAGACCTTTGGCTGCCAGCTACAGCTTCACATCACAAACGAGAGCAGCCTCTTTGTATACAGTATTAAAGCCAAGCAAAACTTAGATGCAACTCACACACAAAACATCCTTCTGCTTTTGTACTGATGTGAGCCACGAGCCACTTCAAAAGGAAAGTCTCTTGCCTTGCCACACTGACACTCCATTAACTCCTTAGCCAACATGCGTCCTGCGTTAAGTCAATTCATTTCACTTTATAATATTTTCTAGAAAATGGAAGTGGATTAAAACACCAGCTGCCTCTAGGTGTATTCACTGTATCGATTTCTCTGGAGGCGAGCGGAAATAATTATCCTGAAATGGTTCATTCTCAAGCGTTAGTGTGGAGGGGGCTGAATATATTCAAAGCGATGAATATCCTACAGCTAAAAGCAGAAAAAGATGCAACCATGAGTGAATGAAGAGGAAAGTATGCAAAAGACCGAAGTCTGCAGCAGCAATTTGTGATGGCTGTGACAGCATGAAGGTAAAGCTGAGAATGTCCTAAATCAGCAAAATTGCTCTTCTGACAAAGGGGATGGCCCACAGAAAAACAGAGCCAATCCTTTCCATGAGATGCCTTTGGCAGGGGAATAAATCCAAGAGGATTCCTAAGGGACTGCCATGCAGTGACTATTTACCAGCAAGGCCCCAGACACGAAAGAGCCTCCTGTTGCCCAGCCATGGCTTCCTGGGCCCCCTCGTTCAGTTCCTGACCAGGTGGTTTCAAATGGCTACCAAGGATGGCCAGCGCCGCTGAGCACCGCTGGCCTCAGGGGATCCTGCTGAGGAGGACATCGCCGCAGGTCTCCAACAAGCCCGTGTGAAGGCAGTGCAGCAGGTAGCACCCAGGCACAGGGGTGTCCGCCAGCTCAAAGGCCCAGCAAAGCCAGGCCTAACCCAACCACAGCATCCAGGGTCTGTCCCACACCAGACTTGCTTCCTATTGGAGAAGAGTCCAGTGTCCTCAAAAGTCACATGAAGCATGATTTACTGCCTAAGATGATTTGTCCCCACTTAGTAGCAGCACTAGGTTTCACCATGTTTTTGGATGAACAGTCCATGATTTTGGATGAAAAGTCTGGCAAGACTTCCACAGTTACCTTTTATGAGACTCTCACAAGCGTGTATGTCAAAAATTGAGAAAGGCAGACTGTAATCCATAGACACTGATTCTCCAAGTACCAAGGGATGCAGAGATCCACAAGGGAAAGGCCACAAGACCTGACAATGCATTTCCATAGGTAAACACATGGCCTGAGGCCACTATTTCCCAGGGAAGAGCTGCACCTTGGGCATGACTGAGAAGCTTTTTCTACGCATTCTGTTCTGTGCTGAGTTCTTTCAAAGATTTGTGTTTTAAAGCTTCCTTAACCAAGCCATAAATGAGCAGGCATTGGTAAATTTTCATTCACATGAAATAAAACTGCAAGAACTTCATGCTCATTAAATAACCAATACCTTTACATGACCCTCATTGGCAAGGTCATTTCACCACCACAGAATTACTTTTCAGTATTTAAGTCTTTTCTATATAGCAGTTATTTGAGTAGACCTTCAAATATTACAGAAAGAACATTAGAAAGCACCTTTTTTTTTTTTTTAAAAAAAAAAAAGAACACTTAGAAATGGATGACCATTTGTCTTTCCCAGTTGTTATTCTGGCCCATGATAATACACAGCCCTTAGGTACTACTGAATCAGACACAGAATAGGTTGGAAATATTTGCTCACCCACACAGAGTAGGAGGCCTTCTCTTCTTTTCAGAAAATTCAGCATTTAACTAGAGTGCTCATTTTCCGAGTCTCCATAACTGTTTGTGTTGTACTAACAGAAAGGGGGCAGCCATTTCTGTCAACTTCATTTGTGATCACTTGAATATCTCAGAAAAAATAGGCCACAGAAGGGGCTCTCTTTAATGAACTTATCAAATTACCTAAGTTAGCCAGCTGTGAGGCATTTAAATTCTTTGGAACAAAAACACATAGGATGTCAACCATAAGAAAAGGAAGAGCAGTCCTATAACCTTTCTGGCAACATTTCCCCTTGGAAATGCAGCATAGATGAGCGCCCTGGCTAACACGGCACCCACCACCTCAACCAGGGCACCCCACGCAGGTGCTTGGGGCTGTGCTGCTCTCCCATCACTCACTGCTCAGTTCTGCTTATTTCCTTGCATGGGAAAGACTGCCTTTCAAATGACATAGTTTTCAAATGAATAATCCTTCATATTCTGGTAAACTGGAAAAGAGCAGTAGCAAAAATAGTATGAAATTGTATTACAATTGGAGTAAGAATGAAAACGAAAAACCTTCCCTTTATCCAAAGTTTCTATATGTAGTGGCTACAGATCTCCTGTAGGAAGGATATCAGTGAGGCAAAGTAAGGAAAGACAAGCTCATTTTCTGCCACATGCAGAGCAATGCTTTATCTGTCTCCTCCTTCATCTTCCCCATCCCCAGTGGTTCCCCTTAGCTGTGCTTGAAGGAGGAATTCCTGGCCACTCGAGCAATTATCATATGACTCTTTAGCAAGAATCCCTAGGAATAGGGTTTATGAAGTCCACTTGATCACCAATCACTCCATTTAATTCCAGAAATGCTTTTCCTTCCAAGAGAGCTGCTTAATTCAGTGCATGCAACAAAAGCTCCAAGTGAGGGTAGTGGTAATTGTTTTGAAAAACCTGACAGCAGATTCTATGTTTTAAATACCAGGAGGACCACGTACTTACTGTGACCTTTTAGTGTTAAATGGGGATGAGGAACAAGAACACATTTCAAAGAGCTATCAGAAAAGGCACAATTGGGAGATGGTTGGCATTCCCCAGCATTCCTCTCCGGAGAGGACGCATAACTCAGGTGAACAGTTAGCCAGGCACGTGTGCTGAGCAGCTCTCAAAATGCCTTTTAGAAGGAGCTCATCTCATTTTTGTCACCATAAATTTCTAACAGGATGGGAAGCCCTTGAAACAGTAGCGAATACTTAAATCAGTAGACGATTTTCATTTGATGGCTCTGATGCATTAGGCATGGTTCTTCATATTTTTGCAACTCTTAACAGCCTTTACAGCTGCAAAATGCAACCAGAGCTGCATGAGATCTTTTTATACAGAAAGAAATCACTTCATCAGGTGGAAAGCAATGCAGAATTGCATCCAGGATGCTTCTCTGAGCTGGATACTTATACTCACAAAGAGATTCACATAGGAAGTTTCAATTAAAAAAAAAAAAAAAATAAATACTTCAGTATTGGGGCTAGTATATACTTAGAGTTAGGAATTCTGTGCTTCCATTCACTTCGACTGACTCCACATCTTAGGTGGACTGTGCACTACGCTATAGTTCTCCCTCATAATCTGAATGAACATTGGTACTCGAATGAATTAAGAGATCCATGATTACAACCTCAGCAAAAGCCCTTTTTATAAAGAGCAAGATGCAGAGAAAGCAACCGAAGTATGAAATGGCCAATGCCACGGTATAAACTGTGGCCAATACAACAGCATGAACTGACCCAACTCAGAGCCAACGCATTCATTCTTCCAGGTGGCTTAGGACACCTTCCATAGGATAAAGGTTTTCTGGGAATAAAACCAAGAGCTGGGCTGCTCATCACTGGTACCACCCAGGGCTATCCCAGTGCCAGCACCAGCCATTCTACTTTGTGGAAAACTGCTCTATAAAAACATTAGAGTCGGAGGATACAAACTACATCCTACCTGTATTGACCTTCGTGGGTTTTAGCACTGTAAGAACACAATGTATTTGCAAAACACTTTAAAGTATGTTTGTCCAGCTTTTGCATAGATGTATCCAAGGAATCTAGTTCTTAGCCCAAAACTATGTGGCCAGAGCTGAAGTTTCACATATGTCAGCAAGAATATTAATAAAGTTGAGGAGTAGCTAGAGCTTATTTGCTGGAAACCTCCCTGTAGGTCAGGCTGTCCTCTGATTTGCTTCAAGAAGAAATTCGCAACAAGACACAGCTAAATACACTGAAGATACAGCCAGTTCTCATCAGATTTCATCTCATTAGGACAGGGAAGCCAAATAAAGAAGTGCAATTTGCCAGCTGACCCAAACTGAATCCTGAAGATACACCACATACCTCATCTGCTCCCTATGCTCATTTGCTTCTTCACTTTCTCACTGCTCTTGTAACAGACTGACACGTAGCTCACACTGCTGCCAAAAAGTGGTCATATTTATGTGCAAGAATCATTTATTGGGAAAAATAAATTTACAGCTCACACTAAGGGACTTGTTTTGCTTTTATGCCCACAATTCAGGCTTCTGGATTTTGCTGCTTCTTGCAACTTCCGATATATAGAGGTCCATATTAAAAGTTGCCTGGCACAAAGCCTGCATCATTTGCCTACTCTCGGATGCCAAATGCTTTTGCTTTTTACATCTTCTTCCAGCATCTCGGAACACGTGGCCCAGCAGCCATCTGCAGAGCATTTTCTCCTCCCACTTTCCAATTATTTTGCTTTCTAAACCACAGTTAGTCTAACACTGAGCTGAAATTCCCATGAGACTCTGCAGCACTCCAGCAATTTGACTATTTCTAGCTGAGCTGCTTTCTTCTTTTGTGTTATTATTCCAATCGGCCAAACATCAGCGGTGACATGCAACTTCACAACTCCTGGACAAAGCCATGTACAGTCCTGCCGCCAATTTCCTTCAAATCTGATGAATAAAGTGTATTCTCCAGTACCAAAACATTTCATTAAACCTGACAAAAAAAGCTCTCCATCCTAAAGCTTTTTTAATAGTTCTTTGCATGAAAGCAGGATTTCCCAAGAGGAGGAGAACAGCACAGTTTTGAAATCTGCAGTAACAGTGAAGACAGCCCCAGATCAGGCAGACTGAACACTTATGATAACACTCAGCCACTCCAATTTCGAGGCATTAGAGAAGTCTGTTCTTCTTCAGACATTTCCCACTGAAATAAGGGAGCTAACGTAACAAGTGGCTTCCTCCCTATAGCTCCCCACCTTGCTCATCCCAGTCCAACCACAAGCAGATAAGGTGAAATTGGTTTTATTATTATGAGAAGCAAAGGTTAATATTTTTGAGGATGAGAAACCTTTCCATTTTATTTCAATCACCTTCATTCTCTGCTTCTGCATTTCTGGTTAAAACTAATACTGCAATTATAGTCTACTGCACTCACAAAAGGCAATTTGCACAGAAATTACCAGTTGGGCCCACCCACATAGAGCCATGCATATGTGGACAGAGCTCCTAAAATGCTTTATAAGGCCTCAAGAAAAAGACAACTCCAGCTCTTGCTGCATCTTGCACATAACAAATCATGGATCCTGCCAGCTCCATACACAGATGGGACAAAACATCATCCGTAACACGGTGATGCCTGTGAAAATTAGGCTGCAGGTTACTGACCACCTTAAACCAGCCAAAGCACAGCCAATTCCACCAAGGTTAGAGCTGCCCTTCCCTTGCTTGCCTCCCTGTTCCTAGCAGGAGGTTCCCAGTTTGGCAGTGACCCATTTGACTGAAAGGCACTGTCACCATGTCAAGACCATCACTTCCCACAGCCCTGAGTTGGAGTACACAGTAAATACACTTCACTCCTAAGAGCCAACTTGTCATGGATGTCAGCAGAGCCTTTAGTTTTCCAGGAACTAACATGCTTGCATTGCAGTGTTGGCACAGAATATTTCTTTTTGCAATCCCCCCAAGAGTTACACTGATCAATAAATTCATCTCTCTGCCATCACTCTTCTTTTTGCATTCATATTTCTGTGACAGGGCAGAAAAAACACAAAGCAGGCCATTACAACAGCAAAACAAGGACAAAATCCCCCTCTGATTTGCAAACACCTTTCTTAGTCTTCTTTTCAGTTTGAGCAGCTGGTGCACTTGTCTGGATACCTTTGTCCTGCCTTTCATTTATTCAGATTTGTGCTTGGGGCTTGATTTTTTTATTCCCATGGGTTTACAACCTTAGTTCAACTCCTGCCTTCTCATGATACCATTGCAACCACTGAGGAAAATGCTGCAGCTGTGCTCAAGAAAATGACCAAATGAGCAAAACCACAAATGAGCGTTCATTCCCGAAGCCTGAGAAACATGGTTTAGAGATGGGCCAAACCCCAACCTCCCCTCACACCACAGTACCAAGAGAAGAGCCAACAGCCTGAACCTGCTGCAGGGGACCAGCAGTTTGGGACCTCCTCTGCTCCACCAGCACTGATGGGCTGCAGGAGAGAGAAATAAACTTGGAAATGTGGGAGCTTAAAAAAAAAAAAATAGCCAATCTGGACAGACGATAAAACCAAATTAATCCTTTGCCATCCTACCTCCCAGCTAAAACAAAAATGACATGTTTGCAAGGACACATCCTGCTGCAGTTACTGCTCTGTTGGTTGAACTCACGTGTAGCGATTAAAGTTTGTACTGTACTTTAGTTAGATATTTTCCCATTTGCTTCAGACTTTTTCCTGTATAAACTCCTCTGTTTTCAGATTGAAAGCTGCTTGTAAAGATGGCAGTAAGCATTTAGCACTAGCAATAATTGTTAAACATGTAGCTAATCTGTACAGTGAACGCGATGTGCCAACTAAGTAGTCTCAGACAGAGGCATCTGCCTAGCCTGAATCTTTAATTGCAACATTGCAGTGATCAGGCTGGTCCCATTTATATTACAGAGTGATTCCCTGGTCATTAGTAAGCACACTGTCTTCCTTTCTATGAACAAAGACAGAAATTGTAGAAACCTGATTTATCACAGGGATACTTGCAAGTTCCTGATCAGTCAGACAGTAGTGAAGCACCAGCCATTGAGTTCTGAGGATCCCTTAATTTCATATGATGCAAAAAACATTTGTTTTCTTTCAATTGCCTGCAACAAGGTCTTCTTTCATTCTTGTATTTATGATCTACCATTTATTGTTCCCATACAAGTTTTAAATCAGTCTTTCCTATTTCTTTGCTTTCACGAAGAAGGCAAATGCAGAAATCCCCTCAAGACCCAAAGAATTTCTGTGCTGCAGGGTAAAATGACATCACAAGTGGATACGAGCAACAAACAACTCTTTGGAACATGAAATGTTATTTATATAAACATGCACAACAGCAGTGTGCAAGGGAGTCCTTGCAGAGACACAGTACATAACCTACAGGGATGGGGCTTTCAGCTCCTCTGAGCAATTTAGCAGATTGCCCAGATGCCTTGAAGTGCTGCAACTTCAGTTATGTAGGAGGTTATTTTCATTTTCATTGGGTGCCACAAAACCCATATTGCTCTGATTAAAAAGACATTGGAGCCATCTGAAGCCAGAAGCTTTCAGAAGTTGTCCCTTGTACCTTTCAAGAGGAACCCGTAAACAACCATCAGATCTTAGAAGGACAACTCCACATGCTCTGTATTGACTGAATTTCAATTAAGTTGCAACATGTGCCTTGGAGCAGCAGGTCTATTACTTTATACAGCAACTCTTGGAAAGTGAATTTATTGCACCATTAGGCACACTTCCTCCCTTGCCACTGGAGCTCTCTGATCACCCTTTGCACGACAATTGCTGCTGCTGACAGAGGAAAGCATACACTGCTTAGAATGTTTACATTTCTTAAAACAAATAGTTTTTTTGTTTGTTTGTTTGTTTTTAAGTTGGCCAGTTTACATGCAATGGGAAAATGCAAGGACAACTTATGCAGAAGGTTTATGCCTACAATAAATTTCAACTCAGGTTCACCCCTCGACCAAAACTCAGAAATGGTTTTACAATCTAGTGCACCAGACACAGAAATACACATAACTTGTCTACAGGCAAGGTTTTTCTGGTGCCAAGTACTGGAATTTAATTTCCAATTCCAGTACATCCAAAACATGAGTGCAGTTTCATTTCCACAGGTGAGTATTAGTTAGTGCAGCTCCATATCAATTCATGAATGCTTAGCAGCTATCAACAAGAGTGACTATAAAAAATCACTGGCTGCAAACTACATAGCAGCCCTTTTGGTGTTCTCCTGTAATCTCATAAACTTTCATTATTACACCGCACACAATTTTGGGTGTAAGATGTGCTAGCTTTATTTAATTCAAAATATATGTGACCTGCAGCTTCATCTTTTCACAGCATCATTTCTTGTCTTCAGAGCTTTCAGCAGTGCCCAGTCCATGAAAACATTAATCACACACTTTCATCTACATAACATTAAAGCTGAAAGACTTTTTCCTATTTCCCCCACTCTCTCTTGTTGCCTCTTCTTTTAAAAGAATTTCTATCTCAGTTCATAGAAGTCGATGAAATCACATTGACCATTTATGGAGAATTTCTCCCCTTTCCCTTTTTTTAAAAGGTTTGCATAGCAAAATCCCTAGGAGACTAAAATCAGAGAATAGCTGCAGTGTTTGTAGGTCTATAATGTACCTTTTGCCCATTTGTGAACCTTTCCTCAAATCGTTCAATTTTCTGCAAATTGACTAGCTATAAGGCAGTATTTACCCAGGTTTCTTATGTATTATTTATAAATTCTATTTGCTGCAGTGTTTTGTATCTCACTAGAATACCTGCGACGACCACTGCCGTTTCAGGAGAGCAGTTCTTGGACAGAGGGAGGAAAGCAGCCCGGCCACTGATGTTAGGAGCACCAAAGGATGCGGATTCATCCATCTCCACAGATACTGGGAATTTGTTGCAGGAGAACATAGTGTTCCTACGGAAAATATACACTACCTTGTAGTTTAACCAAACAAGACCAAAAATAACCACATTCACATCAGCTGTATAGCTGATCAGCTATACAGAAAGCTGAACAAGTTCAGCTGGTGGCTGGTTTTGGAGGATTTCAGCTTCTCAGCTAACTCAAGAGACAGTGACTTCAGTTGTCATCTAAAAAATTAAAGTTTACCTGCGTAACTACTACTAAATTCCATCTTAATTCCACCTCAATTCCTTAAACACAACTATATTCCACCCATAAACCTGAATAGTACAGGTTTTCAAGAGTTTACCTTCAGTATCTCTGCTGTCTATGGTGCTAAGAGGCAGCATTTTCTCTAACTTTATTGTGGACCATCTGATTCAGTGATGATCTTTTGAGGTCATGCCTAAGAGGGCTTCTCACCACAGACTTTTTAATGTTTCCTTCATAATATTACCATACGCAGTATACTTTATGCTTTCAGTTATCAAGACATTCAGCCTCAATAACCCCAAGAGATTATCCTTGCTATTAATGTCTTTGTACCCGTAGGATCACTGAGTGAGTGGCAGCCTTAAAATTTTAGGGGCAGTCTATTCCCAGCTTCTCCACTGTTCTTTATCAAGCCCACTTAATTTTCTTACAAGTGAAATGAAAATAATTAAGCTTGCCTATTTTCAGAAAGCATTTCTGAATTAACAGTGAAACACCGCATTATGTGAGGAAAAGTCAGAGGGCTCTCCAGGTAATCATGTACTTTTATGGCCCCTCTAGGCATTGGTGAATAGAAGTCGTGTCAGGAACATTGAGAAAAGATGCCTAGAGAGGAATAAATGTTTACATCTGAAAGGAAGAAATGAGCATCAATTATTAATAGTATCAATTATTAATACTATCAAGTCACAGTTCTTGCTATGGAACTGCTTTTTAAGACACACATAGGAGAATTCAGATATGAAACTCTTTATCGGGTGATTTGAATTTCATTGTGTAGTTGTGAGCCCTTCCCCAGCCTAGGTTTTCATCTGGATCATTTTAAAAGAGACACAAGGCACCTTCACACCTACGTAAGTACAAAACTACAGAACATGTAAAATTTTTCCCCTCACAGGTGAATCTCTCAGACTGCACCCAAAGGAGAGGGAAATGTCACAAAATTTTTTTTTTAAATTTCTGGGACTATGAATCCATTTTCAAGACTGAAACCTCCTTGTGAAGATCAGCCTATACCCCTACCTAGAAGCTACATCACTTATGTCTGTAAAACCATTAGGTGTGTAAAACCATTACGTGTTTGTTCAGGAGCCCTTGCACATTTCCAGACAGGAGATTCCACAGCTTATTACAACATTTCATTAGCCTGCCACATGACATTTCCTAAAGTCTAATCTAAATCATTGCTTCCAAATAGTTGCTTCCCTACTCTCCCTTTTCAAATAAAACCACTGCCAAGCATGGTGCTTGAACCCAGATCCGTCCAGAAAATGAAACCAACCTGTGTCCAATGTTTAAGCCTCCTCTCCTTTATTAGTGTTTACAGGAGACAATTATTCCTGAAAATTGAAAGTACTTATTCACAAGGAATTCACCTGTTCAGCTAGTAGATGCGCTCCTCAGCTGAAACTAATCTGGGCTTTGCCTGAGATTCAATAAAATCCTTTTACTATCTCAAAATCACTTCTGTCTGTCTACATTTGTGGTTTCAACCCACAAAATATGCAAAGAATTAACAGGCTTACACCTCCCAAGTCTTCCTTCTATAATATCAAGCCCAAAAAGCAAATTGTTCGCATTTAAAATTATAACACTTTAGCTTCTCAGTCCAAAATACTGCAAGATGCTTTTGTGTGAAGCAGCATCAGGAACCGATACATAAGATGTTCCAATTTAACTGCTATTACAGAGAAGAAAAGTAGATAGAAGACTGTGTTTGAATAAAATAAGCATCTTGCAAGCAGCTTGCTCACAGCATATAAAATACTGCAGGGATGAATAGACAAAACGAGAAAAATCAGACTGAAGATGATAAGCTTTACAAATTTAAACCTGTAAAATTTAATTTTGAAAAGCAAGTAGTTTTCTGGAGACTACTTTCTATTCAAACAGCTGTTAACAATATTTGGTAAATAAATTCACAGAGTTCAGAATATTAGAAAGTTATTTATGACAGGAAGAAAGTGCAAAATACCAGATATTATTTTGCAAGAAAGAGGCAGACTATGCCATGTGTTTCATGGCAGTATGTATTTTCAGTCCTTAATTAAAGGGAGAGAAAAAAAATAAATAAATAAAAATAAAAGCCCCAAGTCAGAATCATTATAAAGATTTGGAGCGAAAAAAAAAAAATCTCTTTTAACTCTCTAAGGACTAAATCAAATCTCTTTTAACTCTCTAAGGAGTCAAATTAAGTGTATAGTAAAGTGGGCAGTTAACCATATAAGCACAGATCTTATCACTACTTTTATTTAAATGTTACTCCCATAAGTCAAAATTTTCTTGGAAACTTCAGGCACAGTGTTCTCAAGGGGGAAAAACTCAGACTCCAAAATAGGATGAAAATATAGCTAAATACAAAAATTTGCACATTGGAGATGAAACACATAGACTCGATATATTGTGAGAAGTAGATAAATTTTGCAAAAGCTAAAAACATACTTTTTTCCTTTTTCCTTCCAAAAAAGAGAAACCTGTGCTGGCAAAGCATTTCAAGAGAATAAAGTACTAGAATGTGCATAAGTGAACAGTAAAGAACAATCTACATACAGTGATGCCTATTTCTTCATTTTGGATGGAATGAGAGGTCCATGCAAACATTTTGGAGGCCTGGCAAGGTCTGGGAGTCCAGGAACGGAGAGTGCCAGCTCCAAGAGACAGTATCTGGGTACAAAGGATGAGTCCCCGAGGGAGGTCAGGAGCATCCGGGGATGCAGCTAGGGGACAGGAATCCTGCAACACGGACACCCAGGCTGCTCTGTGTGTGCACACACCGCTTTGCACCTGCTGAAGTGGAAACTCAAGGGAAAAACTGGACCTAAGTTTGGAGACTGCTGAAACAGTGTGGTGGAAGAAAGAACGGCTGATTTGACTTGTCTGTCCCTTTAGCTAGGTCCAACCCCAAATGCTGCCAAGGATTCAAAACACTTTTGATTAAATGTTTTTCCATGCGACTTGCAGATGTGGCTGGAACAGAAACAGAAATAGAAACGCTCGGAGGAAGAAATGCACTTGCTGGCCTGAGGAGCATGGAGGGGCTTGCTGGAAACCCTCCCAGCGGAGAAGTCTCACCTCATTGCAGCTGGAGAACCTGGTGAAGTTCCTAAATCCTTGCAACTTCTTCAAACAGAAGCTTTAGACTCTTAATTAAGAAACTTCTACTAGCTCCTGCCTCACTTTTCTGGCCTTTTCTTTTTTTGGTTCTGCTGTGAGACAGCAATTACTTATTCTCACCCAAAATTGAAAAAATGAACAAAGCTACTCTGAATGAGACTTACAAGTGAACATCCTTCACCTTGGGTGAAAACAAGAAATCCCATCCATCCAGTGAAAGAGTTTATTACGAGGAGATTTTGCATGGCTCTGCCTGCAGGATTTCTGATCATAGCTTGAGAGAGTTGTTTGATCCTGTTGCACAAAGAGAGGCAATATATAAAACTAATTCAAAGCAGCTGAACAAGATGAGATGACCCAGCTTTAAGCCTACTGTTGTTCATTTCACACCACTGCATCTAGCAATCACTTATTCTGCACAAGGATGACATCTTAACACATTGCTGGATAAACATCCTATTAAGGTGCACTCTTGAGAACTTTTTAGGCAGGTTGTACATAACTGCTTGGGAATAAAAGAAAATGGATTTTTAAACCTGGATGGATGGACTCAAGCCTTTCCTCCTTTGCCATTCCCTATATAGGAGTCTCAGCTACATGCAACAGTAACAACTGCACAAACCTCCTTCACATTTTGGAATCCAGGTTAGATTTAGCCACATTCTCTAGCTAAATCCTTCCTTCCTTACCATGGTATGCATTCCCCCTTCATTAACTGTTAATTACTACTACTCCTTGAGCCATACGAGAGCGTTGTGAACTATGTATTATTAATGTTTGCAAAGTGTTTGGGAATTTGGGGGCAGAAAATACAGAACAATTTGTTGTTCAATGTATTATAATCTCTCCAGGCATATCAATAGCAAAAAGTGGGTGAACAGTGGATTTGCTAATCCAAGAACCTCTGTCACAGCAGTGACAAAAATCAAGTAAGTGAAAATTTAAATGTGATTTCAAGTTATAACTACAGTTAAAAGTCTATTTTGTGTAAACTATTGCCTAACCTGATGGAAAAAAAACATCTAAAATGCCCTGTGTCAGGACAATAGTATATGTGTGTGTATATATATATATATATATATGTATGTGTGTGTGTGAACACAAAAAAATAAATTAATAAGATGTAATTGAAATGCCTCAAAATTGCCAGCTTGTCTTAGCTAGATTGTTAAAAACTGATGATCTAAGTCTTTCTCATTAGAGCTCCCTTCCCGTGCCAGAAGCTTTATTGTTTTTAAGCTGAGGTTCAGGGGAACGCCAAGTAGTTTGTGTTCCTCACTTGGCTGGGTGGTCATTTCACCTCTCCCTGAACCACACAAGAACCTGCTCTTTTTGCTGCAGGGCAAATCTGCACCAAATGGTCACGCAGCAGCACAAGATTTCAGAGGAAGACCCATTTGGCTCAAGCAACATTAAACTACATTTGACCTTTAGTAAACCTAATTTTCTCTTTTAGATCAATACAGTCAATACAGGTGTTAGAGAAAAAAAGCAATTAAATCTGCTCTACTTCTGCACTTCATAATCACCCAAAAGCAGACCAACTGCTGGCCTACAAAAGCTCCTTTATTCTCATGAATCAAGAGGAACAGTTGCTGATGTAATTCAGAGAGAAAGAAAAAGCTGATATGGACATAACCTTTTCCAGAAATTATGATCTGTAATGGTTTCCTCCAGTCACTTAAATCACTGTTCTTACCCCTGCATTTCAGGAAGAAACAGATGTATTTCTTCCTGTCTTTTGTGTTTGACTGAATTTGCTGGGACATTGAAACAGCAAATGTTATTGGTGCTATGGCCATCTACATCAATGACTTGTGGATTAACTGGAAGTTCACTTTGATGTACAATCTTTTTTTAAATAAACCTAACAACATGGGACTTAAAGATGATCAATTTCTCAGAGAATTATATCTTCTTAAATCTTTATGTAGTAGGTAGTAAAACACAGCCTTGATCCAAATATGAAAAGTGTTGAAAGGATTGGTTTTTTGAATCAGAAATAGTACCCTTGCCAAGCGATACCCATGAAAGTGGAATCTTAATATTTACTTACAATTAGCAACACTGGATCTGCACAATAAATTTATTAGCTTTTCAAGTATTCCGCAATGGCCCTGAACAGCTGATAGAATAAAATTTCTTTTATAGAACATGTTTAAGAACAGCATAAAGAAGGAAAGAGTGATCACATACTTCAGCCCGTATCCTAAAACGGCCTCAGGGGGGAAAACATGTCAAGAGCCTCTGGAATCGCTCTGCACGCATGTTGTGGATTCCAGTTTCCATGGCACCTCCATACCCTCGTGCTACCAATGCAGCAGCTGGCTGCTGTGCTCAACCAGGTGGTCTCCAGGTGTGATGCTCAAGTGCTAGGAAAGGACCAAAATGCTGCCCTTCTTCCCAATGAAGAGTCTAGGTTGACAGATAACTCAAATTCAAAGAAGTATCTGCACAATCCTCAGCTCTTGGTTTCTATGAACCAACATCCAAAAGGAGATATGTTTACATGCATGCACTAAAATACTAAACTATAAATATTCTGTTGGCACCTTTTATCTGAATATATGCAACATGTTGAATGGTTTCTGTTTTCGGAGTGGGCAAAACAACTCACATTTTACATACACTATTTGCAACAGTTTTGTTTCACATGTTTGTGCTATTAAGCCACACAATTTTCATTTCAAAGATTCATTTAGTAGTGTTAACACCGGTTTTGTCAGGGCTTCATAGACAAGAGCTCTGAGGTTTAATGCTGCAAAATGCTCTCTGGAAAGTCTTCACAAGATGCAACTCAACAAACAAGTCATGATACAGCACAAAAGTTTAGGAGTAGGTCTCCTCCCCACGCGCTTTGGATGTAGAGTCCTCACTCTTTTCCTTTTAGTTCTGAAAACATGAATCTAGCTGAAGATTCCTAAAAAAATATCAGCCATTATTCACACAATACAAATCACTCATTTGTATATAGCATCAACCCAGCAACATGTTTGGAGGCCATGCAGCTATGGAAAGGGTAAGAAAGGGTCAAGAGTTGGCTCTGGTAAATCTTCCAAATGGAAAGGTAAGTCCCCACTATGCTGCACTGGAAAATCCCTAGATGCTGCCACAAGAAAAGCCACAATTCTGCCCTATGAGGTGGAGTTCTCATCAGTAATGGGTATCTCTAAGCACCAATTCCATTTCTTCACCATTTAAAGTTTGATAGCCCTTGCTCATTTTCAGCTGATATTTTTTCCCCCCGTGAGGAGCCCCAACACATATTTGTCACAGTTCCTAGAACTTCTTTACTGGCGCTTGGCCCAGACAAGTTGTTATTGAACGTTTGCGTTTATTATTCCTGAGCAAGACAGAGATGCATTTTGACAATTCTGATCACCACTGAAAGTTGGATATTCCAAAGAATGCAAAATACTCCCCATATTCTGAAGACTTAAAATAAAACTTTGAATATTTATAGGCCACCAAATTGAGCTTAATAGGAACTTCTTAAAGAAAAAGAAATCTTACGCTGATCTTTTGCAGTGAGGGTGTGAAACCTCTGCTCTTTTTCCACTGACATGTTCTAATACTGTAAAACCTCTTACATTTTCTAGTGGAACCAGTCACTCATGATGTATTTATGAGTTAGGCTGAGTTACCATAAACATCCTCCCAAGCAAAACTTTGTCCTAAACATAGTCACCTGGTGTGCCTCTGTTCTTATGTCAGCATTGTTTAGCCTATGTATTCTATTTCTCTAGACTTTACCCATTAACAAAGTTTCATAAAGTAGATAAAGTCTCCCTCAACTTTGTGCAATGCACAAGACTGACAGATGACAATACTGGTCTCCAAGTACCACCATTTCTCCTCACCAAGGACTTGCCTACACCAGAAAAGCCTGTAAAGACAAAAACATATGGCTTTCTTTAGCACACTTTGAGACCTTATTGCTTCCAAGCACAGGAGCACTCCAAACAACATACAGAGATGTGCTTTCTAGATGGGCTTAACACTGACTTAGTCTGTAAGCGTTTAATAAATGAGAAGTCTGGGTGCAGTTTCATCCGCCACACCTCAAGAGTAATGTCCTGTTATGGTCCTGCCATGAATTCTAGGACTTTCTGGGAGCCTTTGCAAATCCAGGATCTAAGTGACACTGCAACTACTAAGAACAGCATTAACAATCAACAGCAAAACTCCCCAATCCTCATGTTGGTCAAAGATGCCAAATAACAGTGATATCAAAAGTTTCCACCACTATAAACTGTCTCAATACATGGTTTATTTTCTGCCTCGGAAATTGCCTCTCCCCCTTGTTATAAGTTAAATGGGAAATGAAAGTAATATCTACATAGACAGTAACATCTGCACAAAGTTACCTCTGAGGATTTCACAGAACAGAGAAGGCTTTTCTGGAAGAGACCTCTGGACACCGCATGGACCAAGCCCCATGCTCGAATCAGGGTCAGCAAGAGCAGGTTGCTCAGGACTACAACAGCTGAATTTTGAGCATTCCCAAAGCATAGTTACTAACCCCTGCTCTCTAGATGGGAAATTGCCTTTTGCCTTATTCCTGCTTCTTTACTTGCAATCTACACCCATAATCATTTTCTCTGTAACAAGAAAAAAAAAAAAAAAAAAAAACAATTACCACATTCTCAATATCTGCCTTAATAAGGATTATTAGATAATCATAACATTTCCACCTAGTCTCTGCTTTCTTGCTGTCCTCAGTCAATGAACTAAAGACATAATCTGTTCAAAAACACTTATCTCAGGAAAGTATGATTAGTGTATAATTAACAGTTAATAACCCCCCTCCCAAAAACCCCACACTGTTGTCAGGTCTCCTGCACTATGAACTTGTAGCTTGCAGAATGGGTCTATCCTTCACATCACCACACATTACTAGGGTTTGTTTCTTACAAATTTGTTCTCACAATACCCAGCTGTTTTCTCTAGCTCTTTGTATAATTCACAACACACAATGGGCTATGCCAGTTACATGATCTTGGTTCTACTGTACAAGCAAAAGCTACACAAAAAAGAACATAAGGTACCTTTCAGTACATATATTTGGACAATCTTCTACACCAAAAGCTCTAGAAATCTCATGGTTCACAACATATTCATCAACAATAAGGCAACTGCCCAAGCATTCAGAGTAACAGCAATATCAGTTTATATAACAATCTCAAACTATCATTTTAATTCATGAAACCATTTCTCATTTGAGCCACTTGCCCTTAGGTAAATCCCTCTGATTCAGGTAAGACTAGAACCTAGTTTTGAATTCCTTTCTACAGGAAGAACTTAGGCTTTCCTTGCTAGTCTTCAGGCACACGAAAGATAAGGTGAACAAAAGGAGAGCTGTGTTGCCTGCTATACACAAGCCCAAGAATGAATACAGATTCTCTCTGATGACAGCAGATGATGTTTCAAGACATTTTTACACTATTTAATAAATGGTGGATTCCTGACAACAGGAGGAGATGGGCCACTTTCCAAGTGCTCAGCCTCCTCTGTGTTGATTAGAAACACTCCTGCTCATCACCAAAGGTCTGTAAAGTAGAAATTAAGCTGCCCAGAAACTATTAGGGACCGTTATTCATCTTGAAATGACAATGGAAAGTTGCTTAATTTCTCAACATGCCCTTACATTAATCTTGAAAACAAATCACACAATTTTTATTATTTTTCTTGGAAATTACTCTATTTAATGTTGGGAGCACAGAATATCACATTCAAAGGGTCAACACACAACAGCAGTGCCCAGTGCTTTAGCACAGAATTGCGCCCTCTCCAAAAAGTGCTAATCTCTAACCATCCTCTGCCAAGAGTGCTAAGAAACCTTTCTCTACATAGAGCTAAGGAGCTCGATCCAACACGCTGCTGTGTTTATAGCCCCAGAGATGCCCTGCCTTAGCACTGCTAAGGTTAAGCTTGTACAAATTACAGGAAGGATTTGATGGCCCTAAAGTGATGGGAGATTTTTGAAACAGATGACAGCACCTTAAAATAATGGCTTAAAATGACAGCACAAATGCTGCTGTGGTAAAGAGCTTGTGACCTCAAACAAGTCATGCTCTGGCTAGCTATAAATGCACCTGAAGCTGAAGAAAAACTTTTACTCGGTCTATCAGCATGGTTGTTTGCAAGTGCTTTAGTTAACCGCTCCCCATAAAAACAGTCTGCTGTGTTCAGTAATATTACATTTCTAGAATCAAGTTTAATACAACACATGGTGCAGTTGTAAACAAGATATTTGTTTCTACTGCATTTCTGAATGACTTCATTTATTAGAGAACCGTTGTATCAAATATTTAGGGTCTGAGGCTTTTATTTGGTACAAGTCTGGAAGAAAAGTGTCAAGAGACAAAGAGTAACATTACACTGGAGATCTAACTACAAATTAATTCTGTATCCAGTGCTAAGTAAATCTATAGTCACATCAGCTCTTGGGGGCAGGGGGCCACTAAGAAAAAAATTTGAGACAGGCTGAGGCTTGCCCAGGTTCACACTCAGACTTGATGTTATCTAACCTGCAGGCAGCACCAGGGTGACTGCTGGAGTTAATATGCACTTACAGCAACTGCCCAGCAAGCCTCTATAATCAAGGGAACCATTAAACACGTTAAAAGTAAGGAGCCTTCCCCACCAAAGTGCTGCCTTTCACTTATGCCCAAAGAAATCCTTGTAATAGCTTCTAATAGCAATGTTTAAGAGACTTTTCCTCTGTGCCTGCTGCAATCCGCCTTTGTTCTTTCCATCTGCTCACAAAGCCCACGAGCTGCAGAGCAAAGCTGTAATTTCCACTGCCTGCAAGTGCTCCACGGGTCTAGCTGACCTTTAGAGAAGGTTTTTTTCCCTCCGGTCCCCATCGGGAATGGCTGGTGGGCACCACGACCCA